>JARFXV010000856.1:107500-335000 GCA_031761425.1 Cosmopolites sordidus | reverse complement strand
CTGGATAATACACTATCACTAGACACTGGACACTAGATAATAAACTACCAAGGAAGCTATTGAACGTAAATTTCCTCCGAAGTATGTCAAAAAATTGTCGTTATTATGACCCCATGACAAGGGTACTCAGAGCTTCAGTCAGGGTACTGCAATTGAATATTGAGGTAATCTTTGCTCCCAAATGTGAGTATCTTGCAAGACTGGTCAGATAAAACAATGTCGACGCTATATGCTTCCAGGAAGTTTATATAGACTCAGAAAAACAATTTCTGAGCCAAGGCAGGATAATGGACTTGAGTGTTGCTGTATATACCCTCTCAAGAATATATGGATCTGCAGTGTACGTGAAACAAGGCCTCAACAAATACACTGTCGAAGCTCTGACCCAAATGTCAGGAAGTGCGGCAGAGCTACTAAAATTAAACATCTCCAACACAAACATTATCAGGGTGTATAAACCACCGAGTGCAGATTGGCGGGACCCGGTATTGCCAGAAGTCGACTACCCGACTCTGTGTACCTTGTAGATTTCAACAGTCACCATACTAACTGGGGATATCGTACAAATGACTTCAGCGGTGAGACCCTTCCTACTTGGATGGAAATCAACAACTTCCATCTACTATATGACGTAAAAGATAATAATTCCTTCCTTTCAGCAAAGTGGCAAATATCGTCTAGTCGGGATCTCTGTTGTATCCCTCGATCATACAAAATGGCATATACCAGCCACTCGAAAAGTTTTGGGAAACTTCCCACATAACCAACATAGACCTCCCCTAATCACACTAGGGATACAAATTCCTGTCATAAGAATTGCAACTGAAATGCCTTCCGAGATAAAGTGGAAAAGGGCATTGCTACGATAGAGCCGGTAGTAAAAAACTATAGAGAATTTGTCGACACCATGTACAACGTTGCAAAAAACAACATTCCAAGAGGCTACAGGAAAACCTATGCACTTTGTTGGTAAGGAAAACTAAAACAACAGTTTAAAGAATATCAAGAAACTGGCAATACAGAATTGGCCAGCGAAATCCTCGGCAAACTAGATAAAGCCAGAAAGAAACGATGGAAAGAAACAACCGAGATTATGAATTTTACATATTCAAGCCAACAGGGCTAGTTACTTCTCAAACACCTAGGAATGGCAGTACCTCTACCATCAAAGACCATTGATGTCAACCCAGATCAAGTTGCTGAAAGACTCCAACATATTAGAAAGGACGTACCCGTTGATAAGAAATTTGCCAGAGAAATTAAAAGTTGAGTACAAGTCAACTTCAATCAGTTACGGACAAAATCACGATGGTCTCACCCCTTTACGTTAGAGGAACTTCAAATCGCTCTAAACATAATGATATTACGCAAAGCACCCGGCTATGATAACGTATTTCCTAAATTCCTAAAACATCTCGGTGGTAAAGCAGGCATTTGGCTGGCAAATTCTACACTAATATCCTTAATACCGGGGAAATTCCGAACTCATTTAGAAGAGCGAAAGTGATAGCAATACTGAAGCCTGAAAAGCCCTCCAATAACCCGGCTAGCTATCGCCCCATAGCACTTCTAAGCATGTGCTATAAATTCCTTGAGCGACTAATTTACAATAGGATCTCCCTTGTAGTGGACAGTAAACTGATACCATAATAGGTTGGTTTTAGAACAGGTCGAAACTGTAGTGATCAAGTGTTAGCTCTGCCGACACACATAGAATCAGGATTTCAAAGAGGCCTAAAAACATCTAAGGCCTTCATTGAGCTTACATCAACTTATGACACCGTATGGAAGAAAGGGAGTGTCTTCAAACTACAAGAAATGATCCCATGCGCAAAAATATGCCGCTTGATTCAAAACATGATAAGCAACCGAAGGATCATAGTCCACCTAAACGATAAGAAAAGCTGTGGAAAGACTGTTAAAAACGGATTACCCCAGGGAACAGTGTTAGCACCCTTACTTTTCAACATATACCAGGTGTCCCATTATGGATGGATCGCGGCCGTATCTTGAAAACTATTTATCCTACATTTATCCCTCATAAAAATGATCATGAGAAATTCACCAAAATTATTTTTAAGCTTCTAAAACGACCGCAAGAGGGCGTGACGAGCTAAACATTTTTAAAAATCATTTTTTTTGTGTATTTTCAAGTGTTAACCGAGTAAGAAAAATTCTCAGTTATAATTAGCAAACTGTCTCTTACAACTTTGTTTTATGACATTTTGTCGTAATTTCACGAATAGAGGGGTGGGGGGAGTTTTACCTATTGAGATAAAAAGTCGTGTAATGTCCGCGTGCCTTAACCGATTTTCCTCAATTTGGATTCATTTAAAAGGCAATTGCTGGGACAATCAGATAATCTGGGAGATAAAGTATTTAGTTTATAAATGAAACCGCGAGGTGGCGTTACATTCAACAATAGTGTTTTGAAGTTTTATGCAGTTTTTCCTAATGGAATGGTACAGCTTTTATTACATGGCTAGAAAGGTAATTTAAAGAGGAATCATCCAGTGAAAACCCGAAATCGATATCTCTGACATGTCAAGAGATATATCGATTTTTCTGAAAAAAACAGTTATTTCACTACCACCTGCATTAAGTTAAAAACATATTAACCTAATGTTTGCCTTCCTTCACACTATACCCAGGCTTAGGACTGGTCTAAATTTTTCGTGCCATATTAATTTGGAGCGTGTTTAAAGGCCAACGGGCCAACAACGAAGATAATAATAATAACAACAGTCAAATAAAATTAACAGCACAACAGTCTAATAATTAACATAATCTGAACTTTAACGCCTTTCTAAATGTTCAAAATGCCTTCACCACAGAAATCAACCACCAAAATAGATGGAGTGTGAACGTATGGTGTGGTGTTTTGGAAGACAAAATTATAGGTCCCTTTATTTTTAATGGACATTTGAATAGTGAAACATATTTAAATTTTTTACAAAATGGACTGCCAGAACTAATCGAAGATGTTTCGTTGGAAACAAGAAGACAAATGTGGTACCAGCATGACGGATACCCTGCCCACTTCTCGCAGGTGGTTCGAAACTTCTTGGATGCTTCGTTTTCAAATGGTTGGATAGGAAGGGGTAGTTTATTTTCGTGGCCGGCGCGCTCACCGGATTTGACAGTCCTTGATTTTTACTTGTGGGGAAGACTAAAAGACCTTGTTTTTCAAACTCGTCCTACCACACGAGAAAACATGATTGAAAGAATTCAAAATTAAATAACCAACATTTCAAGAGCGGAAGTTGAAGCTGTCGTTTTTAGTACTCGTCGAAAAATAAATCTTTGCATTTCTAAGGATGGAAGGCATTTTGAACATTGAGAAAGGCGTTAAAGTTCAGATTCTGTTAATTATTAGACTGTTGTGCTGTTAATTTAATTTGACTGTTGTTATTATTATTATCTTCGTTGTTGGCCCGTTGGCCTTTAAACACGCTTCAAATTAATATGGCACGAAAAATTTGGATCAGCCCTAAGCTTGGGTAAATTGTGAAGGAAGGAAAACATTAGGTTAATATTTTTTTAACTTAATGCAGGTTGTAGTCAAATAATAATTGATTTTTTCTGAAAAATCGAAATATCTCTTGACATGCCAGAGATATCGATTTTGGGTTTTCACTGGATAATTCCTCTTTAAATTACCTTTCTAGCCATGTAATAAACGCTGTACCATTCCATTTGAAAAAACTGAACAAAACTTCAAAAAAACTATTGTTGAATGTAACGCCACCTCGCGGTTTCATTTATAAACTAAATAATTTATCTCCCAGATTATCTGATTGTCCCAGCAATTGCCTTTTAAATGAATCCAAATTAAGGAAAATCGGTTTAGGCAAACGGACATTAGACGACTTTTTATCTAAATAGGTAAAACTCCCCCCCCCACTTCTTTATTCGCGAGGTTACGACAAAATGTCATAAAACAAAGTTGTAGGAAACAGTTTGCTAATTATAACTGAGAATTTTTCTTACTCGGTTAACACTTGAAAATACACAAAAAAATTATTTTTAAAAATGTTTAGTTCGTCACGCCCTCTTGCGGTCGTTTTAGAAGCTTAAAAATATTTTTGGTGAATTTCTTATGATCATTTTTAGTACAATTTTTTTTACCCAAAGCTGTGGGATAAATAGTTTTCAAGATACGGCCGCGATCCATCCTTAATGGGACACCTGGTACAATGACATTCCCGATACCATCTCCCATCAATTTATGTATGCAGATGGATTTATGTATGCAGATGGATCAACAACATCATTATACAACATCATGACTGCTGTAGCAAAGACCTCACAACTGATCTGGCCGTCCTCGAGTCGTACTATAGGAAGTGGCGATTGATACCAAATCATTCAAAATCAGAGGTATGTGCTTTCGATCTCTTGACAAGACAAGCATAAGCCGACTTATCTTGGCGTCATCCTGGACAGATCCCTTACTTACAGGCAGCATATCTCCGGGATGGTACAGGAAGTTAAGACCGGACACAATATTATTCACAAGTTGGCAGTATCATCCTGGGAGCGAACGGTCAGACACTCCGAACATCAACGCTAGCACTCGTTTACTCTTCAACAGAGTACTGTGTCCCTGCCTGGTACAAAAGTAAACATACTTATAAACTGGATATCCAGTTGCATGACACCATGAGAACTATATCTGGCACCGTGAAATCAACACCCACCGCCTGGCTCCCCCCTTTGTGTAGTATTGCTCCTACGGAACTGCGCAGGTTGAAAGTAGCGAAAGAGCAGTGGGACAGAATACACGATTCAAATATGTCAGAATTTCCCATACGTAAGAACCTGAACAACCTGCCACTGTATAGATTGAAATCGCGCTATCCAATCTGGATAGACACAGACTTGAAAAATGGCGAAGACATTAATGAAAGGTGGACATCTCTCCTTCAAAACAACCCTACCAGGAATGTCGACATGATCAATTTGGGGGATAAGGAAATACTGGGTTTGAGCTTCCCGAGAAACACCTGGAGTCGATTGAACAGGTTCAGAACCGGACGTGGTAGATGCAATGACATGCTGCACAAATGGAAGATGGCAACTACGTGGATGTACAATCGTCTAGTTACATCGTCTCTGGTTGGATCTCTATATATGGTATATGCGCGGTATATGTATTTTTTTAATGATATTTTGACCTTATATGTACTTTATGATATATATTTATATTTATACTTATTTTTACTAATACTTAGTTTATATTTGTTTTTATCTGATTTTATTCTTTATTTTTTTGCTTATATTCAAGTGTCCAAAATTTAATGTATTGCTAGTTGTTCTTGAATTATATCAAATGTCATAATGTATTGTCTCATACGAAATATATACTGGATAATCCTTTATAATCTGTATAATTTCTATAAAAACAGCGAATGTCAGGTAGGGTTTCGTGCTAAAAAATATTATTTGTTTATCACTTTTTGGAAGGTATACTTTTGAAATATTGAAAGTAGATTTATGTAATGTATTGCTAGTTCTTCTTTAATGATATCAAATGTCAAAATGTAGTGTCTCATACGAAATATATACTTATAAAGTAACCTGTATAATTTCTATAAAAACAGTGAAAGTTAGGTAGGGTTTCGTACTAAAAATATTATTTGTTTATCACTTTTTGGAAGATATAATTTTGAAATATTGAAAATAGATTTAGCTGTTTAAAAAAAAACTTGTATTTTGTTTGTAACAAACAATCCTGCGTGGAATGTAAAACTACTAATTCGAATTGTTTTTACGTATTTTCAGCATCGTTGCAATACCAGTGTACAATCATATTATTTGTCAAAAAAATAGGCAATGCGAAATAGCGACAAAATACTTTTATCTTTCATAAAACTTCCCAAACTTATCTGGCCTACCCCTCAGATCACCGAAAAGAAACACGGTATTCATCAGAAGAAAATTATAAAATTATACTTAAAATTTGGTGGGATTGGAAGGGACTCATTCACTTTGAAGAAAAGTGAAGAATTAAAAAAAAAACGGCCAGAACTATGAAACAGAGAAGCTGTCATGTTTCTTCATGACAATGCACGACAACGCATTTCAATCAAGACCCGGAAACATTTTAGAGCTTCAATTGGGCTGTTGGGCCCCATACGCCTTACTGACCGGACATTGCACCTTTGAACTATCATCTATTCGGCTCTCTTCAATTTGTTTAAATGGAAACTTTTTAAAACGGAAGAAGAGGTGAAAAACAACCTGTTGATATTTTTTGGCAAGACACGTGCTAATTTCTGACAAAAAGGCATAATGGGCCTGCTGCTATGTTAGTAAAAAGTTGTAAATAATAATGATAATTATATTATAGACGTAAACATTTACATAATCTAATAATCATAATTTCGCAACCTGGCAACAATCACCTGACTTTAGTATGGAATAGGAGTGAGTCGTATTTGGCACCCATTTCTTCGCACAATGTGGAAAGTAATTTAGTTTGCAATGATCGGCTTTTAATAAAATTAAGAATTTTTTGACTTCTGACAGAACATTTTATAACATCTGGCATCTTTTTTGTATCAAGTGCATTTCTGTGAAGAAAGCAGTATGTTAATTCCATACGTGGCATAATGTCTTTTAATTTTACTATCACACCACTGTTCTTCGACATTATCGCTTTCGCGCTATCAGTACATATCGCAATGCATTAATAAAGTTTAAGTTTTTGTTTTGTGTTGCATCAATAAAAACTTTAATCAACAATAAGTCCTTCGCCAGTTACACTACCAGGAATTGATTTGCAAAACAGCATATTTTTTTTAATTGACCCCTCGCATTCATAAGTCGTAACTCCCAGGTCACTCTTAATGCTACCAAATAGGATGCTTGAAGTGCTGCAGTCTCATTACGACTTGATTTGTTAATAGCAATTTGTTGATTTTTCAAGACGAGTGATTTACGAAAAATTCGAATTATTTGTTTTGTAAACAAGGGCGTTTTGTTTCTAGATTAGAACTCATTTTGAAGGCTTTATGCTCTCGGGCATAACTTGATAACAAACAACACATTGCGGCTTATCATCCAAGGCAACGAATCCATATTTTAAATATGTTTCATTGAACAAGCTGGTTATTTTCTTTAGTGTTTCACCAGTTGTAGATGGTGCATTTCGTTTTATCACAAATTTGTTCATTTTTTAAAATATTATTAATATATTTAATTACCAGACTATTATTAATTTATTTAACACTGAATGAGAGAAGAAATCATAGTATTTAACACTGTGTGAGAAAAGAAATGTAGTACTTATTTTCATAAACACGTAATTAATACTGAAACTTTTCGCCTCGTTCCTTTGTTTTTATTACTAAAGCGCATGGCTTGTACGAGCCTGCCTAAACATGCTCGGGATGAATAATCCGTCTCGCATGCGTGAGTAAGTGGCGCATTCATACATACATGCGTCATTTAGTACAAAGATAAATAGATAATTCGTTTTTTTTTCAGGATTCGTAAGTGTGTGTGTGGCTTATTCTTACACCCTCGTAAGAATAAGCCATTTAAAAATAAAAACGATTGTTCATAAATCACGATACATAAAAAAAGACGAATCGTCACGGGTGTTAACCGGCCGATTTAAAACTTTGATAAACCTCAAATTACAATATTGTAGTGAGGAGGTCGTAAAGTTTTTTACTTAACTTTTTGGCTATTTAGTGGGTCGCAACACTAAAAAGGCTGAGAAACGATGGTTTAGACTGACCATGTTAATACAAAAGATTTCTGATTTATTCCGATGTTTGAGATTTAATATATAAGATAACTGGTACAAAATATAACCGTAGGAATACATAGAGAAGATCAATTGGAGATACACACTTAAAAATTTAACATTTCCGCTCCAAATTATTAAGAAATTAGGTCATATTGACGAAGCAGTTATCAAGATGTCCTATATTTGAATCATTTAGAAATAATGTTATATTTTTATTTTGTTATATATTTATATTTTCACTCTTTGAAAAATGTATACCTGGAGGTCATTTCTAGATATAGGTCGTTGTTTTCGATAACCTCAACCAATCTTTGAACCAACCTCTTCGGTATTAAAATGAGTCATTGGAGGCGGAACATTTAGTGCAGCCAGTTTTGTACCCTTTCTTCAGTCTTGAGTTTTATTCCTCGCAAAAAGTGTGCCATAGATCGGAGCAAGTGGTAATCGGACGGAGCTTGGTCGGAGATGGAAACTGGGTGAGGGAGAAGTTGAAAGTCGAAATCGTTAGTTTTTGAGGTGGCCAGATGTGAAGTGCGTGGTCTTGCGTCTTTTTGCTGCAGGAGGAATTTTTTAGAGTTGACTAAAGCTGGATATTTGTCGGGTAGAATGTATGTACTCTTTCAAGTTGAGCTAGTAGAGTTCTAAAGTTATCACACTATTATCAAAAACCAACTCAAAGAGAATTATCCTTTCAACATTCCACCAAACACACAGCAGTGTAATTTCGACGAGTCTTTTCCGCCTTGGTACCGGAATAGTTGGTTGTCTTGGCATAGCCCACTACTTTACATCAATAGGATTGTTGAAATAAACCAACTTTTTATAACAGATATCAATCCATTTTAGAATCAAAAATCATCTAAACTCTCATCAAAAAAGGGTTCTTGAGAAGAGTTTTACACACCTTATCTCGACACATGGCTTTTTGCGGCGATACTTTAGGAGGGATGCTTCTACAGGTCTTTGGCTTCATCCCTGTTGCTCGCAAAGCCCGTTAACGGTAGTATGGATTACTTTTGAATCTCCTGCAGGTTTCTTAGTACTTGTTCTAGGATCTACAGCTAGAATTGCTATTAAAATGTCGGTATTGAGAGATCGTGGACGATCTGATCATCCCTTATCTTTAAGACTCATGTCTCCCTCTTGAAATTTTTTGAATCAGAGCTGAGCGGTGAGGATTGATACGGCATCTTGCTCATCTACTTTGCAAGTCCCCCAAGCGATATTTCCTTGAAGCCTTGTTGAAAATAATTTATTAGAATTTAGTGATTTATTTAGAATTTCGTGACTTATTCCACTCAATTTTTTTTTAACCCTCGACCGAATATTTCGCAGTGAAATCACGCTTTAATACTGAAGAAGGAATGTTTGTTTATTGAAACATGAACTCGAAATCTCATTAAACCTCTGGGGAGTGACGTATAATCTTTTATTTACAAACAAAAAAGGAAAAAACGTAAATACTTTTGTTTCACCCTAGCGGTGTTAATAAACTTTCAAAGCTCTGGTCGCTATAATTCGACGTGAGTGGATATGCGAGCAAAACCGTAGGAATGACCAACAGTTACAAACGCAAAGAACTATTTAGTACAGCAAATGTAGAAACTTGAAATACCAATTAATATAGAAATATAGAAATTATATCTTTTCAATTATAGCCATTAATTCCTTTCTTCAATAAATATATTTATATACCTACAATTGTGTAATAAAATTGATTTTATGTGGAATGGACAGAAAAAAATTAAATCTCTTAATGTTCACGCGATCCGCGAGCAATAAATTTAAACTTTATTAGATCGGCTAATATCAAGAAAACATGAACCATTTGTAATATTTTTATCAGTCTCGCATACCCTGTTAACCTTTTCCTTTTAGATATCATGTTGCGACATATCCGGTGCCTAGTATACTGAAATGAGAGGAAAGTGTATATCTGTATTAAGAATGTATCAATTAATAATCAATGATATAATAAACAGAGAATTGGCATAATCGTTTCATTATTTATTTAGCTCCTAACGAATAAAGCGTTTCTTTTGATGTACATGGTGTACAGACAGTTTAGATACATGATGTTAGAGTTCTATTTTGCTCTATTTAAAGGGTTGGCTAATAAGAGTGTAAGAACTTTAAAATGAGGCAATAACTATAAACTAAAAATTCGAGGGTTGCTATTTATGTATTCGGAATTTGTAACAATGGTGCAATCGTAAAGTTTGACATTGTTGACTGTATACGTACTCAGAACGTTTTGTCATGTGGACTATATTTCTGTTGTTTAGTGACTTGAAAATTTCATCTCAGTCAATTTTTGTGCGATGATTTACTATAACTTTCGACGTGAATTATCTCAACAACAATGCATCGATCAACTCACTTTGACTTTTCACGATGAAGTATCTAAAACCACTGTATATCACTGGTTTAGTGAATTCAATCGTGGTCGTCCAATGAAGGTATATTGAGGTATCCCTGGGCATTACTTTGACAAGCAAAAGCATTTAGTCGTGAAAAATATTTGTGCGCGTTGGATTCCGTATAATTTGACAATGGCTCAAAAAAAGACTCGTTCGATTGGTGCAAATAAATGATCAAAAATACAATCGTGGTGTGTTAAAAGTCGTGTATAATACCTACACAAGTGACGAATCTTGGATCTATGCGTATGATGCCCGATCTATTATCTATGCCCGAAAGTTCACAGCAGTCGACTGTATTGGTCTATTAAAATGAGCCAAACCCAGTACAAGTTGTTCGCGCAAGAAGCACTTCGAAGCAAATGGTCGCTTGTTTTTTGGGATAAATGGGCATGGGATTACAGTGCCACTAGAGAATCATAGAATGGTTAAGCCAGAATGGTACACAATCATTTGTTTTCCAAAAGTCTTTGAAGAAATACGAAAAAACTACTAGCGACGCAGAATCATTCACCATAACAACTCGAGCTGTTTTATTGAAAATTGAAGCCGAAACATCACGAGTGATTTTTTCATATGGATAGTTTTTTTATATATAAAGTGACAGTGCAGTGACAAGCAGCCTTCAGTGCCAGCCATTTTCGCGGCAATATTGATAAGCTTTCAGTGATAAGTTACTGGCATGGTTTTCAAGAATTAGGAGGGTGGGGTTTTGAGTAGTTGCACTAGTGGCGGCTAAACTGGAGGGTTTTTAAAGTGGGTGGGCGTAGAAGAAAATAGTGCTGCTGAAGATTATTTTTGCTATTTTTACATTCTTTTTGAACTTGACTCAAATTCAACACGGGCGTGGGAAGACCGTTAGTTTTTAATTCAAATTTCTCGTCCAAACTTAAATTAGTCATTGTTAACTGTTTTAAATCAGACACCTTCATGTTTTCAATTAGAAGTTGATTATTTGTATTTAAAAAGTACTACTCAGTGTGTAGACACATAGCAAATCCTAAAGCAAAACAAGCATTCGCGAGGCGAACGAAATACGCGACGCGAGACATATCAAACAACACAAATAAAATCCGCATGACAAAACGTTCTGAGTACGTATACAGTCAACAATGTCGACTGTATACGTACTTTACGATTGCACTTTACAACTTTACGATTGCACCATTGTTACAAATTCCGAATACATATATAGTGCCCGTCAAATCAGCGTTTAAAACTAATTATCGATGCGCTTGGTCGCAGAGAATATACGTCCAAATCGCATGTAAATAGTTAAATACCTGAATTCTGGCAACCAACAAAACATGTAACACCAACGACGAGATAAAATGACGGTGGCGTACGGTCGCTGTAGATAAACGTCCAACCAACGATCTAAAAATTGTGGCGAGATGATGGAATATTTATCCGCATTATTTGGTGTGATGGGTCGACAGATGTTCTTCTATATTTGGAGATTTTAATTTTTAATAGTGTCTTAAAATGAGTTAAAGGAAAGAAACGGAACGGAAATAAAATATGGTGTTTTGCTCTGAAAAATTGTTTGCTGTGATAAATGCTAGAGGGGCGACGCCTCAACGCCCTCTCTCACAAACCGCTACTGAGTTGGCAAAATGATGAAGCCATTTTTCAAAAATATCTTCATTGATCCACCCTGATTTTGAACATTCATATTCAGCCGTAATGGGCCTTTCAATCTTAAGACTTGACTTGATCCTTCGGCGTGAATATATAAACATAGATGGGACAAATAAACAGCCTGTTGAATTCATTGCACATACAACTGTGGCGTTTTGCCCACGCTCTCCGCTCGTAATTTTACCAACTTGTTTAAGCTCTTTGGACGTATATATTTTTTCAGGCCTTTGCACAGTTAGAACTCCTGTTTCACCAACATTAAATATTCTTTTCGCTGAATAAACATTCATCTCCGCCATTTCCTCTAAATTACGTCAAAACAAATTCATTTTAGTTTTATTAAAACCCAACACTCCAAGATCCCAAGATTTTTTTTTATAACACGTACATTCAGCATTTACCTGCCATGCCTTTCTTCTGCTTTTTAATGTTCTTTACAACAGTAAATTCTTAAGCCAGTTTACGTAGCTGTGTAATTTAAAAAAATGTTTTAGCGAAAATAAGGACATGGTCAGTTAACTCCTTTTCATTATCCTTTGAAAACGTTGCTTTCCGTCCCAATCAAGGATCATAGTACTCTCCTTTTGTTCTTTTATCTCTTATAGAAGATTATGGAAGCATAAACGATCTTGCACTTATTTTATCTTCCTACAGTTTCTAAAATAGCCTTTATTTAAAAGTGGGTCAGAAGTTCCCTTTTTTCTTTTCGTTGCATATTCAGTCATCTGTATGAGACCTTTGTTTTGAGACCACGTCAATATCTACAAATAAGATATAAGCCATACAACTCATTTTTACTATAACTAATACACATTTATGCTTCAAAGCTCATTACTACAATAAAGTATATCATGAAAAAAGTGGAACATATGTGAATCCGTTAGTTATACAAAAATGATAAGAAATGCGCGCGAAAGTTGTTACAGTCAAATTCCTCTAAGTGCACATCCTCTAAATAAACACGTCCCTATCTGTACACAATTCCATCGTCCACGTTTCACATTCCCCAGTCCCCACTGAAAGTTATATAGAACCAATTATGTGAGACCGTAAGCGCGCGGTTTTCAAATTTTTCATTTCAATAAGTATAGTGTAGAATTTAGTATTATTTAGTATTCGTTTGGCAGCCACTATTAGTGAACGCTCCCTGTGAATTTATAAATATAGAAAAAAATGGTCATCGTTATGTGATACAATACTTTCTTGTCTTGAGCTGCCAAGACGAATATCGTATTGGTCGACCAAATCAGGTGACCACACCAGAAATAGTGAAGAAAATCGACAAAATGGTATTGGATGTCCGTCGACTGAAAGTGTGCGAGCTAGCAGACATGGTAAACATTTGAAAAACTGCTGTAGATCGTATGTTAACTAAAAATTTGGACATGAAAAAGCTGTGCGCAAGATGGGTACCGCGATTACTCACAATGGAAAAAAACCAACGTTGTGAAGTTTCACAGGAATAAAGTTGAGTTTTGCGCCGATTCAAAACCATGGATGAAACAGGGGTCCATTACTTCACACCTGAGATGAAGGAACAGTCAAAACAATAGACTGAAAGGGGAAAATAAGCTCCAAAGAAAGCGAAGACAGTTCCTTCCGCAGGCAAGGTCATGGCGTCAGTTTTTTGGATGCGCGTGGGATAATTTTCCTTGATTATCTTCAGAAAAGAAACACAATCAACGGCAATTATTATAGGAACTTACTGCAGCATTTTAAGTCATGGAATCAATAAAAAACGGCTGCATTTGGCAAAAAAGAAAGTTGTTTCATCAAGACAATGCACCAATTCACACATCCGTTATCGCGATGACCAAAATTAATAAGTTAAAGTTTGAATTGCTTCCTCACGCACCCTATTCACCAGATTTAGCTTCATTGGATTACTTTCTGTTTTTAAACTTGAAAAAATGTGATGGTAAAAGATTTGCTAATATTGAAGAGTTAGAGCCTGCGGTTGGTGGCTATTTTCAGGAGCTCGACGATTCTCACTATAAACAGGGAGTCAAAGCTATTAAACATTGCTGTGAAAACTGTATCGACCTAAATGAGACTGTGTAGAGAAATAAAAATATTTGGTCCTAAATTTATTGTGTGTTCTTTGTTAGGTCGGGTACTTCTGGAACTACTCTCGTATAAGTGATTTTCACACCGCAAGCGGGACATTAATTCGCCAAGAGAATTTTGATGGATAAACCAGAAAATTGAAAAATCAAAGACTGTATTTTCTGCTCCAGTAGAAAGATCAAGTGAGCAAGAAGGGAGATGGCATAATATTTCGATATCTACCTGAACAAACCTGGACTTCGCATCGGATAATAATTTGATTTTAATATTAAACTTTAAGTGACTATACACTTTCTTAATTAAATTGATTAAAATATTAATCGAAATTAAAGCTTTCGCTTAAAAATCCTCCCGCTCTGAGTGATTATAAGGGATAAAAACAGCTTATTAGAAAGTGAGTCTTCTCATCTCATCCGAAAATTGAGTTAAATTTTCGTAAAATTGTACGGACTTATTTATCACCCTAATAAATATCCTATTTGTTCGCAATTAATAATAACGCTTACATGCAAACAAAAACAGGCATTGTAAAAGAGAAGAAAATAAGCCATACTATTTCGATAAGAATATCTTTTAAATACCTACAATATAGTTAGTGTTTTTTAATCAGCTCATAACTATACAGGTTGCGGCTCATAAATTGACATTTTATTAGATCAACAAATAGGTGGAAAACAAGAAACATTTATAATATTTTTATGTTTGCCAGAGATACCTTATTAACCTTTTCCTTTTAGATATTGCGATTGCATCATATCCGGTGGATATATGGGCATGTGCAGAACTTATTAGAAATGGCGCAGTTTTCAATAAAAAAAATCAACAAATTACTGACTATGTCGTTAGACCTATTTATATGTAATTAAAATACATAAACCAATGGTAATAAATTAAAATTGCGTTAAAAATGTATGTAAAAATATTCGATTTAGAGGTAGTTTAGTTTTCCTCACACCAATAAACGAATAAGTAACTGAAAATTATTCTGTTTTGCAGGTGTTTGTGGGTAATAATGCTTGAAGAAAACATAAACCATTTAATATAATTGTAAATTGTAAACAATGGGATTGTACGATAATTGCACTAACAAACCGTATCATAATTAAAGCAAATTAGACATCTACAGACATATTCGTATAATGAATAATTAAAGTACGTTTGAAAAATATACAATAACAAATTTTAAGTTATATTTGGCAATTTTTAAGTTTTTGATAAGAATGCGGTTACACTCATGAAGTAGCAGCAGATGCGAAATGGCAGAAAATCCGAAATGGCAGAAAATTTTTTCGGAATTGTTATATTCAGCTGACACAAAACCTCAAGTTCAGGGATTCTTTTGAACTTTGGCGCTAGTTTGTTCACATTTCATGGACAGCCAGATGATTCAAGAAATTAATGAACCCACAAGGTCGTCCCAAATTATTTATGCACGAATAATAAGATTACAAACCTACAAATGATTCATCAGGCCCCATTATAGCCCGAAAAAATCACTGTTTGATGCGGATTATTTTACGATGGCAGAGACCGTCACTGTGAGTGGCGAACGCTATCGTGCCATGTTTTCATTTTACCTTTCCGAAAATTGATGAAATTGATACGAACGGACTATATTTTCAATAAGACGGCGCAACTTGTCACCAATCAATTCGAAGAATCGATAAATTTACGAAATTGCCTTTGCAACTGGCCATTAAGATATTGTGATTTAACACCTTTAAACTATTATTTTTGGGGCTATGTTACATCAGAGGTTTACACCAACAAATCCAAGACTATTGATGAACTTGAAACCAACATTCGAGCAATCATAGTCGACATACCTCCCGATATGCTCCACCCAGTCATGCATTTTGGTTGTCTATCGATCCGTATTCGTGATTTAGTTGTACTTTTCCTATTAGTTTATTTTTCTACTACTATTAGTTTATTTTTCCTCACTAACTAAAATCTTTTATACCTACTGCCTACATATAAAGTTTACGGTAAGTCGCTTTTTGAATGACGTAAGGATCTTATTGAATATAATATCTAGTGTAGCTTTTGCTAGCTATAATTCTAGTGTAGCTTTTGCGTTTATAATGGAGCAGCAATTTAAAGGAAAAAATTGATTTAATGGAATCGAATCGATTTACAGAAATGAAACACATTCATCCTGTAATTTTTGTAAACACACTTCGTCGTCGTATAAATCATCCATCAGCAATCGCAAGCAACACATACAAAGAAAACATGCGCGAGTTAAATTATTTGAAGAATAACTTGGTCAATCGCAAAGCGAAAAGTCTGTTTCTCTTCCATCAAGTTCAACTCTATCCACATTCATATTCGCTTTCGTCAACTACAGCTCCTGAATTATCGGAAACCAGTCAAGCCGAAGCCACTTCTTCACCATCAGCTAGCAATTGACTTAAAAGTATATATTTGACGTAAAAGACAAAGGAAAACTACATCAAGCGCTTCTTCATATAACGAAGAAAATAAGCTTTATACAAAAGAAATTTATGGATCGAAAATTATTACAACTTATTTCTCAAGGTTTTTAACCATATATATATATATATATATATATATATATATATATATATATATATATATATATATATATATATATATATATATATCCAGAAGTGTTAGAAAACGATGTACTACAGCTACACAAGACCGACAAATATCAATAATAGCTCGAAATGTTGTGGGATCTACAAGTAGTATATCAAGGGAGTTTCTAAAGCTTGAAGGAGTACATTTTTCACGACAAACGATAACACGCAGACCGAAAACGGTAAATTTGCATCGCAGAAGATCATTACGTGTTCTCGAACTAACCCTTCAAAGAAACAAAAAAAGATTGTAATGGGTTTGAGACATGGCGGATCATAGTCCTAAGTGCAATATCGTGATGTTCTCCGATGAGACGAGAATTGGCTTGGTTTCTGATTCACGAAAAACATTAGTTTGGAGAGATTCAGGTCGAAAAGCCCAACAAGAAATAACTCAACCCCGTATTCCATTTGAAGGTAGGAGCGTGATACACGAATTGGTCTCTGGATCAGTTAACAGGCGACCTCCTTTGGAGCAAAAATAATATTTTCCGAAGAGCACTTCTGGCTTAATAGGTTTGCGAACAAACATAACTGCAGGATATATAAAGATGAACATTTTCAAGTGATTCAGCAGTTCAGGAGTTTCCTACCCAGAAACTCTCTGTTTGGTGCTGAAGGAGTGATAAGACCTTAGTTTTTTTGGAGACGACTTTTGAAGAGACGATTATGGAAATCCAGTTTCTGTTAATGGTGAATAATATCTTTGGTCTGAATCGATAAATAAATGTGAATATAAACAATGTTTTTTTGACGATGGGACTTTGACCAACAATTGATTTATGGCAAGAACAGTATTCTGGACGCTTAATTTCGCGAAATAGTAATGCCAACTGGCGACCAAGATCATACAATCTCATATCCTTGGATTGTTTTTTGTGGGGTTATGTTAAATTTCTAGTTTACAGAAACAATGTATTACAACATTATTTGTTCTTCAGAAGAAAGTATAAATTACCGGACTATCATTTGTAGTTATCAGTGTGCTTCATTTTAAAGTTATTACACTCTTATTGGATAACCTTTTACATATGGTATACTATTCAAACATCATTCATATAATTTTAAGTAACTTCATTATACAAAATTTTAAAAAGGACCGAAACTTTAATGTTACCTTATAATTCTACGGATTTTTTTTAACTAACAATATATATTATCTATTAATAAAATGATATTAATCCTGCGTCCAATATATTTATCATTTGTTATCTCTGAAACATGTGCAATACGTTTACGCGTAGAATATGACAATACATTATTTGTGAAGTTAAAGCAATAAACCATCAAAAATAAAAGTGTAAAAGTACTTCAGTTGACTTTGAATAATTCATTTTGAATTATCGTTTGTACGATGTATGCGATTTGCAAGGTTAAAAATATATATGTAAATACTAAGCACGCTTCGAACTATATACGACGCCGTGAGCGAACTGTCTATCAGTCAAAGAGTTGCAAATAGTTGTTTAAATACTACCTTAGGCCATTTGGATATTAACAAATCCTAGTGTATATTTTTATTTTCATCCTCATTAAGTATTTCTCAAAACTGGAAGCAATGTACCCTTTGGAAATTATTCGATGTGTTTTCTGCAGAGTGGGCTATTTATACCAGGTAAATGAGTAACAAATAGGATAAATTTGCGAGTATGCACTATGATTAACTTACTTATTCCTTACTTTTATGAATAATTGATATTCACTCTTACTCCTGTTATTGAGTAGAGTAGAGTGGGGCAAAAGTCCTCTCTAAATTTTATCCAAGAACAGTAAAATCTGGCAACGTATACACTAATTTTTATTAGTTTTCCATGTGTTTAAGTCTCTAAGAAATTTAAACGGTATTGTGATAAGATTGGTGAAAAATATGAGTTATTATAAGTTGTATTTTGGATAAACATAATCTTATTCTCATCTTAATATATAAGATATTTCATGAAATCAATAGTTTTAATTCTAAAATAAAATATGGGCAACTAGGTCCTATGAGCAGGTCCTAGATGGGCAGTAGTCCGCAAGTGGACTTTTGCCCCATCAGAACCATTTGTAATTTTTCTTATAAGGTTTATTTGTTTTACGTTATATAAAAGAAAAACAAACAGGAAAACATGTAAGTAAGAAATGTTACAAATAGCTGGGTAAAGATAAATGAAGGTATTTCCAAAAGATCCGTGGCAAAAGGGTTTGGAATGGATGAATGATTAATCTACTCTACGAAAAAGGTTGAAATCAGGGAACCATGTTGATAGCTTGGGAAGATATCGAAGTGTTTTCTCAGAGGAAATGGAACGTAAACAGTGCCAAAATCTGGATAACTGGATTTATGGTATTACGTTCAAAGCTTTTAGAAAAATCGCGAATTAGTATACAGTTATAAACAACATAAAAAACTCATTTAATCCAAACTCAAAACTAGCTGGTAAAGATTGGGCAAAAAAGAATGAATGGGTTTAACAAATTTCAAGTTAATTTGTCTTTTGAAAATCTATCAAAATTGATCATAAAATATAATTTTCCACCAAGTGCTATCTACAGTATGTATGAGAGTGGTATTTCAACCGTTCCTAACAAAATACCAAAAATTATTAGCACAAAAGGCAAGAAATTGGTGGGAAAAATATCTTCAGCTGAGCGTGGGGAATTAGTTAGTATTGTTTGCGCTATGAGCGTGGCGGGTAATTTTGTTCCTCCCGCGATAATATTTTCTCGAAAGAAAATGAAAAACGAGCTTATGCATGGAGCTCCACGAGGATTTATAGTAAATATCTCCAAATTACGGCCCGTGGACCAAATCCGGTCCGCCAATGTCATCAATCCGGCTCTCGACTAGCGAATTTAGCAAGCGTATGCTCACTTAGGGCACATATTCGGCGACTAGTTTAGAAATTATAGATAATGGCAGCAACATTAAAACGGTTTTGACCCTTGGAACTTACTGGTGTAATCAGTATGGCCCTAAGACTGGAAAGTTTGAAGACCCCTGGAGACATAAATAACAACTTATTTATAGAGTGGCTTAAACCTTTTCGCTCCAAGGTTAGAAGATAAAGTCCAGTTAAATAACATCCTGTTCTTTTTATACTCAACAACTATTCTTCCCACAAGAGTTTAGTAGCTGTAAATTATTGCAGATACAACTTTATTCCACCCCACAGCAGTCATAGAATCCATTTTTTAGATCGCTGTTATTTTAAGGCATTAAAAACATTTTATGCAGACGAATGCGATAAATGGTTGACAACAAATGCCGGTAGAAATATTACTCACTTTCAGGTTGCCAAATTATCGGGTAAAGCTTATGAACATTGCTCAACTATGGACAGGGGAGTAAAAGGCTTTGAGGTTTGTGGAATATATCCAATAAATAAACATGGGTTCTCAGAAGAGGGTTTTCTCCCTTCAAAGGTCACAGATAAGATTGCAAATGAAGTCAATCCCCAATCAAATAACAGCGATTCTGTTCACCTAGAGACAATATAAGAAGAGACGACTTTAACAATAAACATCGCGGTCAAGCAACTACCTTTAACACCAGAGAATTTGGAGCCTGCATTAGCTCAGCAACATGCAGAGAAAACACGAGTGTTACCTAAGGATATAATTCTACTTCTAAAACGAAAAGATGACCACCAAAAAATCGAGAAAGAAAGGAATCGCTAATAATTTATAGCACTCCTAATAAATTAAAACTGGATGTGTGTAAAGGATGCCTTGAACCCTATGAAGACTATCCCATTGAAGAATGGATTCAGTGTAAGGTTTGCAAAAAATAGTGGTACGAAGAGTGTATGTCGTATGAGAAAATTGGGGATTTTTTATTCGATTTATGCATTTAAAGCATATGCGGATATTTGCCCCACGTTAATCGGACTTTTGCCCCACATATATGGCATGTTTTGTATGTCATGATATTTTTATTTATTATTATTTATTTTTTATTTATTTTTATTTATTATTATTAATTTTTAGTTGTTTGTCACAAAAATGTGTTGTTTTGCATAGTAGTTGGATGTAATGTTTGAATTTTTATATATTAAAATGTTTTTTCCGTGTTTATTGTTTTTATAAACATTTAACCGTTAAGTGCAACATTGTGCCCTACTCTACTCTAATATTTACTCGAAACTTACATATTAATCTTCATTCAAAAGCTGGGAATAATTTTGAAATAACAATCTTCATGGTGAGAATTTTGCGACGTAGAGTCTTTCAGAGTTGATGTATTATGTAGGCTAAAATTCTTAATTAGAAAAATATAAATGTTTTAACACTGTTCATTAGTTTATTAAGAATTTATTCGTTAAATAATAACAAATTAATGTTTGCCAAAGGAGCTTTTTCACATATTTGCTTAAAATGTTAATTCTATTCAGCTTTTTACTTTTTTTGACATCATACATTATTACGTAATAATAAAAAAAAAATCCACTTATACATAATATAAAAAATTAATAGGTCCACCACAGGTTGGCATAACACTTTAACTTTGATAGGCATAAACCGAATCTCTATGTCTTCAAGTGGCCGATGAATGTGGTACAATGTAATTCAAGTTTGATTAACATTTCTGGCGCCCTAGACAATCGCCCAAGAGTTCAGCTAATTTTATAATAAGATAAATCTGAGGTTACCGAGCTTACCGATTAGTGGACTGCCGCTAGGTTCGATACTTCTAAAAGCTGTACTGTTTGGCGAATTATATCCAGTCTGGAGTTATCTTACTAAAAGGAGAAAGAAAAATATGCATTTTGGATGAACTTATACATAGGGTTATTGGCAGACTGCAATATTTTGGTTATACTATGCAACTCGCTGCCACTTATGGTGGCAGCGAGTTGCATAGTATGGCAGCATAGTATGGTGGCAGCAGTGATAGCTGTTAAATTTCGCTATTTACATCGAAAACTGATCACTAAAGCAGATAGTGTTCAATTTTTAGAGAGTATTATTATCCCCAAACAGGAGTTTGGAGGTACAAAAAATCCTTAACATTATTACTGAATGAAGTAATTTGAAATTAATTTGCATTTGTAACTTATATGTATCGTAATGTAAAAATAGTTGCAATACTAAGTTTATTATGCTTGTTTGATATTAAATCGTGGAATAATGTATAACACTGACTATAAAAAAGCCTTAGTGTTGCTTAAATATATATATATATATATATATATATATATATATATATATATATATATATATATATATATATATATATATATATATATATATATATATATATATATATATTATTTTTTTTTTTTAATTTTTAATTTTTTTATTAACGTTTCGGTTCAAACAAAGAACCATCCTGAGAATAATTCTACAATACATATAACTGTTATAAAAGACACAAACTTACATTTAAAAACATACCAATATTTAAATAAATGGCAATTGATACCTCGTTTGAAAGGTATTTAAAAGACATATTGAACCCTACTAATTTTGTTTGGCTTCAAGGTAGTTTTGATGCATAAAATAAATAAATACTAAAATTTTAGTTTAGCGTGTAATTAATGCAGATTCACAAGTTTGGTTCTGGACAATTGTCAAAAAAGTTGACGTTTTTGTAATTCTCCAACTTATTTTACTTTTTCTGCTTTTACATGACTTCAATTTTTGAATATTTAATTGAAATCTTTTTGCACGAAACATTTGAGTTTCTAAATAAGTACAATGGTACGTACTTTAGAAGACAACGTAGCAGCTATCTTAATGCTTAGTGAATGCGGAACTAATTTTTCAGTCTGCGGAGCGCCTTATTAATCGCCCTATATCGAGGACTTATTTGAGGGAGCTTTTTCATAAATTTGAAACAATAGGAAGACAGTTAAAGACGCAAAACAATCTGGCGGACCAAAAATTTCTAATGACAAAGAAATTGACATAATTGCAGAAATGGTAATAAACCCTACTTGTTCTATAACCAAAATTAATACCTGTGAACTCAGTCAATGGATAGTGCACCAGGTGTTGAAAAAAATCACTCCTATAAATTATAAATGGTGTATCAACCTTCAGATGACGACCCCCAACCGAACACTGCAATTCTGTGAAAATATGACCACAAGAATTTATCAAACGCAAGGTTATTTAAAAAACAATTTGCTTTAGTGACAAAAGTACCTTCTACCTTAATGGAAATGTGAACACTCAAAATGTAAGGTACTGGAGTGATACAAATCCTCACATATTGAAACATGTATTCTAGTAAACCATATAGTTGGGTCTATGTTTTTGGCAACTTATTACTATATTATGGCAACTTAACCTATAATGCGTACCTGGAGATGTTAGAGACCGCGATTGAGCAGCTAATTCTCGAAATTGTGGAAGACAATCCAGATGAATTTGGTAACTTCGAAATCACGTTCCAACAAGACGAAGCTCCTTCACACTATTGTGTTGTAGTAATACAATATTTGGATCAGGAATATCGTGGTAGATGGATTGGACGACGAGGTCCGATAGAATGGCTAGCTCGGTCACCGGATCTTACACCTTTGGATTTTTTTCTGTGGGGGTACCTTAAATCTAAACTATGTGCTACAACACCTGACAATATATATTGAAGTGATATTTTACGACAACGAATTGTCTAAGAATGTACGGCAATTTCCAATAGGATGTTTTACTGCCAGAAAGTAGGTGTAGCACATTTTGAACATTTACTGTAAGCGCGGATTTGTGAATCTGTATTAATTATTTGCTAAACTGAAATTTTAGTATTTATTTTATGCATCAAAATTACCTTGAACCCAAACATGTAATGTAAAATTAGTATCGTTGGTTGACTACGTATTTTTAATACCTTTCAAATGATGTGTCACTTGCCATATGATTCCATTGAAAATTATTGGTCACAATTGCACTGTGACGTCATCTATGATGATTACGTCGCAAGTTATCACTAGAAAAGGAGTTTACGTCCACTCATTTTCACACTTCAAATTTCATTAGTTTAAGTATAAGAAACACTAAAGTATAACCAATAAATCATGAAAAAAGCATATATAGGGAAATAAGGAAAAACAATTGAAGAGTTACAACCAAATCAGTAAAAATACGAAATTATGAATTTGAAGTAGTGGAAAATTTTAAATATTTGGGAATAATAATAAATAGCAAAAGCGACAGAAACATAGAGATTGATCACAGAGTACAGGTAGACACAGAGCCTATTATAAATACAAAAGCAAATATATAATTGAAAAGCAAAGACATAAGTATAAATACAAAAATGAAGGTATATAAAGCAGCTATTAGACCGGTGGTGACCTATGGGGTGGAGATAATTAATTTAACAATCTTGGAACAGGAAAAGTTACGAATATTCGAAAGAAAGCTAAGAATATATAATAAGAGATAGAAGAATTTATGTATTAAAGAAAGTTGTAGGAGATGAATACAGAAGGTTAATGAATTTTGAAATAAAAACCATTTTGAAAGTAGAAGGTATAGCCCATAGACCATAAAAGTGCAAATACTCCGCTGGCTTGGCCATATAAGAAGAATGGAAGACAATAAAGCAGTAAGGAAAATTACAATGTAGAGACCAGATACTAACAGAAGAAGAGAGAGACCGAAAAGTAGGTGGGAGGATCAGGTGCGGGGAAGACATAAGGAAATTCAAAATATAAGCATGGTGGAAAAGATACAGGACCAAGATGCGTGGAAGAAAATAAAGGAGGAAGCAAGGACAAATAATAGGATAGAATAAGTCAAGAATAGAGAAACGTGGACTAACTCACAACAAGAAATGCATTCCTAGAGCTCAAAAGAATCGAGCGGCTACAATTCTTAATGGAATGTAGAGCTGTAGAATGTATAATATATATGTAATGTATGTATGTAAGAATGTAGAATATATATGTAAACAAAGTATGTCGGAAAAATAATGAAACGTTTTTAATTTTAAACAAAACTACTATCGTCATCTATTGAAACAATATATAAGACAGCTGAAGGGTGTATATCTCCTCTATAAAACGCTATCATTAAAATCATCAATGGATTGTCAAGTTATAGTGCTTAATGCGACAGCATATTTTGTCACCAAATACGATGGAATCACAAAATCACAAAAATACGATGGAACATAGAGCTAATATTAAATTTTGTTTCAAGCTCGGTAAAAGAGAAATATTTGAATTGATGAAAAAAGTTTATGGTTATGATTGCTTATGACGTACACGTATTTTCGAGTGGTATAAGCGATTTCAGAACGATCGTGATGTTTTGGAAGACGATCCAAAAGTCGAAAAACTGGTCAAAAAACATAAATCGCGATTATTTGGTTGAAAAAGTGCGTGATATGATCGCCTACGATGCATATTCGACTGTGAGATGGATAGCTGTGGAATTAAATACAACCAAAGACTTGACTCGCGAAATTTCGACAAATGATTTAAACAAACGGAAAGTCTGTGCTCGATTTGTTCCTTACGCTTTAAATGAAGAACGTCGCTGTTTTGAATTTTTGGAAAAAATCATATCTCTGTACTTCAACATCCTCCGTATTCACCTGATTTATTGTTATCCGTTTGACTTTTTTCTGTTCCCGAAACTTAAGCTGGCCATAAAAGGAATGTTTTATGATAGTGTTACGCAAGTCCAAGAAGCCGTGACGAGGCTAATTGAGGCGAAAATATTATTTAGCATTCTTTTTTGGCACTCCAAACACACAACATTTGAAACTGCCAAATATTATTTTGGCGAAACGTCGTGAGCTTTCCCATAATGAATGGATTGATGCCGGGAATGATTTATCATACGTCATTTATCTTGACGCAATATCGCAATTAGGTTATATCTTCTCGAATAACTCAATACTACTTAGAAAATCTAATACCTCTCCCATGAGGTCAGGATGTGTAAGTTTAGTCTCAATTTCCTCTATAACTCATGAGACGTTTCGCAGTAAATGACAGCCTGTACATGTATTAAGAGTGTGTTATATTAAGTGTGATGCGTGATAGTTGTGCTCATTCTTAATCTTTGAATTTTTTCAGTTTTTTCTATTGTGTATGTATAGGTTTCTAGTGGTCTCCAGATGAAGGTGTTTAATTTAATTTTTGCCCAGAAACTGTTCTCTTCCTACCATTTACTCGACTGATGTCTGGCGTTTTTGTAACTGGCTATGGAGTTACTCGTTTTGCCACCTTGTGTACTATCTCTTTACCTATAATACCAGGATAGATAGGACTCCCGACTAAAATATCGTCATAATTTTCATTTTTACATTTGTACCGGGTTACTAAAATGGTTTTGCCCAAATAGATCCAGTGAGTAGGTGTTATTGCACATACTGCAGCTCTATCCCCTAATGTTATCGAAACAATAAGTGAATATTTCATATATAATCTACTGTTCTACTGAATATATTGGAATATACTTTGGTCTTGTCCAAGTACTTGCTTCATCATCAGATATCATTGTATATCCCCACATCTTATTCGCAATAATGATAAGCCAGGATATTTTTTTGCTCATCAAACAGAAAAGTTGCATCAGACAAACGATTAATTTGCATTTTAGGATATAACTCGTATGGGAAATAATTTTATTATTGTTGTATCTTCCCCATGGAATGTAAACGTTTATAAACAATCAATTAAATATCATTTATAGTTTTTAATAATTCTTAAAGTAACTTACCTTCCTGTTCTGCGATACTCAACAAAATTCATAGAAAAAGGTAAAAACACACATCTACAGAAAGGTGAGGTCTAAAGTCTATTCACTGAAAAGAGACAGTCGACAACCAATGCGTGATCAACACGTGATATTTTAGACAGAAACGCTGAATGCCCTTGCTATTGGCGGGGATCGGTCGAGCCGATTTAAACCACTAATGAAAACCCAGATGATAGGCAGGTTGGTGGCAGTAACGCATACACTGCCGTGAGTTTTTTTTCATTTATTGAATGGCATTCGATTTATTAATAATTGTATTTTGTTTCCATAAAATGTCTGATACGAACACAGGTGATGAAGTTGTCGATATTAGCTATATCCCGCCCAAAAAGAGGACAGTCCTTAGTGCGGCCCTGTAACGATCACGTGTAATATGCGTGAATATGTTTGAGTTTAGTTTTTTCTTCAATAAATAGGCTATAGATTTCCTTTGACGAATCATCGTTGTTTCCGAGTGTCCCAATTCGATATATCTTGAAATACCTGAGGGAGTTACTCGAGTTAAACGGTTTTAATAACAAGATTGTTTCTGAGTACGTCTCCTTAACAAGATGATGTATGAAGCAAAATTGTTTTCAGCTTAATAACAGGTTTTATGAACAACAAGAAGGAACGGCAATGGGCAATCCTCTGTCACCGTTCTTAGCCAACTTATTCATGAGTAAATTTGAAACCGAGGCGAAAAATTAATTCAGTTACTTTCCGAAGGTATGGTTAAGATATATAGATGAGATTTTTTGCAATTTTCTATTCAAAAAATTCAACTTAGATGATTTTATTAAGAACTTAAATAGTAGATCCCAAAACATAGTATTCAAGCATGAACTCGAAAACAACGATAGTTTACCATTTCTGGATGTTTTAGTTAGTAAAAGCAATAAAAACAGGTTAGATTTTTATATTTTTAGATACTTAGATACACATTTACACTTCGAGATACATTTCTAACGATTCGAATCATAGCTTCCAAAATAAGATGAATAGTTCAAGTTTTATGGTAAATACATTAATCAATTTTCCAACCAATTAAACAAAGATAGTTATAATAAAGAATTGAATTTCATTAGGGATATATCCGAAGTAAAC
This sequence comes from Cosmopolites sordidus, assembly GCA_031761425.1. Lineage (NCBI taxonomy): Eukaryota > Metazoa > Arthropoda > Insecta > Coleoptera > Curculionidae > Cosmopolites > Cosmopolites sordidus. The sequence continues at coordinate 307,722 of JARFXV010000856.1, read as the reverse complement.
GGTTTATAATTAGAATATTGTGGATAAATTAATTAGAAAACATAAGTTTAGAAAATTATTGAAAGAATCTTCGACTTTTCAAAAGGATCAGAACAAAAATAAATTCATGGTAATACCGTTTGATGCCTAATTAACACGGGGGCTAAACAAGATCTTGAAAAAAGTGGACATATAGGTTGTGTACAAATCATATAATAAATCTTGAGAAGTCCTGTGTAATCCAAATTATAAAGTAGATCAATAGGAAAAGTCGGGAATTTTCGAAAGTGGTTTTTTGAAAGTTGTCTTGATTGTGATTAAAGGTATATTGAACAAACAAAAAAATCCATATTAATGAGATATAAAGAACACATTGCCCACATTAGATATGGGAGAAATGAAAAATCTTGTGTTGCCCAACATGTAATCGAATATTAGTACAATATAGATATAGTAATTTAAGATTGGTTAAAAGTGTAAATAACAATAGGGCTTTGGATGCGTTTAAAAGCGTTCAAATAGAAAAATATAAGAAAATCATGAATAGGGATAAAGGACCTATGATTTTTACATGCTTCATTAGGTGGGGTTATCATATATATATATATATATATATATATATATATATATATATATATATATATATATATATATATATATATATATATATATATATATAGAAAATAATTTAGTTTTAGAATTAGATTAAATCATCTCCTGATGATGCTAACATGGTTAGCGAAACGTGCGTCGAGAACTTTAAAAAAGTGATTTGGTGTTTAGTGGTAAATCTCTTCGAGTTAATTTATTCTTAAAGTGTCTGAAAACACCAGTCCCAAATCATTCAAACTACTTTCTAACTATTCTATCTTACAGAACTCAACATTATTTTTGAGATGAAGATGATTATGCAGTTGTATTTTTTGCTTAAAACAAAATATAAGAGAGGTAGATATCGAAGGAATAACTATTTGCGTGTATGAATAACTTGTAATACTACTATATATTATTGCCTTTGTTAAACAAATAACCTATAATCTAATTCAAGTGTAAATCTGTTACATATTAAGAAGCAATTACAATCACCTGTACACATTTCCACATACCACTTACAGAGACATGTATGTATGAGCGACGGAAAAAAGCCTTGTAGTAATCAAAAACAATTGTGTTAAAAACATATTTTACAAGTAAATTAGATTTTGCACGTCTATACAGTGAACTATGCTATGTTAAAGTGATTGTTAGGTTATATTACTGGTTTATATGGATAAAAATGGTTTAATATGATTATTGAATGAATTGAATCGAAATATATTTTCATTTATAAGCTATGTCATAAAGTAAACTAAGTAAACAAAAGTTCCAGTACTAGTTTTTTTTAATTATTATAAATTGTTCAGTATGAAAGTTCTTAGTGATTATTTGTGCAGCTTATTATATCAGTACGTATAATAATTGCTAATTTGTTCTCGTCGAACCAGTTTTGCCTTGGATTTGTTTTTAATTGAATATTAGATGTTAATTTAAAATAATGTTACGAAATACATCTTACAATTAACTGCACAATCAAATCGTAAACAGTTCAAATTGTTTAAAAAAAAAAGAAAAAAAAATTAAAACAATCAGGGGAATTCTTAGACATCATATCATAAAGCTTGTAGCATCGGACATGATTTTCAAACTATAAAACAATTCCTGCAAAATGCTGAGAACTATAAACTGTCAGTTCACTCAGCGCTTGTAATCCGAAGCCTCTTAGCATTTGCAGAAATTGTTTTATAGTTTGAAAATCATATCTTATGCTGCATGCTTTCTGATACGATGTCTCAGACTTCAGCTGATTTTTTAAAATATTTTTCTATTCTGTTTTTCTAAACGATTTTAAATGTTAACCATTATCATACTGATCATTACCTAACTGACAGATAGTTAGACAGTTGGGAATCACCGACATCAAAGCCACCTTGATTGAATTTAAATGCTTCAATAAAATTAACTTGAACGTTTTTTTACAGTTTCAATTCCTGCGATGTTTTTACATTTCTCTGTTTAATTTGTATTATTTTTTAAGTTATTAAATATTTATTATAATCTTTTACTTTTTACCGATCGATACAACGGAGCCCAATTTGTTAATAAGTAACGTATAAACCTTTACATTTGTTTAAGGTGATTCCCATTGTTACATATTGGCTCTCTCATGTTATATTTTATATTTATGTTTGACAAGCCTTCGAATATTTACCCTATTACTAAAATATATTATTCATAGTTAAAGGCGCAGATTGTATAGCTTTCATAAAACAAAGGGACAAAATGCAATTATGGAACCGGGGCAACTGGCGCTAAAACTGACCGTTTCACAAGCTCGTTTTGGTAACGAATTAGAAACACTATTTATGGTGAAATTACTGCTATGGATATAGGGAGACGTCTCATTTCTCGAATATCTTTGGACAGCTACTTTGAGATCAGTATTTGCTGTGTAAATATGAAAGAGATAAGGTTTCAAAGTATTAAATGGGCAATTAACAAACCGAAATACAAAAAAAATTAATTATTGTGATTTGTTTCAGATAAGAAGTCTGTAGTGCATTATAAGCTAGTGAAATTTGATCTGGTTATTACTGAGGATTTCTACCGATAGCAAATTGTATTAAGACTTCAAGACAACATTCCAGAACATATCGTAACATCGACTAAGAATGTCATTATTTTATTGGTCTCGGATATTCTTCCTTATGTAAATTCAACATGTAAATCAGTTAGTTGCCGGATTTAAAAACGTTAAGTTTTATTCATGGACGTAATATTTTTTCTGAATAAGACAATGGAGCGTCGCTTGTTTCGGTTAGTACTTGAATGGGTGATCCTTTCGAGAAGAAACCAGGCTGATGTACTGCATTTCAATAGGTAATAGTATAAAATCCGGTTAGGCCAGTTCGAGGCCGGGTAAGGCGGGATACCTCCTGAAAGTTATTCTATGTGGGTAACTCGCTAGTTGGTAGGCTTTTCGAGAGACTTGAAGCTAAGCCCAAAATCAAAGGTTGATAACCCGAGATTAATTGGAAGTTGATGAATATGATAAGGCTCTCTCTCTCGTTCTCCGTTTTTTCTTGATTTTTTCCAGGAGTCCTCTAATTTCGTGACAAAATACAAGATTGTCTTTTTGAGAAAATAATGGTAGCAGACCCTTTTCTTTTGTATGGTAAAAGGTCATTTTGGTTCCTTGTTCCAATAAATTTTTGTGGTTTAACCTGGAAGCCAGTAATTTAGAAGCTTGTTTCGACAGGTTGATATCTCTGGTTATGTTATTTAACCCATCTTGCTTGAATCGTTGAGGAATTGATGACATTACTGTATAATCACTGTCACTCTTATTAGTATCACAAATGTGATCAGAGGGACAATACTCGTCCTCACAGAGCTTTGGTAGTTGGTCAAATGTTGGGATCGGTACTCCCTCTGCGTGAGGGACCGGGCGTCTTGCAGAGACTAAATTAGGATAAGTCTACTTGCTAAGGTTGTTTCGATGGATTCCAGTAATATTTACTAGGCATAAATAATAGTCATGGGTTTTTGTGGTTCTCTCCAAACCATTAGTAAGCCGAATTTTAGATTTTTTTCCCCAGTAGTCCACCATGTCCACCCGGTAGTCCATGTTCTGTACAAGTTTTATCCTGATCACCAAGCCTAACACCAAACTATCCAAGATAAGCTCTCTTTACAAAGTTACTAATCGTTTTTCTGTTTTCTTTTAACGTGTATTCTCCACCGAGGTAGCAAAACATGATGATTTACACGACCTCCACATAAACTCATTTTATTTCTATTCAATAACACAAATACAACAATCTAGAACACAGTACCTTTTAGGTTAACTTTATAACAACTTTTTCCTAAACACAAATATCACGCGAGGCCAACTTCGATCTACCCTGCACGGCGATAACTCCCAAACTAACCTCAACTGTAGTTCAAGGTTGCAGTTACCAGAAAGGCAATGCTTATGCCATCTAGTGGATTTTCCTGGAACTAACTCAACAACAGACTGATAATAGGGCAAATATATAGGAACCAATCCTTGTATAATAATTTTAGAACACCCATACTTGAATGTATTGAATTGAAAAAAACATTGATAGATTAGTGGATGTATCTAAAAAAGTAGGCAGATAGAGAAAAACTGATTTCATATTTAGATTTAGCGACTCAAACATAGCTTAATCAGTTCTAAAATCATAGACGCATATTTATTATTTACTCGACTGTGAATTCTGTACTCAAAGTTATTGTAAAGCAACCCTTAGTATTCATAACTGCAAATTCCCTCTAAACGCTGCCTTTGAGGAATACCAGATATCCTAAATCTCCTCAAAATGCTCTGTCTTTATCACTAGTTTCAGTTTGGAGAATAGTCGGGAACCTCACGGAATCAAATCAGATGGTTATTGGAGATGATGGAGTAGAATTATATTATTTTTAGTCCATGTTCTGCATATTTTCTCAATTCAACTCCTGACTAAAACATTTTATAAAATAGTTTGAATGTTAACTACATGAAATTATTTAATATTACTCAACTCAGACTTCTAGAATGCAACATTCAGTTTATCTACATCTTCGTAATATTTAATAATATATAGAACTGAATAAAACTTGATTATAAATTCACTTCTTACTAAAAAAAAATCTTAATAATTGAGTCAACTTTGCCAAATAGGTTAACATACTCTTTTATAATATTATTTGATAAATATACCTTAGTTCTACATTCGAAAAAGAGGCTATTGGCATTAAAAATGATAGAACTAGTTACTATAAGGAGAAACATTGAGATTTAAATAACTAATCAAGTTTGAGCATACACATACTATCTAGTTCTATTATTCATTTGAGAATTCTCAATTTTATGCTGAAGCCTATTGTAAATTTACTCCATTGTAAGATACGCCCAATATTCATGTTTGTGAATTGCCTCTGATTGCCACCTTTTAAGAATACTGGATATCTTATGTTTTCTCAAAATGTTTTATCTCTTGTTTTAATCTGGGCAATATACAGAAGTATCATGGTACAAAATCAGTGGACTGGGAGATGATTCAGTACCATGATATTTTTAGCGAAGGTATCGAGTACAATTTTATATTACTGTCAATAATATGTGTACAGTGTATTTAGGTAAGGAAGAATTTCAGCTATATTTCAGACGCTTTTTAAATTAAACTTCTGGGTGAAATAATTTATGGAGTAGTTTTAATGTTACCATGTAGAATGGTTCAGTGAACGGATCATCGATGTAGATCGGTTCGTGAGGGAGGGGTTGGAGCGACGCCACTCCAGCATTGATCACAGTATATAATTTTCCAGTGTAAAACACCATATTTTATTTCCTTTCAGTTTCATTCCTTTAACTCATTTTCCTGGTTCACCTCCTGTATAGGGTTTCAATAACACGAAAAGTAAAAAGACGGAAGGAAAAAGCACAAAAAAATCTTCAGCAGAACTATTTTCTTCTACGCCCTCGCACTTTTAAAATCCACGAGACGCCACTGGAATTGATTAAATATTGCTAAACCCAGACATCTAGAATGAAGTTTGCATTTTTATTTTAATAATATGGAACTGAATAGAATTTGACTATTAATCCAGTTAGCAAAAAAGAACAACTATTTGTTCTTATTTATAGTGCATTCATTTAAGGATGCTCAGGCATTCGGATGCAATTAAATATGGTATTACCATAGTTTTACATTGGAAAGAAGGGAGAAACTTAGCAATGAAAAAAACACAAAAGCAGCCAAAACAGGGAGAAAAATTAACTAATCAATTTTAGATTATTAAAAAGTTTTTCAATAAGAACGTCAGTAATTGGAAGTAGGAAGGCGATCCGACGAGTCGCACTTCTGGATTAACGGCTTTGTGAACAAATATAATTGCAGGATTTCAGACGATAAAAGTCTTCAATTGATTCAGGAGATACCTTTTCATCCTCAGACTGTTTTGGTGTGCTTTTTCGACTGAAGGGGTGATATGACATAATTTTTTTTAAGGGTGAACGCTATTATGAATATACTAGTAGAATATCTTTGTCTTAAAGTAATAAAAGGGAATATAAGCAATGCTTTCTTTCAACAACATTGTGAGCTTTGCCACACATCTCGAGAGAATCGATTTATTGCAAGAAAAGTTTCCTGGATGCATTATTTTGCGAATTGATATTGTTAACTGGCCACCAAGATTATGCGTTGTGGATATGTTAAATATCATGTTTGCAAAAATAAATCCTGAGCGATTCTTGATTTTAAACGAAATATTTAGGCTACCATTAAAAATATACCACGCGATATGGGTGTATAAGTAATCAAAAGTTGTGTCCCCGATTGAATTTCACCTGACGAAAGCGAGGAAAATATATTACAGGATTAATTCTTAGTTATCATTGCCTCATGTTAAATTTCTGGCAATTTTATTAGACATCTATTTATTTAATATGCTCGTATGCACAGCTTATTCAGTTAATGGCGAGAGAATTTGAACTACTTGTAATTGTACTATGGTATCCATCGAAATTTAATTAATCCAACATCGTTCTTAAATAAGAAAATAATAATAAATGAAAAAAGCAATACAATGGAAGTGTTACAACAGTATTCATTCATTAAAGGCTGTGTTAATTGAACTTGCTCATTTACATGTATGCAATTAAAATTAAGGGAACGTTTATGCAAAGTGCACGGTTATAGAAAGCATTTGATTTGGAGGTAGGTTAGGTTCTCTTGCATCAATGAATATACTAAAGTAAACGAGTTTAACGTTATTTTGCAGGTGTTTATAGCCAATAATTCTTATGCAAAAAAACGTTAAATATGATTGTTGATTGGATTAAATTGTGAGTAATTTGCATTAATAAGCCATATTGTAAAGGAAAAAAATGCAATACTTGTGGTTATTTGATATTTTATTGTGTTGTAGAATATGCATTTAATTGTATTATATATAACGAGTTCATAAAGCAGCTTATGCGCAATAAATGTTTTAGTATACCTACATTAATATGTTTCAAGTAAAAAAATCAAGTTAAAGATTCGAACTTTGGTATTAACCTATGATCATTTAATAATCTAATTGTCGGGAAAGTTCGTAGGAACTTTTTTCACAGAAAGAGAAAAGCAAATAATTTGTGCAAATATTTATTTAGTTTACTATGAAATTAATAATAATAATAATAATAATAATAATGTTTATTATCTAACAGGAACATGTCCCAATAACAAGACAAATTAAATAAATAATTATGTTTTACAAAACTAAAAAAAAAAGGAAAAAATTAAATTGAGAATTGATTACAAATTAAGCATGAAATTATACTAATACATTAAACTGATGTCTATATGTAATCATAACTATATCTATGGAAACCACTATTGCTAGAACAAGATAATCTATATTATTTGACAAGGTAACAAGTACATAACATAAGTATAAGTATAAGATTAGAAGTTGAAAAGATAGTACATCAATATTAAAAAACAACAAATATCATTCATTTATCAAATGTATAGCGTCCTGCAGGGCCCGCACTAGTGAACAAGGGGAAACTGAGTACAGATCCACATCAGAATGAACATTCAAAAGATTGCAATATCTGCAAGCACGAAATAGTGGTGCCCTGCTCTCAAAATTAGTCAGGGCACGGGGCACTCTAAAGGTGTTAGACCTCCTAGCAAAGTATTGAGGTACAATAAATGGCAATTGCTCCAATAGTTCAGGGCAATCGATAAGCCCGTTGATCAACTTGTAGAGGAATATTTGAGACATACAAATCCTTCGATGTGAGAGGGATTGCATCCGAAATCTGTCAAGGAGCACCCGCTGGTCAATTCCTCTAGCCGGATAGTGACCATCAACCCTATATGCTAGGTATTTGAGGAATCTACGCTGCACACTCTCTAGTTTATTGACATGAATCCGGTAAATTGGCGTAATTGGCATATCAACGAAGCATACTCCAATCTTGAGCGAACCAGTGAATTGAAAAGTGTAGTTAAACATGAGACACTTCTAAAATCACCTGTAGATCGGATTATAAATCCCAGGGTTGGTAATGCTGTCCGTGTCACCATCTGTACATGCTGATTAAAACTCAACTCTGCATCCACCATTACCCCAAGATCCTTCACCAAGTCACAGTTTTTCAACACTACACCATCAATAATATACTCAAATTGAATCGGGTTGCGGCTTCTGCAGAATGTTAAGCGCTTACACTTCCGAGTATTTAGTGGGAGTCCATTTTGGTCACACCAGGCGCTCAGCAAGTGCAGGTCATGTTGAAGTTCAACACAATCTTGCTGAGAATTAACAGGTCTGAAGATCTTCAGATTGTCAGCAAAGAGTAAAGTTTGACTTAAAGTTTGATATTCTGAGTGATGTCATTAATGTAAATCGCGAAGATAAGTGGAGCCAGGTTGCTACCCTGGAGTGCACCACTGGTTGCGACAAACTCATCAGATTTGAAGCCATTATTCTCAACAAACTGCCTGCGTTGAGCAAGATAGGATATGAAGAACTTTGTCAACTCATCATGGAAGCCCACACTATCCATCTTACTTGCCAAAATGGAGTGATCAAACCTATCAAAAGCCCTGGAGAAATCGATATACACAGTATCAACCTGCGCTTTTGACCCAAGAGCTCTAAAACTACTCTGAAAGAAACAAGACAAGTTGGTAACTGTGGATCTCTCATGGAAAAATCCATGCTGGCTAGACACTATCCTATTTTTGACTTGGCTAAATATTTTTTCGTGCAATACGGACTCGAACACCTTCGAAAAATTTGAGAGTATGGATATAGGTCGATAGTTGGACACATCAGAGGCATCCCCAGACTTGAAAACGGGACATATTCGAGCGATCTTCCAAATGTCAGGAAACGTACACATAGATACGGATGTATTAAAAAGTATTGCTAAAGGCACTGCCAGTGCATATGCACAGTCTCTCAATAAGAATGCAGGAACGCGATCAAAGCCAGATGTCATTTTTGACTTAACGTTTTTTAAAGCTCTGAGGACATCTTTCTCCTCCAAACTACCAACTGATATAGGGTCAACCGAACCAAAGGTCCTGACATAATTCATATCCCCGGAAGGTATAAATACACTACCAAAAAAGGAAGCAAAGGCATTCACTATGTCCTGAGGCTCATTCAGTTCGCTACCATTAGCTTTCATGGTGCCTGGTATTCGAGACGTACGTTTTTTTTTATGAATAAACCTCCATAATTCCTTAGGATCAGATTCAACATTATTATCATTATTCAACATCATTATCATTATTATTTTCAACTATTTGCCAACGCAGTGTCATGCGCAATGTCAACAGTTGTTTTTCACCTCTTCTTCTGTTTTAAAAGATTTCCCATTTAAATACTTTTGGGGGGAGCGGAAAAGATTGTTGTACGAGGTTTCGATATATGATAAGTAAGTTGGATGTGGAATAATATCCCATTTGAAGCTCAACAATTTTTGCTGGGTTTTGATTGAAATGTGTGTTACACACATTATTTATTTCTACATCTACATCTACTATTTGATAATTCTGATCGTTTTCTTCTATTGCTACCTTCAGCTTATCTAATTGTGAACAATAGAGGTCGCTGTTGATAGTTTGGTTGCGTGGAAGAAGATTAAAGTGTATGGATCGCTTCGATCCCACCAAATAAAAAGCTTCTTTTTAAGGTCGTTTTTCGACGTATATAAAATCGCTTACACGGGCAACATCCTTGTTTTTCGTTTCACGTTTTTTATCAATTTTAGTTGGCCAAAAACTGTCGATTTACTAATATCTAACCTACTCATCTGCTTTTTCACGGACTGTGGCGCGTAGACCTTTGACAATTATAGTCTCTGTTTCCTCGATATCACTGTTTGAAGGAGGGCTATAAGGATGCCAGGTTTCCAGATCAAAGTCTCCGCCCGTGAACCGACCAAACTAAATTTGTATCGTATTCTCCCGAATAGAACCCTCTCCATAAACGACACTAATTTTGTTTTTTGTTTGGACAACTTTCTTGCCCTTTTTGAAATAAAATATCATAATGTGTAAATGCAAGTTATCGACAGAGATTTTCAAGTTGAATTAAGTTTAATGACTGCAAATTAAAGCGGATCTGTACGTAAACCTTCTAAATATCACAGGAATTAATGATATGTAAATTATTATTACTAATCCCATCTAAATTATTGTTTACAAGCGTTAAATGAGCAACTAATGGAAAATCTATACCAGACAACCTAATATCTAGAACAAGTATGTCACTAAAATTATATTTATTAGGAAATATTTGGTTTCACAACTCATGTAAAATTAAAAAATATACCAGTTTTATTCGATATAATATTACAGAATCTTGAAATATACTTGATAAAATAATCAATTTTGCGAAACAAAATGACTTGGTATAGAAGTAAAATAATTTTACAGTAAATATAACATGTTTTACATTTATTAAAGGTCATTTTAAATTTGAGAAACGTATGTGTAGAACATCCTTTTTAGTGTATATTTCAGAGTTGCTGTTCCTTGAAATCATTATCAACATCGTAGGTAATCTTTCAATGGTTTGATAATGAAAAATTATGTCTCATAATTAAAGGACTCTATTTTACGTACAGAAGCTCTTGCAGCGTATTACCAATATTTGGATAATCGCCAAAAATCCCAAAATGGTCAAATTGTTAAGATCGCGGAATATAAATATAAAGAGGCAATAATGTATTGTTTTCAGGTTGGACGTTCGCGGAAGGAATTTGGCTCTTCAGGAATCCAAGATAAACCGACTATTTGTTGCGAAATATATGGCATTGGAGAAGACCAAAGTAGATTCCGTTTGCCAAGCAAGTTAAAGACATTCAAAAGATCGGAATGCAAGGCCGCCAACATTTCTCGAAAGAGCTCATGTATTCATTTTAGAGGATCTGATACAATATTTTTGAGAACTAGTAACAAAAGTTGGTATGAATGAGTGAGCAATGTCTCGGATTACAGAAAATTACCTACGCCATATGTTATGTGATGTGTACATAAAATAATGAGCTGAGTGGTAACATCTGATGCGTCTTTATTGCGAATTTGAACTCCGTGTCACATGGTGGCCCGTAGCAATTCTTTTAGTGTGCCAAATTTTTCCAGTGCGTTGTGAAAATTACTGATGTGACTTGGGTACAGTACGAGAGAAACGATTGCAAAATTTCAGGCCTATGGACTGTTCATCAGATTATGCAGCACCAAATGGACAACATAAGTGAAATATATCTTCACTTTTAGAGGCAAATTGAAAATGACCCTTATTTTCTGATGTCATTACTGGTGACGAGACTTGGATTTTTGAATGTGACCGGGAAACGAAGCCAGGCCGCAAAGTCAGGAAACACACATTCCAACCTCATCATGGCCGAAAAAAAGTCAGAATGATCAAATCAAAGATCAAAAGAATCCATGCTGATTTTCTTTCTTGATAGCCAGAAGATAGCATTGTTATGAAGAACGGACAAACCGTCTCCAGTGTTGTGTGGCTTCTTCCCAAGTCAACTACTTTGAAGGAGACAATATATAATTGTAATTTTAATTGGATAAAAAAATTATCAAAAATCAGTCCCATTATTTTATTTATACACATCTTATTGTATAAATAGCGAAGTCGCCAATAACTGCCGGAGATAATCTGGTATACGATATTCTAAATGTAGTGTACATTTTGTTAGTCAATTTTGAGAATATGTAGTTCTGAAAAAAAGTGAACTCTCAGATACTGAAGTAATGTTATACCATTTAGCTACTTAAAAATAATTCTTCTTGAAATTTTTGGTATAAAATACTAAACTCAAAGGGATATATGCGTTTCGCTAATCATGTTAGCATCACCAGGAGATGATTCATTTAATATTGAATCGTCTTTAATGAGAAATCTCTTTGACTTTTCTAAAAAATTGTTTAAAATTAGTTGATTTATTTAATCTAGTAGGTCTAGTAAACATTTTATTATGTTATTACTGCGCTCTTAGCAAATAATAGGATTAAAACACTAGGTGGGTATTTTCTATTACATTTGTTGAACCTTCCGAAAATTGTATAAATTTTACTAATACAGAACCAGGATAAGGTAACTACCGAACATAAGTAATTCTCACAGAGAAGACTGGATTCGTTCTAGGGAGAAGTACGTGAGCAGATATTCAATATTCGACAAAATAAATGAATAAACCAGAATATCAACTATGTATACCTAAACTGGGACAAATTATGACAAATTCTGCAGAAAAGGGAATATCTGATCACCTGATTGGCTTGATTTATCATCTATACGAGAAAACAGAGCAGTGGTGAAAATTGAAGATGGAATATCCGATGAGTTTTACGTCAATAAAGAATCCATACAGGGATGCATCCAGCCACTAATTCTATTGAACCTTTATGGTCAATTTATCATCCGTAGAGCTCTCAAGGATTTGATACCAACAGGATTGAATGGGTGGTATCCAATTCTCGAGTATCCATCAGTATTGGCGGCATTAAAATAACTAACTTAAGATATGCCGAAGACACTACACTTCTTCCGAGAAGATTCTTTATTGACTATAAAGTATTTATATAATACAAAAAGTTCCAAAATGAAAAATATTTAAAAAAAATACAAAAATAAATTATATTTAAAAACAAAGTTTCTATGTCAACCTATATTTGGTAAAATAATTGAATAAAATATTTATATTATTATATTGGGATGATGTAAAAGTTGCTCACATTTTTTTAATTGAATATAGTGTATGTGCCGATCTGTTCGATAATATGAAGGAAAGCTTCATATTTCCATCAGTTCCGAGGTGTTTGGCTAAAACTGGTCCAGCTGATTTTGCAAGTCTTCCAAGAAACTAATTTTTTGACCATTTAAGTTGTTTTGAAGTTCGAGCTAAATAAATGGTGGTCGGAGGGCGCAAGGTCGGGAGAGTAAAGGGGATGGGCAAAAACATCCCAATCGAGTTGGAGAAGTTTGTGCTGGGTTGCCAAAGACACGTGTGGTCTAAAAATATCTCGATTATACGCAATAACCTTTCTGTTGACTAATTGAAGCCGCTTCTGGTGTATTGCTCGACTTAATCCACTTAGTTGTGAACAATATTTCTCCGAATTTATGGTCTGGTTTTCAAATAACTGCTTATAATAAACGATTTCCTTCCAATTTCACCAAACATATAGCATAACCTTCTCCGAATGTAGATTCGCTTTTGCACTTGTTGAAGGAGCACCGCCATGCTAACATCATGATCTACTACGTTTAACATTATTATTCATAATCCATTTTTCATCATCTGTAACCCTCCGTTTTAAAAATGAATCGATTTCGTTGTGATTCAGTAGAAAATAGCAATCAGAAATTTAGTATATTAAATTCTTCTCCATTAACTCATCGGGTACACATACATCGACTTTGCTTACCATTCGAAACTGTCACCATAACACTGTTGACTGGTCGATTCCAGGAATTTTTCTGAACTCTTGAGTTGTTCTATGTTGATCATTTTCAGTTAGCACAAATGTTTCGTAGCCATCTGCCTTTGACGATCTTTTAAAACGTGGTGTATCGCTAAGATACTTATACTAAGATTCCTGTTTCCAGGAAATTTTCTGAACTACTTACGGTACGTCGAATCGTCAACTACACCCTCGTCATAAACAGCACATATCTCCTTTTGCGTCTACGAAGCATTCATGCTTTTTTGGAAATAAACATGATATGTCGATAATGCACCAAATTTTCTACCGTTTTCAATGTTTGACAAAATTTAAAAAACGCAACTAAATAATACAATTTTTTTCAGTACTCGTTGTACTCGTTGAAATTTCTTCATCAAAACTTTACACGTGTGAAGCTTTACACGTGTGAATTGTGCGGTGCAATGCCTTCTAGCACAAAAAAGGGGACACATTTTCCCGTCAACTTAATAAAAAGTGCTTTAACAACTATTGGTTAGCAGCTTACGTATAAAACACAGCTTGGTAATTAGTGCAAAATTATCTTCGAGATAATAGGAGTACAAATAGAGAGTGTCCCAATAGGTACATTGGGATTTCCTTTTTAAATGAAACCTATAAGTTTCGAAAAATAACACGCTGGTTTATTTTATCAGAAAGTAGTAACGTGGTAGTTATGTTTTAAAAATAATATTCTCCAAAATGTCCTTTTCGGTTGTTTCTACAGATGGCCATTCTTCGCCAAAAATTGACAATAACTATTTGGCACAATTGAGATTCAATTTCACCAATAACTTGATGCATGTTTTACTTCAAGTCATTAATCGTATGCGAATTGTAAGAATACATTTTGTCCTTGAGGAAGCTCGACAGAAAAATGTCGAGGGGTGTTAGATCGCATGATTTTGCAGGCCACTGAATATCACCATTTCAACAAATTCAAGATTTTCCATGATGTATGCATAGCGCCATCTTCTTGAACTAGTATATTGTTAAGGTGGTTATTATCGAGTTGGAGCAATACAAATTTTCTTAACATATTACGGTAACGTTCGCCATTATCATTTACCGTTTCACCATCGCCATCTTCACGAAATAATGGCCCTATAATCCCTTCAGTCTATAATACATACCACACTGTTACTCGAAGAGGATGTAAAGATCCTTCTGCAATTACTCGAGGATATTCACTTCCCCAATTTTGCTTGTTCACTTAACTTGTGATGTGAAAATGAGTTTCGTTGCAACACAAAATGTTACTTAAAAATTCTGCATTTCTGTTTTTTCTGCATTTATTTGCATTAATTTTTGCAGTATTAATTTTAATACATTCTTCCATCGTAAAATGATAATTACATTGCAGGGTCTTTAGATGACACATGCGAGATAAATTGTCTACGTCAAAAAGTCGTTGAAAAATGGCGCTAAATTTAAACCCCGATATTTTGGGACACCCATGATGTAGATTATAGATTTGGATATAATATAACTACAATAACAAAAAATATAAAAGTACTCCGGTTGATTTTAATAAGACATACACATTTATCATTTGTGGTATCAGACGCGATTTGCAAAGTTAGACATATTCGTGTAAATGCAAAACAGACTTTGAACAATATACGACGTCGTGAGCGAGCTGTCTATCAGTCAAACAGTTGCGAATTACTTTTCCAAAGGCCACCTTAGGCCATTTAAATAGAACAAGTAGATCGAAGCGAAAAAATTTATAATTGTCCTGAAATTATTCCTATATTTTCTTTTTAATATATTGTGGTTTTTTTTTGTTGCACTTTTGTAACTTTAGTCTAATGTCTAAAGCTAACGCCATAATAATAAGTGTTAATAGTCCATCTATGGCAATTTTATGGCATAAAAAGCCTTAAAAAGCATTAATTTGTACTACAGACATCAAAATAATATGTGACACTATATACCACACCACATGTGTGACACTATATAACGAGTGACAACTATATAAAGATTTTAAAAATAATTTGAGCAAAATATTTTGACAGTAAATTGATTTTTGTGTATTACCTTGGCAGCTTAGCAGTTGTTTATAGAATAATTTATTTATTTACTGATAAAAAAATACCAGTAAAAATGAATAAATATAAAAAAATATATAAGAAATCCGAGAATGATTCTAATGCCTTTTTGTTTATTTTCGGTATTTGTTTGCATTTTTGTTTAGTATTGCATTTGTTAATAGTGGAGAGGTGTCATTTAGTTCGTAACACTCAATTATGTGCAACGCGAAAGATCCAAATGAGCATGAGACAAAGTGCAGTTGCTGTAGTCCTTAGAAGTGTATTAAGTGTAATCAGGCCCTCAGAAGTATATTAATCGTTTATGGCTTAGATTAAAAAAAAAAACGGTGACGTGGCCGAACGGCGCATAGAAGCTACTAGAGGTTCTACGGGATCTCAGTATTGCATCACCGTAAATAGCAAATCGTTTGCGAATTATGCATCAGGTGGTAGTTAGTAACCAAACTATTAGACGTGGACTCCATTCAAAAACATGTGATAGTGTCTGTGTTATCCAGAGAAAATCGCGTTAATAGACTTTAGAGGGTTTAAGAACATGCTCTGTTTAAGAACATGCCTCTGTTTTGTTTCTGGCGAGTCTCGATTTGGACAAGCTCCACATACATGTACAACCAGATTATGGAGACGATCTGGAAACCTAGAACTCTTAGCAACAGTTAAGGAAGATCATAGACAGCATAGCGGTAATGTCATGGTTTTGGGTGATTTTACCATAAGGGGGGAAATTGATCTCTTTTAATTGGAACAATTTCATAATGCAACGAACTATCGCGATATCCTTCATGAGCCTGTTGTGGTACCATTTACATGAGTTGCTTCCCAACTCCCCCCATATGTCGAAGATTACGCAGTTTTTCCAATTAATTGAGTAATCACCAGATCTTATTAAGTAAATGCTTATAAGGCATAATGCGACATTTGATATGCAAGAGCAACCTTTTTAATTTCTTTTAACGGAATAGAATGAAATAGAGCAGAATGACATTGACAGTTTAATATGGAAAATGTCTCAAACATACAGGGTGGTCAAGAATAAATGAGAAGGCCAAACATTATTCTAAAAATACGAATTATTCATTATACAAATTTTAAAAATGTAGTTAACATTCCTTGTTGTTCAAAAATTGATCAGTTTGGCGCTTTTTGCGAATTTTATAAAATTTGTAACAACAGTAAAAATAAATAACAGTATTTCTGATGCAAATTTAAAATAATAAACAACTATTGATTTGCAGTTGTTATTATGTTTCTTGTCTGTTAGATTATTTTGATGTAAGTTACAGCGTTTAAAAATTAACTGTCGCTACAAGTAGTATTGTTTTGGGCATATTTTACTTCAAAGCGCACCTGTATATTCTGAAATGAGACCCGAGGTAGTCGAAAATATCGCCTCATGCTGAACTCTTGTCTCCACGCCAACAAGATGGAAAGCGATCTAATAGTCGACGGTGCTGATAGTCCTGGTTGAATAATCCTTCTATTAGAGGTATGTTGATTAGCTAGCCAAGTCCTATACAGGTTCATTTTTTTGTGTATATTTGTAAAGGGTTCTATGAGCCGGTTATTTTAGACTATAGTAATTTTGGTCCATGAGCATGCTGGACTATGGACATTCTAAAATCTGATCAATGTAGGTCTCAGACATTTTAGGATCCAAACATTTTCGGCTCCAAATGTGTGAGACTCCGAATAATTTAGTAATCGCCCATCTTAGTAACACACTATCCGGTGGCTGGATAGTTAAATATCACCACAAAGGATAATTACTGATTACTGAATCACTATTTGTCAATCATTACTTAATAACGCTAGATAATTTTTCAAGTACTCTCGATAAGAGCCTTTATACTATAATAATGTTTGTTTAATGTTGAACTTTTCATCTTTATAATTGTTTATATTTTTTAAGTCGCTGAATTTGTACTTGTGTTTATTAAATATCTATTACTGTTACTGAGTCTTTTGGTAGAGATAAACCTTTTCCCAATTAAGGGATTCATTTTTACTTTTTGTGATTTTGAAGAACTGGGTGGCGCCCTTATTGGCGTGGCTGTGTAATCCATCCGTGACCCACGAACCAACTACCTCTATAGCTATAATTTAAGTAACAAAAAAAAGTTACATTACAAAGTATATTGGAGAGTAGAAGACAGAATATTGCCTCTTGTTTTTTTTAAGTAATAACAAAGGAGAAATCAATTTACGAAGCTTGACAAGTATATGCAAAGGGCAATCTATCTGAAAGTATCGGGTAAAACTGTTTAATTGGTAAAAGGGATTAATTTAATTCAAATGGTTGAATTTTTACTTGGTGATCTTGTTGCACTTGATCTTTTGCAGTGTTACAGATAGGTTTAGGTTTAAACCTATTGATCGAGAGATGCTAGCTGACGTTTAGGGTGCGGCTGATGAACTGAGCAATTATTATGCACACATGGGACAACATGTCCATGTTTTTTGAATATTTTTAATATATTCTCCACCAAGCCACTTGTAATATTCCCTGCAAATATCATCTTTAAATGAATTGTATCGTTATGGACCCTCTTTCGTTATCTATTTGTTTTATTTTTTCTAATTATTTAATCACGTAATTTATAACATTTATTTCATATAATAATACTTTCAAAATGAGAAAAACAAAGATAAATAATACTGCAGGCTTAATTAGTGGTCGAGAACAACTAATTGATGATGGTACCGGTGGTAGCGGAGAAAAAAAAGCAAATCGATTGACGAAAATTTGCCAAAACTTTCAAGTTTCAAGAGTATAGAAACCTGAAACCTAGAACCATAACGATAAAAAACTAGTTTGTAATAGGCTTAGTATATGTGTATACGTTGGTTTCATTATCATTTTAACATTGGATCTAATGTGATGACTCTAATAAATCTCTTTTTTCTCATTTCGATTAGTGATATGTGTGAACCGTGTAATATTTTAAATTTGCTGTTAAAATATCTCATTAAATTTACATCAATTTAATGTGTCTTCTAAAATCACAAGTCACAGCAAATAAATCGTTTAATTTTAAGTATGTAACGATTTAATGATTGATACTGTATTCCCAATGCTTAAAATAGTTATTTATAAATCAGTCGATTTTCACAATATAATTTCTACAAATCGATTCAGTTACTTCAAGGAACAACGAATTAATATTCCTTATAATTTATTTCTTTATGCAAAGAAAACAAGTAGCCTTCCGAGCATGCAGGATTACTCAAATATTTTATTTTATTTTGCAATTAAAATTTCTAGGAAACAGAATGACTCTCATTATAGGTTTCTGATTAAATTATATCGACCTTAATTACGTTGCCAATGTGGCATTTTAATTAATGATTTGATGACTTTTTTCTGTTAATGTGGAGGTTGATTGAAATGCTGGGATAATATATATATATATATATATATATATATATATATATATATATATATATATATATATATATATATATATATATATATATATATATCCAGTATGAGTGGTAGATAATGTTTCTAAATCATTCCTGGTGTCGATCCGTTGATTATGTGAAGAGTTACGACGTTTGACTGAGTCAATTGGACTCTTCAGTCGAAGCGAACAACACTTGAAAATGCCAAATGAGATTTTGGCGAAACTCTTCATAGAATCAATGGATCGACATCCGAAATGATTTAGAAACACACACACATTTTAATTTTAATTCAAGGTTTAGTGACACGTTGTGGATGCATTTCTTTTTCTAGAATATATATATATATATATATATATATATATATATATATATATATATATATATATATATATATATATATATATATATATTTATATAAAATAACCTTACAACAAGAATTAACAATAGGTTCTACGAAAAAAAAATTGTAATAGTTACTAACTTATCAATCGAAAAGTTTTAAAAAGAATTATCATTCAGAAATAGGTGTGAATTTTGCAAATAATAATTGGTTATTTAATGAATAATCTACAAATTCACTAATGAACATTGTCAAGACATTTTTTTTTTATAAATTAAGAGTCGCGCCATACATCAGCCAAAACGGAAGTGGCAACGCCGCAAAGATTAATTGAGATGATCCTCATGACAAAGGGTATTGGTTATCCCATCATCAGTGTATGTCAATGTGTGTATTTAAATTCCATTTAAAACCAAAATTGCATTCTGTAACCGAATATCCCGACATGCTTCTTATTTACTGATATTCTGTTGTCAACCAACAGGTTTACATAGATTTAAATAATGACATTTTGAACGTTGAATTTTTATTAATTAATGTAAAACAATTAATCATTGTTAATTAATTTGACGTAAGTCGTTGAATTATGTGGAGTGAATTGGTTGTGGATGTGGAATCGTTGAATCGTTATGATATGCTGTGGAAAATTAGTGTAAGTAATTTCAACTTTGACATTAAACGATATATGTGTAAGTTTTCTTTTAATTTTTGTAACAAAAAACAAACAAAATTATGCTGAAACACAGTGGCTGTTGGTCCATAAGGGCATGTGGGTACGTGGCCTATCTAAAACATTAAAAAATAAAGTGAAAAAAATGATTTCAGATTTAATATTAATTTATTCTCTGTTCTATGATCATGCTTCTAGCGACTTCAATAGTCTAACGCCTATAATGTCATTCGCGGTAATGAAATAGGTCGTGGGTTGCCGAAGCGCACCGATTAAAGAACACGTGCTTTGGGCACAGACAAGTTTGTGCCGCTACTGTTTTCTTTACTATCGGGTGAGAAAAGCAAAGACGGCAATGCATCGCTTTGCTAGTAACCCGGAGATTAAACGCATTTATAACGTCATATATTGGGCGCTGCCCCATTCTCAATAATAAGGTGTTTTTCGCCATCGCGCTTTTTTACTTTTTGAGCGGTTGCAAAGTGAATGTTTCAAACGATTACAATAGTGAAGATGAATTCAGTGCAATATTTGAATAGAAATAATGTCACATTAACATTAAATAATGTCACATTAACATTAAAAAATCATCAATTAAATCTAATAATTGAAAGGTGTTATACAATAAAAAAGGTGTAAACGTGTTTTTTTTGCAAATCTGTCTTTATTTCCCGCTTTCTTTTCTCGATCATCCAAAAGGACAACTGTTCTGGACAGCATCGTGAAAATGCGTTTACCCCCTGCGGCCCCTACTAGGAATTTTACGTTTAAATGTGTGAATACCGTTTACATTTACAACGAAGAATTGCAAACATGCATTAATTGCAAACATGAAATTATGGACACCGAGGCAGATACAAATTTTATTAATCAAGCTCAGGGGTTAATAAATTATTTGGTGGATTTTAATTTAAAATTTTGGTTGTTTTTCTTCAATAAAATAAAGCCTCACTGCGATATTCTATTTGATCAACTGCAAAGCAGGCTACTAGATGGACTTAAAGTTAAGAAGAATTTGGTAATTTTTTCAAGAGCCATTGAAAATATTAGAGACGATATGGAAATACAAATTAATCAAGAATTTGGTAACTTAACTGGTGAAAAATCTACAACAATCATAGAGAATCGTAGAAAGAAACGGAAATTTACTGGCAGGCAGGACCTCAATCCGAATGTCAGGATATACAAGGAAATCTGTGATATCTTAACCATACTGGTTCATGGACGTTTTAGTTTCGATGTATACCTAACTGTTGCAAATTTTTTTGAAACTGAAAAATTTGGTGAATATCGAGTCGTCTTTCCAAATGAAAATATTAAAATTATGTGTAACCTGTTTGCAAACGTAAATTACTTAAAATTAAAAAATGAACCCTCGGTAATGTACGCACGGGACGATTTTATGAAACCCAGTGGGGCTGTGCCGCTATTACAAATGTTTATTCAAAACAATTTAACATCAATATTTAGTGAATCTGTGGAATTGTTGACTGGTTTGTGCACGGTCCTTATGAAGACTGTGGAAAGCGAAAGATGTTTCTCTATCCTCAAATGAATCAAAACATTTATAAGAAACACCTGGGGCCAGGAACGGCTGTGCGCGTTAGCAATGCTATCTATTGAAAAAAAACTTGTGAAGTCAATTTCACATTTTAATGATTATCCACTTTGCTGCTCCGAAATTTAGGACGATGGACTTCAACTATAAACAGATTTAATGGTCATGGTTCTATGGTGAGTTTTGCAAAATTTTATTATCTAGGTACCTATTTGAAAATCTGATGTCTGACAGTTACACTCATATTTCTACGCACCAAAGTGTGTGTATGATACTAAGAAATGTAAAATTTTTAGCTGCGACGCATTTCCTTATTCCCATTCCAAACTACTTTCTCGGGTAGAACCGCGTTTTTGAATTGTAAAATCTCGACGCTTCGGCTTCACCTCTGAAGCCATTATCAAGAGAATCTAGTTGATTTACTGTGGGGCCTCAATCTGCCTACTCCCCAAAGTTCACACCCAGAAAAGCAGCGATTGGAGCACTATACGAAAGAATAACGCGTTTTTATTGTTGAACAATATTTGAAAAATAATAAAAGTTTGGCTGCTACAAATTTCATACAAAATATGGCCGGAATATTGATTTAGCTTCATCAATTGTGAAAAGAGTTATTAAAAAATTCAGGCAGACAGGATCAATTGGGAATGCTAAACACACTGGCCGTCCAATCACCGTTCAAATGATAATATCAAAGCAGCGCGTGAGTGTGTTGGTGGAAGTTCAGGAGGTCGATTTGGCGTCATGGACAAGAATTGCGAATTTCAAGAAGCTCTCTACAGCGTATACTCACCAAAGATCTGGGTCTCCATGCTAACAAAGGTCAATTGACACAAGAACTGCAGCCTAATGACCATGCATAGCGAAGAGAGTGTGTTGAATGGATTATTGAACGACAAGAGAATGCTGATTTTTTTAGCAAAATCATTGTAAGCGATGAAGCTTCACCTTGATGGCTTCGCTAATCGTCAAAACTGCCACATTTGGGGTTCAGAGAACCCACATGTAATTCTAGAAAAAGAAATGCATCCACAACGTGTCACTAAACCTTGAATTAAAATTAGAATGTGTGTGTGTTTCTAAATCATTTCGGATGTCGATCCATTGATTCTATGAAGAGTTTCGCCAAAATCTCATGTGGCATTTTCAAGTGTTGTCCGCTTCGACTGAAGAGTCCAATTGACTCAGTCAAACGTCGTGACTCTTCACATAACCAACGGATCGACACTAGGAATGATTTAGAAACATTTTCTACCACTGGATATATATATATATATATATATATATATATATATATATATATATATATATATATATATATATATATATATATATATATATATATGAACATATCTGGACTTTTAATTGAATATAATCTTTGTAAGTTAAGTAAAAACATTATTATGTAAAATTAAGTGTTTCATTTAAAAATCCTCTTGGGATCATTACAAAGGTTAAAAACATCTCATCCAAATAGGGTTAATACAAATGTTCTGTTCTTCAGTAACGAACCGTTTAAATCCAATGTATTTCATTTCGATATCTTATTCAGGTTGTTAAAGCAGAACAGGTGGTTCAAAGCTCTCTGTTTTCTCGCTTATATTCAGGTGAACTCTCCATTAAATTACAGCTTCATTGCGCCTTACGCAACCAACTATGTATTAACCACGTGGTGTACAATATTAAACGAAAATACTAGGGTATGCCATTAGGCGGCGACATCCAAGTATGGCCAAGTAACTTCCTTTTGCATTCCTGAAACCTATTATTTCAATGTCCCGACTGTTCCTGATGCTAAGCAAACGTTAACAATGTTTTCGATAGCGAATTGTTGTGTAAATTTTTTGAAAGCCCATATTCTGTTTTATTCTTAAAATCGCGTAGATTCTCGACATCGACCCAACGTGTACGGAATAGAATAGACGTTTGTAGGATTCGGTGTAGAAGGCGGTACCGTTCCTAGATAAATATGCGGATAATAACATAATTATGCCTTGCTCTTTCTTTGTTTTGTATTGTGCCTTTGTTTTAAATCTACAGTAAATCGTTCTTAAACCATTTCATTAGCTATAATTGGGCATGTGTATTTGCAATTGTTTTACTACGATTCTTTTTGTTTTATATGCGTTTTGCGCATTGTGTTATCAATACCCATTGTAATATGTACTGATAATTTTAATTAAATAATAGGATTTACTACTGTGGCAAATATTAATTTATCTAGTATAAAGATCGTAATTATCGTATCGCATTATTAGCTCTTTCATTTCCGTTAGTACGCTGAACTGTAAAATTGACTTTTGTTTGCAAATATCGGTAAAAACGAAATTTCAGATTATATTATTCAATTTGGAGGAAAAATTGACCCAAAAATGGGCTATGGACATTTTTAATAGCAATATAACTATCAGTTTATTTCCTTTTACATTCTCTATATAGTTTTTGGATAGCTATATCGATTTCGGAAAACTTACTACTTAAGTACAGTGAACTAATTAGATTTTTTTATTAAGTATTATTTTAGCTACGAGGTGTACAAATAAAGTAATGAAGCTGGTGGCGTAGCTTGCGATCTGGCAACTCTGTTGGCTTCCCCTATGGAGATGACACAGACCATCATCAGATACGTTTTCACTAAACTTTTGAACTCTCTAGAGTTAATTCCTCTATTGGAATTTTCGATGTAAAACACTAAACTCAAAGAGATTTACCACTAAACACCAAATCACATTTTTTAAGGCTCTCGACGCACGTTTCGTTAACCATATTAGCATCATCAGGAGATGATTTAATCTTATAATCTATATTTATTATTTATTATAATTTAATCTTATATATTAAATCATTTCCTAATGATGCTAATATGGTTAGTGAAACGTGTATCGAGAATTTTAAGAAAAGTGGTTTGGTGTTTAGTGCTAAATCTTTTTGAGTTTGGTCTCTAAAGATACTTTGTGGTCCATAGCAAATCCTTTTGTAAACCCAGTTTTTCTAATGCGTTCCGAAAGTGAGTGACAGTGACTAAAGTTTTGTTTCAGATTTTGGGCACAATGCGGCGGATACTTCAACAGGCGCCAAACTGGAATATGCCAATGGAAACAGTCTTTTGTCGAGAATCCAGGATTCCAGCTGGTTTAAGACATTCTCAGAAGATCGAGACTCTATTATAGAGCAGAAAGCTGTGCGAAGTAAAGAATTATCTACAAAATGATCGAGGAAAAGTTGAATTTCAATCACACAATCGCTTACCAAATTTTGACCCATGGCTATGAAGAAAATCTGCGGAAAAATGATTTCTAAAAACTTTTCGCAGGACCAAAACCACAACGGAAGGGAAAAACGTCTTAACTTTTCGGGGCGGGTTGAAAATGATCATCATTTTCTGAATGTGTCATTACTGGTGTTGAGTCTTCGATTTTTGAATACGACTCAGAAACAAAGCGCCAGAACCAGGAATGACACTCCAACCGCACAACGGGTTAAAAGTAAACAGGACGAGTAAATCACAGATCAATCATGGCCGTCGTTCAAGGACGAATTTATAGTAGATCGTCCAAAATCGGTTGTTGTAGCAGAAAACATTGAAACGCGAACTGATAATGCAAGATCATGTAATATACCTTGAGATTGAGACATCCCTGGGTATTAGTATGACAAGTTTTGTTGCCTTTTGTGCCCGTGTTAAACCTTGCACATTTTGTATCTTGTAAGGCTTCATCTTAAGTTCATATTTCAGTATGTGACTTGAGTTGGACACGTTCAGCTGTTCAATTTTGCTGCACTCTGATGTAGATTTCATTCAATTCGTGCCCTTACCTTTCGAACCATTTCTGGTAATGTTGCAAAAACCAAATAGAGACAAATTTCTCAGTGATTCTTTCCAATATAATTTCTCAGTAATAAATTTGCCTAACGAATAAAATTTTTAAAAATAAAGAAATGCTCTAAAATAAATACAAACTTTTAACGTTTCGGAGGATCTTCTCTCCCCGTTTTCAAAACGAATCTAAAAAATAAATTATATTAATTTCTATATATAAAGTAAAAATAGGATGTAAATATAATTTTTTGTGTATGTCAACGATACTCACATTGACATTAATAGTTTTTATGACACTGACATACTACCAAAAAATATATATAGGTGAGGTTTACTGTGTGAGTGTTTACTGTACTGATTGTGTATTGAAATACTTAAATGTGTTTAATTTTATTCTTTAGAATCGGGAACTATATTGAATTTAAATCTACCGAAGGCACAGCAATACAGTTATTTTTATTTAAAGTAATTATAGCGGTTTCTTTTAATCTTCTGCATTTTGTTACCGATTCTTTTAATACCATTTTGGAATTATTCCAATTGATTTTATGTCCAGATTGTCATGCATGTTGACAAATTCTAGATTTATTAAAATCGTCCTTTCTAAGAAGGTTTTTATGTTCTTTTATTCTAACATCTAACGGTCTAGATGTCTCACCGATATAGAATTTGCCTCATTGGCAGGGCATTTTATAAACCACATTTTTTGTATTCTGTTGTATGTTGTTTGGTTTGGTTTTTGTTAATATAGATTGAAGAGTATTTTTTGTTTTAAATGTCATTGTTATGTTGTATTTATTTCCTACTATTTCAATTGTGTTAGAAAAACCGCGGATGTAAGGAAGTGCGAGGTTAATTGTTTGCGAGTTATTATTATTGTTATTAAAACTGTCTGCTTGTCTGCTTTGTCGGGTATCAATAGTTTTAAACGATATATCTATACAATTTTTTGGGTAACTGTTTTTTATTAACATATCTTTGATGTGATTTGTTTTTTGTAGTGTATCACTGTATCACTTTTGTAGTGTATCACTGTCAAATAAACTTATAATTACTCCTATTTTGGCTGATTTTGAGTGATTGGGAAATAAACTGAGATATCTATCTGTGTTTGTCAGTTTTTTTAAACTGTAGTTTTTAATGTGATGTTTTGTTTTGATATTAAACTGTCGAGGAATGGCAATTTATTCACTCTTTCCATCTCTAAGGTAAACTTAATTGTAGGCTGTCGAAAATTTATATCATGTAAAAAATATTTATATCATCATTTTAGATTGTGGCGAAAAATACAAAAAAAGAAAAAAATATAAAACAATAGTGGTGCTAGGTGCCATCTGACATACACATCGAAAAGTGTGACATTATTAACTGTATACGTACTCAGAACGTTTTGTCATACGCATCCTATTTGTGTTGTGAGAACTCGTGAGAATTTTCGTGCGAAACCACTGTATATCATAAATTTAGTGAATTCAATCGTGACCATCGTTCGCTCAAGGACGAATTTAAAGTAGGTCGCCCAAAATGGGTTGTTGTAGCAGAAAACATTGATACTGAACGCGAACTGATAATGCAAAACCATCATGTAACATACCGTGAGATTGAGACATCCCTGGGTATTAGTATGACAAGCATAATGTTGTATAGTGAGGTTCAAGGTATATCGTTAACCGAATGGTTGCACTAAACTGTTAACGACCCCTGTCGTAACGAAACCCGCCAAAGTTGCAAAAAAGTAAACTGGGCCGGGCCTAATAAAATAGCAGGTAAAAAAGATAAAATTAATTTTATATCTGGTTTAGTAGTTTTGAAATATTTTAGTTTTGCATTCGTATACTTTTCGCATTCTTTTCTTAAACAGTGCAGTTCATAATTTCGATCTTATTTTTATTATTGCAAATGTGCTAAAACTGAGGCGTTCTTGGCAAGATAATGATCATTGTGCCTCCGGTAGTACTAATAAGAAAGCATAAGAAAGCTAAAAGAAAACATTTATCGTCTGATGCTAAGCAAATTGTTAAAAATGTGTATGTTTCTTTTTTGAAGAAATCTGCATTCCGAAGCCGCATATTGAAGCAGTCGCAGCAGAAACGTCTTCATTACGAAAACGCCGTTGTCTACACTTAAAGATATTGTGACAAAACCAAAAAAGTAGTTCGTAGTGATTCTGGTAAAAGCAAATGTGTCGACGAAAGCAACAAAGATTTAATTCGAAGCAATATTTATCCTATGTATGAAGAGGAAACTATACCTTCATTGCATTCATTGCAACAGCAACTAAGGAAAGATGAAACCAACATTCTTTGTAGCAAGACTCCGGAGAATATTATCTTTAATGGGGTTTGCATATCGGACCATTAATAAAAGACAAATATTAATGATATCACAACGATTGCGACGATAGCGGTTTGACTACTTAAAACTCTATAAAAAAATACAGATTAGAAAATTTTTCCATTATCTACCTTGATGAAACATGGCACAATACACATGAGACGCCAGCAAAAGGATGGGTAGATACATCAAGAAAATGTCAAACCATAGCCCCAGCAAACCATGGAAAAATAATTACAATTTTACATGCTGGTTCTGAGGATGGATGGATTCCAAATTGTTTACGGTTGTCCTCCAAAAATATTAAACATTCATCTTTGGAGTACCATGACGACACCACAAGAGAACTTTTTGAAGATTGGTTTATAAATAGCCTTTTGTCCACTGAGACTAAGGAAAGCGTAATTGTAATGGACAATGCTAGTTATCATAACCGCCAAAAAAATAAAGTTCCTAATGCAAATAACACTAAATTGGAAATTCAGAACCATATGTTAAAAAACGATATATATTTCGAAACTACATATAAAAAATTTGATCTAGAAATATTAAAGACATTTAATATTAAAAAGGAATATGTGTGTGAATATGTATGTGATCCCATTGCTGCCGATATAGAATTGAGCATATATGGCATCAGGTAAAATCCAATGTTAGAGCAGAAAACATTTATCCGACTCTAAGTGCAAGTGCTGTAAGATTAATTAGGAAGGTTGTAGATAGTATTTCCAAAGAAAGTTGGATACATTCGATTAATCATTTTATTAAAATAGAAGATTCCTATGTATCATTTACTAACAATACAGAACCATTTATTATTAATGTAAATCAAAGTAAATCAAAGTGAGAGTGAAACCGACTTTATTATACTAACAAATTCAAAATACACGAACAAATAAACAATGTTTTTGTCATACATAATAATAATAATAATAACAATAATTTAACAATATTTTATTTGTTCCAAAATTATTCAGAAGTTCAACCACTCCGACTCAGGCGTCTTTGAAGAAACTAGGAATATTTTAATTAAAATTTATCGGGGCAATTAACATTTTGCCGAAAGGCAACGAAATATCTTAAACCGGACTATACATTAATATTTAGCCGTGAAAAAGGTTTGTTAATGTTAGCATAATCTGGTAATTGCTTAAAAAAGGCTCGTGTCAATTGGTGCAAAGAAATTCCCAAAAAATACAATCGTGGTGCACTAAACGTCGTTTATAACATTTACACAGGTAACAAATCTTGGATCTATGCATATGAACCCGAAAGTAAACAGCAGTCGACTGTAGGGGTTCTTCAAAATGAGCCCATCCCAAAAAAAATTTTTTGGTATAAGTGAGCATGTGGCTGCAGTGTCAATAGAGAATCGTAGAATGGTCAATTATGAATTACAACCATTTGTTTGCCAGAAGTCTTTGAAGAAATAAGAAAAAACAATTAGCGGGACAGGATCATTCTTCACCATGACAACGCGAGCTTCCCCATATCGGAATTCAATATTTGACCGGTCAAAACGTCAACTTGCTGGGTCATCTGCCGTACGTCCGTGAAGAATAAACTACGTGGTCAACAATTTTCGACGCCAGAAGAAGTGCTTGATCGTTCAACATTAATATTTTGGGGGATACATCAATCCGAATGGAAAAAGTGCTATGAAAATTGGTTCAAATGTATGCAAAAGTGTATCGATCATTGCGGAGAATATTTTGAAAAACAATAAAACCATTTTCAGTTATATAGATTTGTTTTTATTTATTATTCCGGATGCATAAATAGCCACCCTCGCAGTTGGTTCAAAATATTCAACCAGTTAAGCTGGGTTTGGATAATTCAAACAATTTGTTTGAATTATCTGCTGAACAACAGATGGTTCGTGTGCGTGCTGTGCGGCGACAATATTTTTGTGTGACTTTGTGTGTCAAAGCATCTATTTGCCGCACAGGCTCACCACATACAACTCATACAGCCCGCACAAAGCAAATTTGTACTGATGTGGACCCCGTTTTAATGGTGGTAACCGAAATGAATACCTTACCTATTGAGGGTTTCAAACATTATGATCACATATTCCTTTTTTGGCACTTTTATTATTAAATCGAATAAAACAATTTTATACTTTGTTATCTATCACTTTTATATAAAATAAATGTAATTATCACAACTTGCATAATCTTAGTGCTTATTAAAGAACGCAAATAATCTCTTATAAATGATATTTTTTATCTCTTGCAAAATTGGAATTAAAATATATAATAACGTAATAACTTATGAATAATTTGTTGCTTTATTATTAAGTTATGGATAAATATTATATTGCTGTACTATATAAATCTATTAATTGTTTTTTCAAGTGTATAAAGATATAAAGATAGAGCAACATTATTTTAAAATTTTTCGATTTTCTGTTAATTTGAATTTCATTAAATAATGAGTATCTAGTATAATCTACTATACCAAAAAAGCGTGTTCAACTAATATTATCTTCAAAACAATAACACGGAGATTCTTTAAATTTTGTCATTTACTCAAAAGCATTATCCCATAGGTGAGGTGGTTTTTAGGTCCACAACACATGCAAGAAAATTATACAATAATAAAGATCGCAGATCATATATATATATATATATATATATATATATATATATATATATATATATATATATATATATATATATATATATATATATATATATATATATAGACACATTTTCTAAGAGATATAGTGTAAAGTCTTTTTCTGTTATGACATAGATCAGCTCTAAAGTAGCGCGGGCTAAAAATATCAAAATTAATCCAACAAGAAACAAATATTATAGAAATTTATACAATTCGGTGTAAAAGGCGGTACCGGTCTTAAATAAATACGCCGATAATATCATAATTATACCTTGCTCTTTTTTGCTTTGTATTGTGCCTTTGTTTTTAATATGCTGTAAATCGTTCTTAAACCGTTTCATTAGCTATAATTGGCCATGTATATTTGCAATTGTTCAGCTACAGTTTTCTATTTGTTTTCTATGCATTTTGCGCATTCGGATATCAGTAGCTATTATAATGTGTACTAATAACTTTAATTGAATAGTTTTAGTTTTATTTCCAAGTACGACGCATTGCAATTTGCAATACAATTACAACGGTAATTATTCCTTAAATTAATTATTTTTCAAAGAAACTTTTGTAATAAAGATTAATTCATGTCACATTACTGTACTAACGTTATTTTTTATGCATGCATTCACTAATTGCCTCCAGATATTTATAAAAAAGAGTCACTTTAATCTCGGTCTCCAATGTATGGTAACACTATTACTAGATGTGTGTAAACACTGTTGGCGTTCATTGGCGCTGGCCAACACCTGATAAGTCTTCAGTACTAGTCTGAACTCCCTAGTGTCACTTGGTGTTCCGTAACAATTCTTTTCGTGAATCGAAATTTACTAGTACTAATTAATAAGTGACTGACTCGAGCAACGATGCGCTACCAAATTTTGTTTCAGACTTAGGCACAATGCGATGGAAAGATTTACATAATTTTAAGAAACCCATGGAGACAACGTCTAATGTCTAGAAATAGTATAGAAAAAGGAAGACCTTCAACTGCAAGAAGTAGTGCGATCCGATCGACGGTTGATGGTCAGAATTATAGAGACAAAGTTAAATTTTTCTCACAAAACCTTTCGCAGGATCAAAAGGACAACAGGGCGGAAACATTCCTTGATTTTTTCGACGGATTAAAAATGACCTTCATTTTCTGGAACGGGTCATTACTAGTGACTAGTCTCGGATTTTTGAATACGATCCAAAAACGAATCGTCAGAGTTAGGAGTAGTATGTCAGTCCAACATCATCGTTGGCAAAAATTCAGAGCAAATCAAAGATCAAAAGGATGCTCAGTTGTCTTTTTTAATAGCCAGGGGATCGTCCATAAGGAATGTGTGCATTAGGGCCAAAAGGCTGGCTGGAGAGGTCCTTAAAAGACTACGAAAATGGGTCATTTGTGTGAGACCAACAAATTGATGTGTGTCTCATTTCAGGAACATATCTCACCACACAGTCATATTTAAGATTAAAAGAATATAAAATATATCATATCATACACCCAGATAACAAAGCTAGAAGGGGTACTGCAGTTATCATTAAAGGATCTATTAATCATTATGAAGAATGTCATATGTAAAGTGAAAAAATTCAGCTAACCCTGGTTGCTATTAGATTCATAAAGCAAATCTTATATTGTCCACATCGATATAATCTTAAGATGGAAGACTACATATCACTTTCAGATCTGGACTGACCACTGCCAAAGGCCGTGACTTAAAAAAAGCCATAAGCAAAAGAGGCTGTAATTGCCATTTCAGTGGTAAACCTACATAGTGGCCGACCGAGTACATCAAAGTACCTGATGTATTGGAATTTATTACACTTTCTTACAAGAAAAGTATCAGTAAACTTTGTTAAAATATAAGAAAACTTCGACTTAGATTCTGATCATTCAGCAGTTATAATAACACTGAGTGAACAAATTATCATTTTGAAGCTCGACCCATATTAATTAATAAAACTACCGACTGTGAAAACTTTAAACTAGAACTGCAAAAAAATATTAATCTCAATATAGAATTAAAAACAATAGTTCAATTAGAAGAAGAACCTGAGAAATTCACAAGTATAATACAAACACCAGCTTATAACAACACGAAATAAATTACTCATGTAACTAAAGGAGTTAATTATCCTATAGAAATTAGAGAAATTGTTTCTTGAAATTGAAAAAGAAAAGCCAGAAGAAAATGGCATCAGTCGGGAGATCCAGCTGACAAAAACATTTTAAATCATATAACCCACACACACACACAAAAATCAAAGAGGAATCCGTCAGTATATACCTACAAAATCTAGCGGCGTATGAGGAAACGGACTACTTACTCGTTATGGAAAGCAACAAATCAGATCAAAAGACCTATAACCTCAACCCCACCGATCAGAAAAGAGATGGGACCATGGGCACGTGATAATAAACAAAAAGTAAAATAAAGTTTTGGCAATAAAGTTTTGGCATAAGCAACTGAGATGGCTATTTGGCGACTGGACCTACAGCTTAACGTGGGTTCCGAACCGCGGTCATCAGCTACTGAAAACCCCGGTCAGCACCTCCCTAGGGCTATCAACCTTTGGTATTGTGCTTAACCGAAAGTATCTCGAGAAGCCTACCGACTGGCGAGTGACCAACGTAGAAGAAAACCTCTCAGAAGGCATCCGGGCTTACCCAGGCACGAACTGGCGTGACTGAGGGGTGATTCCTTGTCAGATTTTACATTCTTGCCCAGAAACATTCACAAGAATTTTAGAAAAACTTTTTTGCCTAGTACGAGATTCGAACCCGGTCCACATTAACTGCCGTAACATAAGGCTGACACTGTAGACACCATAGCTAACGTGGTGTCACAATAAATAAAAAGCGGTAGTAAGTAAAATCAACGAAGATACTAGACTGGCAGCAATAGACAACCTAAGAACTGAAAATATAGCTTCAGTTACTGTAAAAGAAGTAAGTAAAGAAATGAAGACTAATTTAAATTCCAAAAAAAGCACCTGGGTTTGATTTAATCACGGGTGAAATACTAAACCAGCTCCCAGAAAAGTCCAATTTCTGCTCACATACCTGTTCAATGCAGCCTTCCGACTGATGGAAAGTAGCCGAAATAATCATGATACCAAAGCCATGCAAACCACCCAACGATATCAAAACCGATATCTCAAAGATATTTAAAAAGCTCCTGTTAAAACACTGTTAAAACAATCCATAGAAGGCAATACATTGATACCAGATTATAAATTTGGTTTCAGATCTAAACATTTAACCATTGATTAAGTTCATCGTGTCACTGAGAAAATAGAACGTGCACTGGAAGAAAAATAGATAAGATATGCTCTGCAGTCTTCCTAGATGTGGCTCAGGCCTTTGATAAAGTGTACCACGGAAGCCTAAAATACAAGCTAAACAAAATTCTGTCTAGGAGGAAATCAGGAGGTTTGCGGCAAGCACGAAGCCAGGCTATACCTTCATGTCAATGCAGAAGCTCTTCAACTGCTGGACAACCAAAATCATGTCCGAAGACTGAAGATAACTAAACCTCCCGACCTTGTGTAGTGTGTTGTGTGCTAAAGCAGAACATAGTGCGCGAGTGGAGTAACATAAGCATTAGAACAATCTAAAGGACATCAATGGATTTAGTTGATAAGTATTTAGGTTAAGATTTGTTAAAGACAAATTAATGGTTAGTCTATTTGACTAGTTTTAATAGATTTCAGTAAATAAACTATCAGTAAATAAATACTTGTAGTTATAATTAAAAAAAAAAAATTGTGTGAGACAGAAGAACAAGAACATCTGGGTGCTGCATCACGATAATGCGTCTTCTCACACAGCGATTTCCATTTATAAGTTTTTATAAATAAGTAAAATCATGACTTTGAGTCTGAATCCTCCTTATTCACAAGCTTCTTCTCCCTTTTAAAACTGGAGTGATATTTTTCTTTCTTCAAAATTGAAATATCACTTCAAAGGAGACCATTTTGGAATATTGGGGTATGTCGAAAACGTCGAATCTGACATCTGTAGGCGAATCCAGCATTTGAGTTTCAGCACTACTCTGAAGAGTGGGCAAACCGTCTTCAGCGTTATGGGTTTTCCAAGATAACTATTTGTAGATGTGTAGATGTGTAGATTGTAGTATTTGTGTATGATGTGACAGTGTAGATTGTATTGTTGTATTGTATTGTCTGTGACAGTGTAGATTTGTATTTGTATAAATTTATAGATATACTGCTGGAAAAAAATATTGTATATTTATTATAAGGACTGTTTTTCAATTTTAACTAAAGTCTATTATTTTGAAGTGTCCTGTTCATATAAGTGTTGTTTAATACGTATCTGGATATCATTGATGCCATTAGAGTGACATTGCTAGTGCATTATTGTGTCTCGGTTCTGTTTTCTGTTTGTTTCATTGCACATCTAAATAAATTAGCTGTTGTTAAAATTGTTACATTTGATAACGAGGATCGCAAGCAAAAACATATTACACAAATGGTGGAAGTACATCCATCCACGGTATCTGGTGCAGTAAACCGATACGAGGAGACAGCGGAGTACAGACGGCGACCTGGACTACGACGTAAATGAATGATCGCTATTTACAACTTCAGTCATTACAAAATCGCACATTTACAGCTCTGCATCTAAAAAATGGACTGCTGAATGCAAGGCAAGTTAATGTTAGAGCAAAAACGGCAAGAAGAAGGCTAAAAAAAATTTGTTTAAATCCAAAAAGTCGTACAAAACTCCCCGGGTTTCTCCCACGTCACAAAACGGCCCGGTTACAATTTGCACGAGACTATCCTGATTGGGATGAACGGGTTTTATTCGATAAGACACGGATATAATTGTGGAAGCCTAATGGACGTGATAGAATATATAGAAGAACTGTTGAACAATATGCTGCCTGTAATCTCGTGCAAACAGTGAGCTTCGTTGAGGGTTCGAGCGAGTTGAGGGTTCCATTATGTCATGGGGACACATTAGTTGGGAAAATCGTATGGAGCTATTGAGGTGAATGTAAGAATGAATGCACACTAGTATATCCGCAAGATCATGTTCTACCATATGGTGGCTTTACTGGGTATGGACCACCTTTAAGTACCTATTTAAATTCCATCGAATACTTTTGCCGTTCAATGCTACTCCAACATGCGTAAAAAAAAAATATTTTCCCGCTTTCCGGTATACCTAATACTGTAGATATTATCATTTTATATATAATATGTTTGGCAAGGTCGTATATTTCTACAAGACTATTTAGAAAACAAGTCATAAAGTACCTCAAAATATATGTGAATAATCTCTCGCACTAATATGTATGGCAATAAGAGAAAGACAACAAAAGTTAGTAGGAAGAGAAACGCAAATAGTTTATTTAAATATTTATCCACTTTATCATGTAGTTACTATCATTATTTACAACTTTCTGCCAACATAGGTAGTCTATACTGCCTTTTTTTCAAGAAATTAGCATTCAGGTTTTTTCAGCAATATTGAAACTTAACTAATCTGCTACCTTACGGATCGTAGTGTCTGGATTTTCCGCTATTATGGGCGTTGTTTTCTCGATATTAGCGTTAGAAGAACGGTTAAAGCTGTGCCGGTCTTCCAGGTCAAAATATCTACCCCTGAGTCGACCAAATACCACACACAACAGGGCCCTCTTCCTATATGGCACAATTTTTGTTATTGGTTTGAACAGCGATCTTGTCGTTTTTAAAATATAAAAGCGGTGTGGCGAAAATGCAAGTTATCCATCGTCATTTTCATTTTAATTAATCCGACTAACTTAAGTCAAATCAAAGCGAATCTAAACGAAAACATTATAAATTTCAAATAAAATAATAATATGTAAATAAATATTATTAATTTAACTTAGATTTTTGTTTATAAGTATTAAAAGAGGAATTAACGGAAAATTCCTATGACTATGACTCCTCTATTGCTACTACACAATCAACACTAATAACTTTTCTGATGCAAATGCTTCTATGACCCATTTTTTAAATGATAGTTTAAAATAATCCAATACAAAAGATGTAATAAATTTGCAAACAATAAAACAGTTTCTATTAGGTAAAATAAAGGCCATATAACTTCCTCTTTTCCTGAAATTTACGTTACATAATCGATGTTGCCTGTAATTTATGCCTGATTATTCAGCTGACAGAGAACCAGTTTTTTACGTCACCGAAAGCATTGTATTTCACGGCTGACCATTTGGTAACGAAGAAGTCTGTCGCGATGAACCTTTTGTTTGCCGCTCATTGCCCAGTTCAATTGTTTTCAGGTCTTGTTACTGTGTCAACTCGTGCCGAAAGACGATTGGTAGAAAAATGGTAAGAGTTACTGGCAGCAACCATAGCGGTACAAAATTTTCATTAGTAACAATTATTTTTTTGTAAGATTAAATATTTTAATTTTTGCAATTTGATATGTGTGTATACATACATATATATATATATATATATATATATATATATATATATATATATATATATACAGACTAAGAACACCATTTCTAAAAACAAAATATGGTAACATCAGACGAGTCTCTCAATTCAAATATTTGGGTGAAATAATCATGGAAAATGGGTTGGAAAAAGTGGCCAATAAGGGTAGATGTCAAAAAATGGAAACGGCATTGAGACTTACACAAAATATTTACAACAAAAATTGCCTATCTAAAAACACAAAACTGAGACATTACAACACGGTTATTAAGCCAGAATGTCTATATGCTGCAGAAACGCTCATTTTGAATAGAAAGAGGGACATCGAGGACATTGAAAAGAAGGAAAGAAAAATCATAAGAAAAATCCTAGGCCCCAAACAAATAAATAGCATAACAAACCGACTTCGAGAAAACCAAGAAATCAAACAATACACAGATATACATAGCGATATGAGAAAAAGAACACTTAAGTTTTACGAACACATCAAACGGATGAATCCGAGTAGGCTAACTAGACAAATAGTCGAATTTTATGAAAATAGGAGTAGAGCTAAAGTAGAAATAATTAAATGGATTGCGGCAATTAAAGAGGACCTAAGATCAGCAAATATTATACAAAGTGAAATTCAGGATAGAGGCTGTTTCAGACACAAGGTTAACGTTTGGAAGGTTGGCCAGAGAGAAAAATGTAGGAAGACTGGAACAACTTGGTCTGACGAAAGGAAAAAAGCTCATAGCGAAAGAATGAAATTAGTATGGGCGCAAAGGAAGGCTAACAACAACAAACGCCTCTAATTGTACTTCGCGTGGTCCACCAGGGCCCATACGTGAATAATAATAATAATAATAATAATAATAATAATAATAATATACTTCGATGATTCAAACCTGACTGATTCAAACCTGAGAGAAAAATTGTTGGATCTAAAAGATCGGTTTAGGCAAAAAGCTAAATCGAAAGGAGCCAGGCTAGCAAGATATAATGAACTAGAAAAGCGAAAACATCAAAATTCAGTATTTGCAAACAGCCAAAACAAATTTTATGGACAACTCGAAGCAGAAGGTAACAGCAAGTCAAAACTTAAGAATATCGATGTGTCTTCCTTTGCGGAATATTGGAGATCGGCTTGGAAAAAATCAGACGGCTACGAAAAAACTATTCAAGAACAAACAAATGCTCTCCCAGATATGGAGTCTAACGATTTCACAGAGATTGACATTTGCACTGCTGTCAGGAAGACTCACAACTGGAAGGCGCCTGGACCAGATGGATTGCATAACTTCTGGATTAAAAGCTTTACAGCCGCCTATCGCGTACTTGCAAATGCATTTAAAGAGGTTTTAATAAATCCAGACACTTTCCCTGACTTTCTAATGGAGGGCAATACATACCTACTGTTCAAAAAAGGGGACGTTAAGCAACCCAATAACTACAGACCAATCACATGTCTGTCAGTGTTGTATAAACTGTTCACAGCCCTACTCAATGAAAAAATCTACCAACATTGTGATAAAAACAACATTTTTGAAGAAGAACAGAAAGGATGTATAAGAGCAAGTATGGGCTGCAAGGAACAATTGACGATCGATGCTGTAGTTCTTGAGCAAGCGCGAAAAAGAAAACGCAACTTAAATATCTGCTATATAGACTACAATAAAGCATTCGATAGTGTCCCTCACGATTGGCTGGTTGAGGTTCTGAATTTCTATAAAATTAGCCCCCAGATTATTAATTCTTTAAAGTGCCTGATGGGGAAGTGGAAAACGAATCTTTTTGTCGGCCAACAATGCATTGCTGCTACAAATATCGAGAGGGGAATTTTTCAGGGAGATTCCCTTTCTCCAATTTGGTTCTGTTTAGCATTGAACCCTTTGTCCACACTACTCAACAACAGCAATATTGGATATAAACTTAACATGAGGAATCCAAGAAAGCTCTCTCATCTACTATATATGGATGACCTTAAATTATATGGAGAAACTAGAGAAAAATTAAACTCATTGATAAAAACGGTTGAAACATTCAGTAGGGATATCAGAATGTCATTCGGACTGGACAAATGTACCATTAGTATACAGAAGGGAAAGGTTCAGAGTCAACATTCAACACTTTGTTGACAACAACTAGCACCAGAAGAATCCTACAAATATTTAGGAATACCGCAAAAGCATAAACTTGATCATAACCAGTTAAAGAAGGACTTTTCCACTCTATACCAAAATAGACTTACAAAACTTTTAAACACCAAACTGAACGGAGGAAACCTCATTAGAGCGATGAACGGTTGGGCGGTGCCAACTCTGACATATTCTTTTGGCATAGTTAAATGGTCAGAAACTGACCTTGATGAGCTCGATAGGTTGACGCGCCGAACATTGAGAAAGTTCCGATGCCTGCATCCAAACTCATCTACGAAAAGACTATACATCCCAAGAAAGTTGGGGGGTAGAGGCCTTGTTAACGTAAAAAATCTCTGTCTCAATCAAGAAAATAGAATGAGAAAACACTTCATTGATTCAAACAGTACGTTAATGAAATTGGTTGCAAATGAGGATCGGGGTTTCACCCCACTGTACCTAACTAAACAAAATCGTATTGATAGCAGAACAACACTCACGGACTGCGTTCGAGAATGGAAAGGACAAACATTGCACGGAAGGTTTCCTAAGTCACTCGAAGATGACACCATTGACGAACAATTGCCTCTGAAGTGGCTGACCGATGGACTCTTGTACCCAGAAACAGAAGGTTTCGCGATATCTATTCAAGATAGGGTAACAAGAACAAAAAACTATGAAAAGCACATACTGCATTTGGACGTAGTCGATAAGTGCAGGAAATGCGGTACTTTGGGGGAAACAATTGAGCACCTTATTGGCGGTTGCCCGGCCCTTGCTCCTAATGCTTATTTAGGACGGCATAATCAGCTGGCAAAAATTATACATCAACAAATTGCAAAAAAATACTCGCTATTAGAAAATGCACCTCCTCCATATTATAAGTACTCGCCCTCTCCTGTACTTGAATCATCCGATACCATTCTTTACTGGGACAGACCAATCACCACTGATCGAACGGTTGATTATAACAGGCCGGATATTGTTCTAATCAACAAAAAGGACAAGAGGGCTTTTATAATTGACATCGCAGTGCCACTATCTCACAACATTAGAAAAACTGAGATAGAAAAATCCACAAAGTATGAAAATCTGGCATACGACTTGAAGAACCAGTGGAAACTGAGTAAGGTAGATGTAGTGCCCTTCGTTATATCCGCCGAAGGCCTGATAAGTAACAGATTTTCAAAGAACCTCGAGAGCCTCGGGATCTCGAGATCGATTGCCATAGTGGGACAGCGTGCCGTGCTCTTGCAGACGTGTCACATTGTTCGTAAGATATTATGCTAGGGTGAGAAGAGCTGAATTGCTTTTTCATCTTGGCATTGGAATACCGGTCAGCATGAGCTGAGATTCTACAGTAAGGATGAGCAGAATAATATATATATATATATATATATATATATATATATATATATATATATATATATATATATATATATATATATTATATATATATATATATATATATATATATATATATATATATATATATATATATATATATATATATATATATATATATATATATATATATATATATATATATTCTGCACTGCGGTGTTGCTAAATCTGCTCGTAGCTAATACCAACTTTGTTTTTTTTAAATGCAATACCCTATATAATATTATATTTTTACATTCCGTTAGGCATTCCGAAACGTTTTACGTAAAATATGCTATATCTAGTTTGGGCCGTTTCGGAAATAAAAAACCTTTTTTTAAGAAATTTGCCAAGAAACATCTCTAATTATTGAGTGAATTAGACGTTTGGGGCCGTTGAATTGGCCGCCGAGATCACCTGATTTAACTGCTCTTGATTTCTATCTTTGGACTTGGTACTGTAAAATATATTATCTACAAAATACCAGTAAACACTAGCGAGGAATTAGAACATCGAACGAATCAAGCATTCTCAAACTTCGGTCCTATTGTGTATTCGGAAAAGAGCACGGAAACTTTTCCGTGCTCGGCAATGTTAAAATTACTAGCTTCTCGGGTAGTATTATCGACGCTAGTATCTCGACGTTTCGGCTTCCACTTTGAAGTCATTGTCAAGATAATCTAGTGGATTTGCCCAGACCCAGGCCCTCAATCTGTCTACTCCCCAGCGTTCACTACCAGAAAACGTTGTGAACCCTGAGATAATGATTTCAAAGTGTATACAGAGTTGCTATCATGTATGGAAATGATCAAATATGAAATATCAGGAAATATTTGCCACTATTTGGGTATATTTTAATTTTTTTTTGTCGCATATTTGAAACCCAAGGTTAACTAACTTGATTTTTTTAAATGATAACAGTGACTTGATGTAAAAATGGTAAGGGTTTTTAAATAAATTTGAAAAATGGCTAAAAAGTCTTTCAGTCTGTTTTAAGGTAAATATATTTACCTTAATACTTTGTGATAGTTCATTTTTTAAAAAGGAATACAACAATTTTTCATTTTGTCATCTATCACTTTTATTTTTAAAATAAAATTTGTGTGACTATAGTTTCGTAAAACGACTTTACATTCTCAAACACTACTTTAAAACACTGTGTAAAAAAGCTGTAAAACCTTAGTTTTAAAGTAGTGTTTGGGAATGTAAAGTCGTTTTACGAAACTATAGTCACACAAATTTTGTTTTAAAAATAAATGTGATAGATAACAAAGTAAAAAATTGTTTCAATCCTTTTGTAAATATATTTTTCATTTAGTAGTCATTACACTTGACAACTGTTAACGTCAATTTGCGAATTTCATATTCTATATTTTAAGTTTTTATAGGGAATATATGGAATAATGTATTTATGTATTTATTAAAAAGAGACAAAATTTAAATACTAACAATTGTCTAAGTACAAAAGTTCATTAAAAATTTCGGTTCCATAAATAAAAGAGACCCTGGATATATATATATATATATATATATATATATATATATATATATATATATATATATATATATATATATATATATATATATATATATATATATATATGCATGAACGTGCTGAAGACTTCAGACAAGCATTGAGAATGTCAAGTGTGACCTTGGTGAAACGTCTGCACGTTCCCACAAACGGGACACAAACGATCGGATGTACTCCCGGACTAACAGTCTAGCGTATTCTTCCATCCGCCATATATATATATATATATATATATATATATATATATATATATATATATATATATATATATATATATATATATATATATATATATATATATATATATATATATATATATATATATATATATATATATATATATATATATATATAAATACAGATAAATATCAAGATAACCAGATAACGATTGCCCACGAACCCATTGCCCACATTAAGTACGGGAAAACTACAAAATCTTGCTGTGCCCAACATGCAGTTGAACATGAGCATAATATAAATATCAGGAATTTAAGACTTACAAAGTGTAAATAATAATGGGGCTAATTGCGTATGAAAGAATTCAAATAGAATAATATAAGAACACCATAAACCGGGATAAAGGACTATTCAGTCAATTTTTCAATTATTAATGTAATTGTTTGTTAACTTCAATGTTCATGATTTTTACACACTTCATAAGTGCAACATAGTTTTAGTGTGTGTGTGTTATCTTTTTTATCCATAGGCTCTAGGACATTAACCATAGGTACATTGGGATACATAAAAATACCACCTCATTCATAGCTAAGACTATGTGTAGACAATCAGGACGAAAAAACATAGAATTAATTATATTAATTAACATTTGGAAAAATTCGTTTTATCCCACCTTTTAGTAACTGCTACTGAACCAATATTTAAACAAAAAAAAATAATTATAGTGTGAGAACAGTCTTTCTTTGATTTAATTGAAATGAAAAATAGAAATCAGCAAGTTTTTTAGTAAAATATTTTATCTCATAATTTGCTCTGTAATTGTTTTTTTTTTGTAAACAGCTGTCAATAGTATTGTAAATATTTACAAAGAAATAAGTACACCTTTAAAGAAAAACGTTTTTATTTCTTTGATCTCATTCCAATGTCCTGTATATTGCAATTCAATCACTGAGGAAATCTTTATTCCGATTTTACGTGAAAACGCCTTTCTCAGCAGTAGTCAATCTGAGAAAAACTTATCGATTTTAACGGAATACCGTGTTTAAAACAGGAATTCAAGTAACTTGAATCGCGATGTTTTAAATAACCACCGATTGATGTAGACATTCAACGTGGTCCCTACGGGGATGGAAACCGAGACCCCCACAATCGTTCATCGACATTTCTGGGCTACTGGGCGCGCAACGGCGATGCCTGAACACCAGATTAGCGACTAATAGCCCATACAAATGTAAAGTGAAGAAATTAAAGGAACGCTTGCGTCCCACTAGATGCTTCTAATACGTTCTCGGCTTTTTATAGCCTTTTAACATGGAAATCGACACAAGGCATACCACTTAAGAGACTATCGCGACCATCGTTATTACACTGTTTCCAGCTAATATATCGTAATCAAATTTCGTGTCTGGCTTTTCAATGGGTTTTTCCTTTAATTGCATAAATTTCTGGATTCATTTTCTTTACAGCTTCATAGAAAGTAGTTACTTTATTATGCCAGTGTACTTAGACAGATGTGTTTTAGATATGCCATTAGGTTCCGCAGAAAAATATAGTGAAGAACAAAAAAAATTATGAAAAATATATTTTATTGGAGTGATTTTCAAATTTTTGCATACTTCATGGCAGTATTATGTAATGATAAAAATCAATAAATTCTACTTACATT
This sequence comes from Cosmopolites sordidus, assembly GCA_031761425.1. Taxonomy (NCBI): domain Eukaryota; kingdom Metazoa; phylum Arthropoda; class Insecta; order Coleoptera; family Curculionidae; genus Cosmopolites; species Cosmopolites sordidus. The sequence continues at coordinate 264,081 of JARFXV010000856.1, read as the reverse complement.
TGGCACAAACAAATCCTTTGTAATTTGTTTGTAACAAAAAATATTTGTAAAAAATTTTTAAACCAATACATTTTTTTGGGTGCTGAAACCGTATTTGGTATCAGTTTTTTTGTATCACTCACAGTTCTCTCACAATATGACATCAACTATATTTCAAAACAGGAAAAATTTGATACATAAAAACTATAAACTTAAACGATTCTTTTATTTAATTAGACTATAATTTTTACTTACAATAACACATTTTACTTTAATGCGAATGTTTCAGGTGCTTATTTTTGTATTTCTTTTCCCTTTTCTCTGTAAAGTTTATTTTTAAAAGCTTTTTCTCCGTGATGTGATGCATTACTCTATGAAGTAACCAACAGTAATCACTCATCAGTTGATATTCCATCGTCCCTGGTACCGTTTCTTCATCTCTTTTATATCCTGATGGAACCGTTCTCCCCGCTCTTCACTCACATCGCTCAAGTTTTTAGGAAAAAAGTCAAGATGGTTGTGCAAGAAGTGAACTTTAAGTCTCATCAGACAACCCAGATTTTTGAACTTGTCTATCATATTAGCTACGATAGGTTCATAGTTAGGGTCATTCACATTGCCCAAAAACTTCTCACATTGCCCAAAAAAAAAGTCACAACTTCTTTAAATGACATCCAGGTGTCCTTTTCCTTTGTAATCATCCTTGCTTCAAAGTTGGACTTGAACATCATTTTACGAATATCAGGCTCAACGAAAACCCTTTCTTTTAGTTTGGCTTATGATAAATGAGGAAATCTTTTACACAAATATTCAAAACATTCATCATCTTTAGGCAAGGCTTTTACAAATTGCTTCATTAAGCCTAACTTGATGTGTAGTGGTGGTAGCAGAATCTTGTTCTTGTTGAGAAAAATGTTTTTCTTTTCAGGTGTTAACGTTTCTCATACTGACCATTGCTTTTTTGGACCAATGTTGATCCCTTGCTCTGCTGTCCCACTCACAGATAAAACATGGAGACTTTGTAAATTTCTTTTGTTGACTAAGGATCATGGAGACAACTTTTAAATCTCCACATAACATCCAATCGTAAGATAAATAGTTAATTTTCTATAAAACCATGTTAAGATTTTAAACTTTCCTTCAAATGGACTCAATGAGCAATATGCAGTAAAGCATACGTATTTTCGTTGTGTAACAGAATATCTTTTAAGCTAGTTTTTGTCGAGACAATAAAAAGCCTCCAATTTTCATTATTGTACTCAATGCCAAATTCGTTCACTAGATGACCAATATTATGGCAGTAAACCAAATCCTCTTCCTGCTTGAAAAACTGAGCAAATTGTTGATCTCTTGTCCTATAATAGTAAATTGATGTTCCAGATTGTCATGTTGAGAATAAATGTTTTTCTTTCAGTCTAGAACCAGGCAGTTCTGGTTTTTCCCTAGTCAAACCCAAATCTCTTACTTGAATCTCTTGAAGAACAAATAATTGCATTACGGCTTAAAAATCATGTCGTTCAAACGTCTCCCTGAGCTTCGTCGGGTAAAATGCATTCTGGAGGCCCAATTTTCGATTACACTTTCACACACATCGCGTGGTATATTTTTAATGGTGTCCTGAATGGTTTGTCTATGGTCAAGAATTTTTACGTATACTTATTTAAAAATAACTTTTATTCTATTTGTTAATACATTTCTTGTAAAATACTAATTATTACAAATAAAACTTAATTAGTAATTAAAATAATTAAATGTAAGTGCAGGCATCCCGTAGGATAGCAGCATTGTGTTTAGTTGCGATGTCCAAATTGAGCGCGATAGGTCAACTAATTTATCGACATCAGCTGGTTTTTGTTAATTGACGTCAAGTGTGTACTGCGATTTAATTATAAATAAAAATATTGAGCAAAGAGTTTGCCTTCAATTTTGTGTGTCAAAGGAAATCTCGTGTGCCGAATCGTCGAAAATGTTGCAGAAGACCTACGGTATATATATATATATATATATATATATATATATATATATATATATATATATATATATATATAGTGTGAATTAGAAAATACCTAGGAAGAAATCGATCAGCAACAACTTCATAGCTGCTGACTAATGTTTATAGCTCATCTATGTATTCTAAGTTCTCTTCCGAGTTCTTATTAGGAGAAGAAAAATTGTTTCACATGGTTGTCAGTCTCTGTGCATTCTAAAGCCTGAATTGCAGCATCATAAAAGTACGACTATCCAATATACAGGATTCGGTCCTCACTATAGCGAAAAACCCAATGTTGGAAGAAGTGTGATGCCTTCTTTTGATTAAATATTAAATGATAAATTAAATGATTAAAATTATTATAAAATATACTAATGAAAACTTGGCGAAAATGCGATCTGCCTTTGAATTAAAGAAAAGCTTAACTTACAAAGACACTACTTTACAGGAAGTGATATGGAATATGTATTTCTTTGCGAGAGCCTTTGGCTTCGCTATTCTCCACTTCGGTCTTGGAGAGTCCTCCAATTTTTCGAGTAATCGATTCGATGATTCAGGCACGAGGAATCAAAGGGAGATATATAATCTAGATACTGCCATTACGGACATATTTAATAAGTTTATCCGGAACTGTCAACAAGTCTATATCCCTGGAGAGCATATGACAGTTGAGGTAACTTTAGTGCCCTTCAGAGGGCGGGTTACATTCCGTATTTATATACCCAAAAAATGAGCCAAATATGGCATTAAAGTAATGGGCCTGGGAGATGCACATAGTGCATATACAAAATAAAATACTGCGAAACTTAGAGCTCTTAATATTAATATTAAGAGGTGTCGCATCGCAAATTTCAATTTCCCATTTAAATAACATAGGATTTTTCTTTTAATTTTGGAATTTTATAGCACTTCAGCGGTATGTTACTGTGGTAAGACTATTACACATCTCTGTAGGAAATTGAACGTTCTTCAAAAAGGTCTTTTATACATATTCGATACATTTACTTTTTCAAAAGTTATTGGAGGCTAAATTTGAATGCATAATAAATGTTTTTTTTTTAATTTTTCGACGAAACTGTCAATTATATATATTATATATAACTCATGATCCTTACAGAGGTTTGAAAAATGTATTAATGAAAATTTATAGGAAATGGAATGATCTACAAAACAGCTTGAATAACTAACTATTCAATAAAATTGATAGTTTCGTTGAAAAACTGAAAAAAATATAAATGTACTTTAGTAAGAACAGTAAAAACGAACAAACTACAGATACTAGTGGGGTTTCAAGCTAGGAGCGATTGTATATGAAGTGCAGTGTATATTCTGGTAATCGCAAAACAAGAAGGGGACCGTTGGGGATTTTTTACCACATGGTAGTCATAGCGGGATCAATTGAAGTATTCTTTATGGATTTTTTTCAAGAAACAAAAACCATCTCGCGTTTTGATTTTTTGAAAAGAGTCATTGTATTAGGTCCATCGTTTCGTGAAATTCCGACTGAAAATCTAAAAATCTGCCTCAAGAACTACGAAATATGATTTTGGCTGTAGAAGAAGAGTCAGTAAAAGAAAAACAAATCGTGCAAAAAGGCATCGGAGTGAATTTGAGAATCGATCGCAAGGGAACTTAACGAGGGAAAACATTTCAGCTACAACGGTTAAGCTTGAGAGAAAAACTGTAATAAACCAAAGTCTGAATATAAAGTTCCTACTAGTAATAAATTTGTATTTATTGGTATTTTAATAAAGTTTATTGTTTAAAAACTTGGTATTACTATTATTTAACTGGAAGCAAAAAATTAAAAACGAGGATAAAAATATTGCTTAAGGGACATAGCAGATCGATGTTCATCTTATGCCAAATAAAAGATATTTGGGTCAAGGGGTTAAGCGGAAAGGTTTTTTTACGAAAACTGTGCCATATGTTTTTTATTATAAGAAATAATATACACAATTTTGAGATTTAGTTTACAACAAATGGACACGAATATTTATTTTACAAAATTATGATTGAATTAATAATCATTTAAATTTAAAAAATCTTTTACTAAAGAATAATCGAATTCAATTCTTTCTTCTTTGCTTTTATTTAGAAAATATAGAAACGAGAATAATTCCCGTAACGTGTTTTTATCTTTGCTAGATCTTCGTTTTAATAACATTGGCGGAAGAAAGAGTTTCTAAACCGAACTGTAATACAGAGGTTTAGTCGTGCATTCTTGGAGGCAAATAGTAGCTCTAGGGTAACACGTTAATAATCCTTTTTATCAAATGTTAAAATTATAGTGAACCTCCTTTAAATGTCTTCATATATTTAGACCGTAACAGAATGGGAGGAGAACACTGAATAAGTATAATTTGCAAGGTTCAAGTGTAGTTCAAGTTAGTTTGAAATTCTGGTCGAACAAAAATGCAAAAATTTAAAACGTTACTTTAAATATACAGCGCTTTTTATGTATTGACATAACTGAGCAATATAACTGGGAGAAAATACTTCCATATACGGTATAATTTTGTACTATCTTTATTTCTAATTTCACGAGTAATTTTATTAGTACATTATATATTTTGTAATGATGATGGTGATGATGATTACGTAAATTTTTTCTTACTGTGGCAGTCGATTAGACTTTATTGATGTTTAGCTGGAATTCAGCATATTGGCATTTGTTTCGATTAACAGTTATTCTTCTTGTGATTTTTTAAACATTTTTGATTGCTGATTCTGATCCATTCTCCTGTTGAAATCTTTGGTGTAAAACACTAAGCTCAAACAGATTTACCATCAGGAGATGATCTAATCTAAGCAGATCAGCATCTCCTGATAATGCTAACATGATTAGCGAAACGTCGAGAAATCCAAGAAAGTGATTTGGTGTTTAGTTGTAAATCGCTTCGAGTTTAGATTCTGATCTATTCACCAGTTTTTTAAATGTTTTCTATTGAAATCAGTAAGTGTCGGGATTGTCAATTTCATTATGTTCCAACACTAATGTATTTTCTTAGTAATTAAACAATATAACTTCAAACAAACAAAAATATCAATTATTATACTAATTAAGCAAATCACTTGTTAACATTTCTCGACGCACGTTTCGCTAACCATGTTAGTATCATCAGGAGATCTATTTCATGATTTTCCGATTTATTTCAGATCTATTCACTATCAGGAATCTATTTATATGATAACCTTACCTAATAAAGCGTGTAAAAATCATGAACCGTAAAGTTTACTGATCTTTAGAATAATAATTGGAAAAATTGACTGAAAGAAATAGATCCTTTATCCCGGTTCATGGTTTTCTTACATTTTTCTATTTGAATTCTTTCATATGCATCCAAACCCCTATTGTTATTTACACTTTTTACCAGTCCTAAATTCCTAATATCTATATTGTGGTCATGTTCGATTGCATTCTGGGCAACACACGATTTTTTGTTTCTCCCATATTTAATGTGGCCAATGTGTTCTTTAAACCTCGTTAATATGGATATTTTTGTTAGCCCAATATACCTTCAATCACAATCTTGACAACTAATTTCATCAATCCCCGACTTTTCATGTTGATCTACTTTATCCTTCGGATTACCGAGGACTTCTCTTAATTTATTATATGGTTTGTACACAACCTTAATGTCCACTTTTTTCAAAAATGTGTTTAGCCCTCGTGTTAATTGGGCATCAAACGGTATTACCATGAATTTATTTTTGTTCTGATCTTTTTGAAAAGTCGAAGATTCTTTCAATAATTTTTTAAATTTGTGTTTTCTAATTAATTTATCTAGAATTTTCTTGTTATAACCGTTTACTTTGGATACCTCCTGATTCATTTTAGTTCTTTGTTATAATTATCTTTGTTCAAAGGAAAAATTGATTAATTTATTTACCATAACATTTAAAGTAGCCATCTTATTTTGGAAGCTATGAGCCTCGTTAGGAATGTATCTAGAAGTGGTGGTGTTTTTTCTAAAAATATCAAAATCTAATCTATTTTTATTGTTTCTACTGACTAAAGCATCCAGAAATGGTAAACTATCGTTGTTTTCTATTTAGCTTCTTAATAAAATCATTTAAGTTTTCGTTTTTTGAATCAAAAATTGCGAAAACGTCATCTACATATCTTAACCATACCTTCGGAAAGTAACTAAATTCATTTTCCGCCTCGGATTCAACTTTACTCATGAGTAAGTTGGCTAAGAACAGTGACAGAGGATTTCCCATTGCCGTTAGTTCTTGTTGTTCGTAAAACCTGTTGTTAAGCTGAAAACAATTTTGCTTCATGCATAATCTTGTTAAGGAGATGTACTTAGAAGCAATCTTTTTATTAAGACTGTTTAACTCGAGTAACTCCCTCAGGTACTTGAAGTGTGTGGAATCGGGACACTCGGAAACAACGATGATACGTCAAATAAAACCAAGACCTCACCTTCCTGTAGATGTGTGTTTTTGAGTTTATCACAGAACAGGGAGGTAATTGGTTTGGTAGATTTTCAAATTGCTTTGTTAACCATTTTGTCAAGTTATATGTTGGAGAATCAATGGCTAATACAATTAGTCTCATTGATTTTCTTGGTTTATGAATCTTTGGTAGAGCATACAATCTTGATACATTTGAATTAGAAATATGCAGTTGGTTTTTCAGAGAAGGATAAATAAGGCTGTTACAAGATTTCAATGTATCTCGGACTTCGTTAAGCATTTTTGACAATGGATTCCTAGGAAATCGTTTATATGGACCGTCTTGAATTAATTTTTCAACGCGTTCAAAGTAATCAGATTTGTCCATTACTACAATCTTATTTCAAACAAAAATATGCAAAATATATTATTTCAAACAAAAATATACTAAAGTACATGCTAACAAGAAAAAATATTTTTTTCGGTGCTGGGATTTTAAAACTGATTTAAACTATATTTGGGGCGCCACTCTTTTTTCCATTATTCCACCTGCCATATCCATTTTTCTTCACCTGCTCTACTTTTTTAGATTCATCCACTTATCTATCAATGTTTATTTCAATTCAATACATTCAAGTAGAGGTGTATCAAATGCACACCCATCAAATGCACACCAAATATCCTTGCTTCTTGTGCCTCTCGGATAGTAGAGAAAAAAAAACATACCACTGGGTTAGAAAAGAGTGGCCTAAGAGAGAAAACATGGACGTGAATAAAAAGAATGTCATTAAGGGCCTCTTAGTTGGACGCGAGAAAATCCTCATCTTTCCTCTACTGCATATCAAGCTGGGTCTAAAGCAGTTTGTAAAGGCTCTTGATAACAATGGATCATGCTTATCATATATAGGGAAAAAATGCCTCAATTGAGTACGGAAAAAATTAAAGCAGGAAATTTGACGGCTCACAAATAAGTCATTTCATTAACGATCCTGCTTTCGTAAATTTGATGAATGAGGCTGAGCGAAAAGCGTGGACTTCATTTGTTGGAGTGTCGCAAATTCTCTGGGCAAACGCAAAGCTGAAAATTAATTAAAATTATGCAGGACCGCTAACAAGGAAGATGGGATACACACATGATTATGGATTACTGTTCTAGTTTAAAAGGAGATTGCTCCAAAAAATATTCAAGGATGTCACCGAATCTTTTCGGCTTCTGAAGTTTTCAGTGACTAGTTGGTTTCATCAATGATTTGTTCCTCTATCTTTGTATATAATAATATTTGTATTATATAATGATAAAAATCCCGTGTTTAGTTTTTTTATTTGATCTATGGTATCTTTAGTATATTTCACTAAAATGTTATATCTAAGAAATTTATGCTTCTAGGCAAAAATTAACGCCATATTTGAATTCAGAGCATCAAATTCGTATGAAATCAGCTCCAAATATCCCGGCCCCAAAAAACTGTTGGCCTGTCTAGTAAATGATCAAATATTTTTTAACTCATTATATCGAGAGTCAACAGTTCACTGGTAAGTGAACCAATATGGTAATATTGGTTCGGTAAATGAGTTTGCTACGTATAATTTTAGATGTTTTCTTGGCGCTTTGCATAAACCTGCTGCTCATTGGAAGGGCATGGAGTCAGTAGCAACTTACCATTTACTTTTAGCGCCATTTTTTTCGTTTTATCGCCATATTTGTAACAGTTCTGGTTTGGCTGCTGTATAGTGCAGACGTGCAAGTTTTATTATGGATAATACACGCTAAGAACGCAGTCAAATTTAATCTCAATTTGAATTTAGGCGAAAATGGAAGGAATTTTAAGAATTCGGAACAGTTGTGATTAGGCCCCGCATCTGAGGCACAAAAACAATTTAATGTGCCAAAAATATTGCCGGTGTGAAAGTATTGAAGTGTGGAGGAGTTACCAGAAACGTCGATTCGACGATGTGGTGTACAATTAGGAATTTCTCAAAGTAGTTTACGCCGAATTTTTATAAGTACATGTTTTCCTATAAGGTTCAAATTGTTGAATTGATTCAAGACCTGTTGTCTATAGACAGTTATAAGCGATTAGAATATTATTATGCTATCAGATCACCCTTCAATCTTTTTGACGGTATAACATCTGGAAGAACTGTTGAGTTTGATACGAATCTGTTGTTGAATGAAAGTGAAGCTGACCCGAAACAAATCACCCAGGAATTAGCCACAAAGCTTAAAACTTCATAGTCCACAATACAACAGGGTTTAATACAACTGAACAAAGTGCAAAGAAAAACTTTTAACTAAATACAAAATTCAATGTTCAATGCACTTTTGTCCATGTTAGATATCCTTTTTTTCAAAAAAATTTTACTTTTATATAAAGTGGCTTTACTGAAAAAGTTTGTTCAGTGGTTAACATTAGGATAACCACCGTCATCAACTACAAAATAGGAGTTATTCACTATGGCGTTCTAAATCCTAATGAAGCCATAAGTGCTGAATATTATTATGCCCAGCTTGATGGATCCAACATGACTCCGATTTAAAATCGTCTAAGATTGAATAATCCTAAATGTGTTATTCTGCACCATCACAATACTAGACCTCATAGTTCCAGAATCATCTAAGAAAAATTAAAATATGTAGGCTGAGAAGGAAATGCATCCTCACCCATCTATCTATTCCGATCTATGAAGCATTTTGTTCGTAGAAAAGAAAATCCTATTGCAACAACTATCAAAATTGCGGTTGAAGAATATTTTTCTGCAAAATCATCCTCATTTTATAAAAAGGGATCAGAAAATCAATCAGAGAAATGGGCCATCATTGTCAATAATGATGTCAATGATTCTTTAATAAAATAAAATTTTGTACATTGTCAAAAAACGACATTTACCTAATCATTTGCTGAAAACGTGATTGAAGAAACAAATTTGTCACGAAACGTTTTATAATGGTTGACGAGTCGTCGGTTTATGAATTTGATATGCAAACTAGTCCGAAGGAATGTTGCATCAATAACGAGCCAAAATAAAAAAAAAAACGTCAAAGGCGCTTGAAAATTAAAGTACTGATGAGTGCTTTATTAGCGCAGTGGTGTCGACATGGATTCGTTCCGAAGGGATAAACAGGCAACAAATAATATTATCTGAGCGTTTTGTGGAGTTTGAGGTAGAATGTTCGCCGGGAAACTGTAGATTGGTGAAGGAACAATTTTTAGATTTTGCACCACGATAATGCCCCACATATCAACGCATTTTTTTATGTAACAATTTTTGTTTGTCGAAAATTGGAAAGAAAATACTGTAAATTATAGTAGAAGGCAATTTTTGATAATGACGAAATATATTTGAATGCTTAAGTTTATTACAACAGAACAGTAAACAAATACAGGGTTTATTCATTATTCTTTTGGCTTTGTGAAAGCTTTAAATAAGGATAAAAACATTGGTTGCTTCATTTGACGCAATCGAAATCGATGATGTGAAACTAATGTACTGATCAGTTTTGTCACGGTTATATTTTGTATTTAAATGACAGAAAAAGTAGCGCAATTCCTCCTTTTTCCAACTGCATCCGTATTAGTAATACTTGAAAATACAATTAAGCCACATTCCTTTGTTTTCCAACCAACACATGAGAAAATACAATGACAAAATTAGTGCATTTTAATTTTATCAGGAAATTGTTAGGGCAATTTTTATATTGGAGCCTTCGGTGTGAAACACTAAACTCTAAGATCCTCTCGAAGTTTATAACTAAACACCAAATCACTTTATTTCACTTCTCGATGCGTGTTTCGTCAAAGGTGTTAGCATATTGATAATTATTTAATTGAATTGAATGATGAATTAATGATTGAATCATCTCCTGATGATGCTAACGTACTTAGCGAAACACGCGTCGAGATGTTAAATAAAGTGATTTGGTGTTTAGTGGCAAATTTCTTCGATTTTAAGAAATTAGTAGCTAGAAACTAGAGTACTTTCAAATTAATTAATAATGCTTTTATAATTTGAGTACATCTTTCTTTGAATCATGTTTTGGCAGAGATGAGATTCATCCTTCCCAACTATCTACCGAATTTCAGTTTTTTTATCACCATAGGTCGCTAATTTTACAAAAGTCCGTAAAAAAAACAATGAAAGCTACTTGATTTGAAATAACATTTTAAAAACTCTTCTTCGCAATAAAATACTTTTTTTGTAGTTTCGGGGATGAATAAATTTTATGTGCCAGATAGAACCAGCTTGATTCCATAAGCTTTGATTTGTGGTATTTCTCGATGCCTAATTAATGTTCTCGGATTTTTTGCAATGCTTTCTGGTGCTGCAACCATGTATTCCATAGACCTACTGGACTGGTAATACGAGGTGTGACTATTAAATAATGCGACTGACGCTGTAAAACATTTTATTTTGATTTCATACATATTTATTTATTATCACCTTCAATATGTACCCCTCCTTGTTCCTTTTAATGCAGATTTCACCTTAGAAAACAGGTTGAAGTCGCACGGCATAAGATCCGGTGAATAAAGCGGATGGTCTAACACTGGGATGCTGTACTTGGCGAGGAACCTCTTGACAGATAATGCGGAATGACCTGGCGCATTATCTTGGATGAGAACCCATGACTTGCCCTTCCACAATTCGGGTCGTTTTTTTCTTATTCTTTCACGGAGATCAGCAAAAACCGAAAGGTAGTTATGTTGATTAATAGTTTGACCTTCAAGTACCCATTGAAGGTGCTATGCAATCTCATTCGCAATTCGCCATTCGCTATTCCCAATTCGTTACTCTATTTCTTTACAGACGCGAGAGGTACTGCATTCGAAAGAGAAGGCTTAACGTTAAACAGCTGTCGGTCGCTGGCGTTTGGCGCCTGCGTACTTCTTCCGCTGCAGCGTCAGTCTCGTTATTTAATAGCCACACCTCGTATACATGCTAATCTTTAAAACAGTAGTCAAATATATAGTATAATTTTCATCACATATGTAATTCGATTTAACAATAATAATGCATTGTTATTTCGATATTATATGGTACCAACAGTAGATACTAATAAAAAAACGTAAATTGTTTACAATTATTAGGTTGTTACAATAAAAGCGCAAGATTTGAATTTTAAATATAATATAGTTTTCTGTAGCAAAATATTCAAATATTTATTGATTTATAATATAGACATTTGAAAATTATGTATGGAACAACATATCCAGTAAATGGCCGCCACAGCTTTGGTGGCACACTCTTCTGGCGAAATTTTTAATAACGGTTTACATAAATGTGGTGGTATAAACCACGGTATTGTTGGTGTAAACCTGAGACTTCAGAAACCCTCACAGGAAAGTCCATAGGTGTTAAATTGTAAGGTCGTGGCGGCCAATTGTGGTCACCAAAACGGGAAATGACACGACCAGGAAAAGACTCGTGCAAGACCGTCGATGTTTCACGGGCGGTATGGCAAGTGGTACCGTCCGGCTGAAACTACTTGCCTTCAAGAGCAATATCTTTCAATTGAGGGACAAATAATTGGGTTATTATGTCACGATAAACGTTCGCCATATACCGACCAGCTTTAATGCATTATTTGCCTTGTTTTTAAGGAAACCCAATGATTCCTCCAGACCAAAATTGTTTTCCATGAATTATTCGTGAATTTTCTGAGCCACAAATGTGGTAATAGTGCCTATTAAAGAACTTACGAAGTCATCGAGGTGAAAATGGCCCTAGTCGCTGAAGATGATATTGTCCACAAAATTAGCATTCACTTCTTCTTGTCCAATGATCCAATTAATGAACTCTCTTCGCTGTGCATGGTCTGGTGGCAGAAGTTTTTGAGTCAATTGGACTTTGTAAGCATGGAGATGCAAATCTTTAGCGAGCATACGGTGAAGAGTGGTTTTTGAAATGTCCAATGCTTGTGCACGATGACGAATCGAGGACCTTGAACTCTCGGTCATACTCTCACGAACTTTCGTGATGTTTTGTTCTGAACCACCACTACAAGCTCGTGTTGTGTGTTTAACACCAATAACTGAACCAGTACTGTCGAATTTTTTGATTATTCTTTTCACAGTTGTGAAATTTGGAACATTATTTTTATCGAAAAACGGACGCACTTTAACGCACGACTTTTTTAACGCACTTTACGAATCATAGCCACTAGACTTTCAACATTTTGATAGTAATGTTGAACAATACGGACGTGTTGCTGTATCATATAGCGCTTTATGTTTATTAACTCCTATCTCTTATCGACCTGTCACAATTCTTGACCTATCGAATTATGACAGCCAAAATGGCGCCCAATTCAATCTTACGCTCTGATTGCAATACCCATTATAATTGAAAATGTAAATTTTGCGTTTAAAATCTGATAGTCATTATTAATTTGTTTCTGTGTTGGAATTGTGAAAATGCTTTTGTGGAGAGTACATGGTATAAAGAATGATTTTTGATTTAGTATTTGTTGAAGATGAACCCATGATGAACGCATCAATGCGTTTAGCAATGGATGATTAGTAATTAATGATTGTTAATTACGAATTGGCTAAATGTATAAAACATTAATTGAATTTTGCTAATAGTTGATTTTTATTTTTCAGCAGTTAAGAACTATTTTCTCTATACGAATCATTGTTAAAATATATCATAATTAGTGATAAGACATGTGCTATATTAGCCCCGATGAGACGTGCTATATAAGCTAAAACGTAATACGCTTATGCTATATAGGCTAAGGTGCTATATGCTAAGACGTGCCATATAAGCACGGATATAGCTAGCTGGAAGCTAGCTTCACTAGCTTGAAGCAATTCCTTAGAAAAGATCCATTTTTATTTCCTTTTCAAATTTAGTTTATTCAATGGCAATACGATTTAAATAATCAATCAAATAAAACCAACCTATTTTAATAATAAAGTTAAATTCAATTTAGTAAAAGCTCTTTCATATGCCCTGCGGTTAGAATGGTTTAAACATTCTGTTTGTTTGTCATAGTCAACCAATTGTGTAGTAAGTGGTCTGCATGCACTAATAATTCGATTGATTCTTTTTTGCAATGAGATGATTGCAAGTATCTAGGTACCTTCCTAGATACTTTATATTGTTGACGTGTGTGGACTGTTGATCATTAAATGTGATGGTTGAAGATTTTTCCATTCTATTGGTAAACGTCATATGGACAGATTTTTTGTCATTAGCGCGTTATGGGTTAAGTGAGGCTCTTATAGGGTCTCTGTCGTAGATTCAAGTAGGCTTTCCAACTAATATATGGTGTAATTCTGTGTAGTTGTTCTGAAATTCGACGAAGAAATTTTTATTTTATAGGTAAAATCATTCATTCATTTATTCAGATTTCATAACTTAATACAAAAGGCAAGTTAGTCTGCACCAAGAAGGTCACAGAACAGACACTTTTTCATTCTAGTTTCGATTAATTCTACTTTTAGGCAAAACTGGTAACAAATTAATAGGTTTATATGAGGTAACATGCTGTGCTAGTTTTCCTCAGTTGGAGATTATTATAACTTTGCAACTTATCCACTCACTAGGCAAATAATCATTTCGGATTAGAGCATTAAATATAACTTTTAGATTGTGCTGGCTTCTACTTTATGGAAATTCATTATAAATGCTTAATAAAAATACATTTCGCTAGCACTGTAGCTTCATAAATATTGAATATTTTCGATGCTGATATGGCTATAAGTACAAAAAGTTTATACAATAAATTAAATAATTTTAGGAAATCCACACAGATGCTATGTCTTTCCTGTACAAGTTTAATAATGCGATTTTCGGCATTCAGTTTCAATAATGGCGATTTTAATTGTTGGTGTTTCAACGATTGGAAAAATAAATTTAGCATCAATATATTCAAGTTGAAAGGGGTCATTAAATATATATATATATATATATATATATATATATATATATATATATATATATATATATATATATATATATATATATATATATATATATATATATCCACATGTCATCACACATGGGAAAGTTGTAGAAAAAAAAATTGTAAACTATGTAATTGTTGATATGTTGAGCTGACGAATGCTGAGCCATAACATGTCGTAATGTTGTTTTCAAGTCACGTAAAATATATCTACAGAGTTACTGGATTTGTCTCTCTAACGATTTGCTACATTACAAGGGTAGTCTGAAAAGTTTCCAGCCTCAACATGAACATTTCAGCCAGATTAGATGATCAATTTTTGTTTAACAGCCATTTATGTTAGTGATTCTGTTAAGATGGAAAAAATATCGACGGCTTATACATATATAAACATATAATACAAATAATCAGCTGGCAAAAATTTCACAGTGGCAAATGATTGAGCAGATTCCCCGTAAATAGCCTCAATCTTGACTTGAATTTGCGTAGGCGTATTGTATTTTAAATGCAAGAATTTAATGGCGGATCGATATATATATATATATATATATATATATATATATATATATATATATATATATATGTATATATATATATATATATATATATATATATATATATATATATATATATATATATATATATATATATATATAGATCAGATACCAAAGTTTCAGAGAGATAGAGGACGAGGTGAACGGACGAGAGAAAGGATGAAAGAGGTGGGAAAGGTTAGAAGAAACATTCACAAATGATTAATTCTTTTATTGGAACCTTTGGTGTGAAACACTAAACTTGAAGATATTTACCACTAAACAGCAAATCACTTTTTTCGAACTTCCCGACGCACGTTTTGCTAATCATGTTAGCGTCATCGGGAGATGATTTAATCTTCAGACGTGCGTCGAGAATTTCAAAAAAAGTGATTTGGTGTTTAATGGTAAATCTCTTCAAGTTTAGTATTCACAAATGAGTCAAAATGCTTTGCGCGATCCAACCGTGTCTATACGCACCTAATAATAATAATAATAATAATATATATATATATATATATATATATATATATATTTGTTTTTTTTGGGGAACTATATAAAATCGAAAATTTACGTCAGTAAACCGGCTTCTTTGGTCCAATTAAAAGAAAATATCCGCCTCGAAATGGCAGCCATTCCAAATATTGTGTGCCGAGCCGTGTTAGGGAATTTTGCTGTTAGTTTAGGTGAGTGTTGTGAGCGTGATGCTTTTATATATATATATATATATATATATATATATATATATATATATATATATATATATATATATATATATATATATATATATATATATATATATATATATATATATATATATATATATATATATATATATATATATATATATATATATATATATATATATATATATATATATATATATATATATATATATATATATATATATATATATATATATATATATATATATATATATATATATATATATATATATATATATATATATATATATATATATATATATATATATATATATATATATATATATATATATATATATATATATATCGATATATGATGGAGCTACAGCCACAATTCACCTTGATGATCTTGAAGTGGGAATTAATATAGAACGAGGTGTACGGCAGGGTGACGCAATATCGCCTATTCTTTTCTCGGCTGGCCTTGAAGAAGTATTCCGTAAACTGGATTGGGAACAGGATGGGGTAAAGATCAATGGTGCAAACTTAAACCATCTTAGATTTGCAGATGATATTATTCTCATTTCACAAGACCCAGAGGAGCTGCAAAGACGCATACAAGAACTGCAAAGGGCTGGCGAACCATTTGGCTTGAAAATAAACCTGAAAAAGAGTCAGGTTATGTTCAATAACTTCGCTCAGGACAGAAGAATTTCAGTTTTAGGAAGGGATTTAGAGATTGTGGACAGCTTTATATATCTTGGGCAGAGGATTTCCATGGAGGGGAATACCGCCCGGGAGGTGGAACGGCGTGTTAAATGTGGCTGGCAGGCATTTGGTAGGCTCAACATAGTGTTTAAGAGCAGACTCCCACTTTGCCTGAAAAGAAAAGTATTCGATCAGTGCGTTCTACCCGTTATGACATACGGAAGTGAAACCTGGACACTCACATCGCAATCAATTCAAAAACTTCGGGTGGCACAGAGGGGAATGGAAAGATGTATGCTTGGCATTACAAGACGAGACAGAAAGTCCTGCGCATGGATCAGGGAACAAACAAAAGTCTGTGACATCATTGGAAGAGTAAAACAGTTGAAATGGAGATGGGCAGGCCATATAGCGAGGCGATGGGACGACAGATGGACCAAGACAATCCTGGAGTGGATACCGCTTGATCGCAAACGTCCGCGAAGAAGACCGAAAGCACGATGGACTGATGACATCGTTAAGTATATTGGACCCGAGTGGCAGAGGAAAGCCCAGGACCGTGAAGGTTGGAAGCATGCTGAAGAGGCCTTCATCCTGCAGTGGATCGATACAGGCTGATGATGATATATATATATATATATATATATATATATATATATATATATATATATATATATATATATATATATATATATATATACATTATGATCTTTCTGCAAAGTCAAATATTACTCAGTTTTTTATGTGTCTCTGTTTCTGTCTCCCATATATTATACATTTTTTCTTTTAGCAACATTACAAATGTTTTTGTAATTGAATATAGGAATTCTGGATAGTATATCTAAAACAAATTAGATGCTATTCTACACGACCGATAAAATCAAGTATTGCTTTAATTCATTATAACTAGATACCATTTTTATTAAATACCCTCCAGAATTAGCAACAATGGTGTGGCTAGGTGCCAGCTGATGTATACATCGTAAAGTTTGACATTGTTGACTGTATATGTACTCAGAGACTTTTGTCATATGGACGCTATTTTATATTGTGACTTAAAAATTTCATCTCAGTTAAAAAATGGAATTAACTGGTTAGAATTTTCGTGCCATGATGTACTACGACTTTCGACGCAGATTATCTCAACAACAGTGCATCGATCAACTCACTTGATCTATTTGATGATCTACAATCATTTTTTACCACTTGTTTATTGAATTACAATCGTTGCCGCCTTTTGCTCATCACAAATTTAAAGAAGGTCGTCCAAAATCGGTTGTTGTGCCATAAAATATTGTGCGATATTGTGTGCGAAATGATAAAGCAAGATCGTCATGTGACATACCGTGAGACTGAGGCATTCCTGGATATTAGTATGGCAAGCATACACGAGATATTACCTGAATATTTAACCGGGGAAAAAATGTGTGCGTGATGTATTCCACATAATTTAACAATCGCTCATAAAAAGGATCGTGTCGATTGGTACAAAAAAATGTTAAAAAAATACAATCGTAAACAGCAGTCCACTGTATGTGTCTTTCAAAATTCAACAAAAGTTGTTTGCACTACAAGCACTTCTTAGCAAATAGTCGCGTGTTTTTTTGGGGATGGGCATGTGGGGCATTTGGCAGATGGGCATGTGGCTACAGTATCACTAGATAATCGTAGAGTGGTCTATTTTGAATGGCACACAATCATTGTATCTTTTGTCTTTGAAAAAATAAGAAAAAAGTACCAGCGACGCAGAATCATTTTTCATGATGACAACCCGAGCTCTCACACATCAGACCGAACAACTCAATATTTCACCGGTCAAAACATTGAATTGATCGGTCATCCACCGTACAGTCCTGATTTGGCAACCAATGATTTATTTTTGTTCCCATCCATGAAGAATAAACTACGTGGTCAATGATTTTCGACGACAGAAGAAGCGGTTGATGCGTTCAAAATGCATGTTTTGAAGTTACCTCAATCGGAATGGAAAATGTGTTATAAAAATTGGTTCAAACGTATACAAAACTGTATCGATCATCGCGGCGAATATTTTGGAAAACAATAAAACCATTTTTAATGATAAATATGTGTATTATTCCGGATACATAAATACCCTTGTACCACTTTTTTTTTGCTCTTTTTAATTTACCCGTGAGACCGTTTGAATCTGAGAATATGAAGATCGAAGAATACGTAATACACACAAAATGTTAATGGAACACATAAAATGAATGACACTTTCCATGGCTTATTATCAATTTAAAAGAACTTAATTAAAAAAAAACATTGCTGAGTTTAATTCCATGCTGTAATTTTCAAATTAAATTACCAGAACACAAAAGCGCAATTCCTGGTGAACCCGCTTTGTAATTTGAAAGTGTAATTAGAGCATAATCTTTTCTTACAAAAAATGTAGTGACAACACAAATCCATTTTCATTTTTATGGCAAATCGTTAAGATACGCCCAGTGTCGGTATCTTTACGTACAATAAATAAGAAGATACGCGAAATCACCTTCGAACTGATAGATCTCAGTAATTGTTAATTTATTTTCTATCTAGGAGCGTGATGTAATTAACAGTTAATCTTCCTCTAGTTGTTTCTTCTATACAATTCTTCTTTTTGTGTATAGTTGCACTACTGTTAGTGTTATGACGAAATTGTGTATCGTTAGGGCAGTTTTTATCCAATCGTTTAGACTGTTTCAGATTCCAGTTGCATGTTCTTGTCTAGAATTTTTACCATTTTCAATTACAGCTGTACTATATAGTTAGAGTCCATTGACAAGATTTTATTGAACCTTTCTTTCTGATCACTTAACACCGCAGGAATTCTCGTTTAATTGACTGTGACCAATGATAAAAACGTTACAAACGATTGGCGTTTTTATCGACAAATACGGTTCTTGAATGAACGAACGGATGAATGTTGCATTAACTTCCTGATTTTATTGTTGCGTTTTAGTAAGATTTTGCAGTAATTGTCTTTTAAGAAGCCATATACAGAGATTAAATAAAAAGTCAATATAACAAAAACAACAACTAAACAAAATATCAACATACAGTTTTATTTTATTTAATAAAACTGTATATATCCGCATCTTTAAAGCGACGCAAAATCTAAAGATGAAATAATTATATAGAAAAAAATTCTGTCTGGTTTCTTTTAAAAGTTATAAATAACTAAAATGGTAGCGTGACACTTGCCCCACCAGTCTGGACCTTGCCGAAATTCAGTTCGTGACGTTAGTTGCGAGGCCATTATATTATAAACCAGGGGTTACCAACTAGCGAAGTACACTGAATAAACTTTTAACAATTTCATTTTTGAGAAACTGAAATGATTCCAGCTTTTTGTTGTATCTGGCTGTTTTTAACGAAACGAGTTACATTCAAAACCACACCCAGAATTTAATTGGAAATTGTCAGGGATCTTTGGGTATATAAGATCGAAAGCATGAAATCCAAACAAAAATTCTGTCAATCCGTTTATAAAACAATGGCTTTTGTAGGACACACATAAAAAATCACATAAAAAATACTGTTTCTGCGTGTTGACAGTAGGCGGATCATTAAACTGATCTTTATCAAATTGGAAGCCAAGATAATTTATTTTCTGCAACCAAGCTATGGTAACCTGTTCTGCCAGCAACTTAGGTTCACTTACATTATGTTTTCTATTGAATATAATTGCATTAATCTTCCGCGATTTGACCTTTAGAAGAAGACCTATTTTGTTGCATCTTCCAGTGTCTTATGGAGACGGTATTGACGAAGTTTGTGGTGATACGACAAGGAAGTATCATCCGTAAAATGAACGTCATTCGTTGTATCTTGGGATAGCTTAGGATAAAATGGTACCGGATGCAAAATAGCACCGAATCTCGCCAGCCCACCTTATCGACTGATCAAATGGAGAATGCTCCATTAACTTGACTTACTCTTTTAGGATAATCCTTTTGCTAACAGTGTAAGAGAATCATCATCTGCGTTATTTTCGAAATGGATATGACGTAATGGAATGGAGTTTGATACATTTGTAGTTTGAAGGAAAATATCTGTTCCCTATCTTGGGAACCACTCGTCAATTGTAACATTGTTCAATATTTGGTATGTATGAATATTCATACAAAGCTAATCATGTATTTGAACTCTAACAGTTAAACAGGTATGAACAGGAACTCTTGAATCACTTATGTAGTGATGTTTGTTCACAAACTCATTAAACGAGAAGTGCACTTCTAGTGCAAAATTATTTTTGATTTTGATGGTAGGTGCGAATACATTTCACGTGCTGTTGAAAGGTGAATCTTTCTATAGTGATGTTTCTGTAGTATGTACTGAACACAGCAGTTTATGTGCAACATTGACATTTCAACAATACTATTACGTTTCCAAGTTTTGACACCCTTATTGGAAAACTATTTATTATTCAAACAGTCTGTAAGTTTAACATCGATTTCTGATGTCATTAGCGAGTTAGATGAACATTTTCATAGTCCATTGGTCTTGGTCAAAAAAGGCTTGCTTTCCACACTAAAGCTATTTAAGTGTTCGCATTAAAACCGTTTTGGTGATAGACAATATCAATTTCATCAGCTCCACTGGTAGTATATGACCCACAAGGGAAAAATCAAATGCAATATATTAATTGGTATTTGTAATTGTATTCTAATATTATAATAAGTATTAATTATGTAATAACATAATAGAACTGTGTGTTGCACTGCACTATACTTGAACACTTTAATTTTTATTTGAACTTTTCTACATCAAAACATTCACATAAAATTTGCGATATAATAAAAATGAAACTGACTTTAAGTCCCTCCAGCAAAGTAGCTTAATTTAACCGTAAAATTTGTGGTAGCATATTAATTAAAATATAATACAAGTAAATTGAAATAACTGTTAGTTGCCACATTTACTTATTCTACAATGCGGAAAAACATGTCAGGAACGAATTAAATTTGATGTACAATTTTATAGTCAAGATACACATTTGACGGATAAGCAAACACTATTCTTTAATATCGTTTCTACTCGGTTTAATCTTGTTAGCGCCATTTCTAATTAGAATTTATTATAATGTAATGGAGTTATATTAAATGTAGCGATTATGTAAGAGTATAAAATATGATGCAATTGAAAAATATATTAGAAATGAAGCAGTATCATTTACGATTCTTTTTACGAGTGTAGTTCTTATTTAATTTATTATTTAAATACAATTTTGGAGGTACCAGCTCATTTTTATTAATTATAAACTTAGTTCATTATAAGAGCATGGCACAGATATTTGTAAAATGTATTTTCACATAAATAAATACATTATGACATGTCATGTGGGAGTATTTTCGAATATATATTTTAGTGAGTTTACCATTTACCTTAATAGGATACTTTCTAACAGGTGGGGCAAGTATCGCGCTACCCTTTTAGTTATTTATAACTTTTAAAAGAAAGAAGACAGATATTTTCTATATCACTATTTCATCTTTAAATGTGTAGCCATTATCAGTAAATCCAACTTTCTTTCTTTTTAATACATTTTCCATAACTTTTATCAACATATCTGGTGTTGATACATCGATTTTAGCACGAATGTTGTTCTTATGAGTTGCTGTATGGTCGGGAGCTTATTTATGTAAACCCTTTCCAACAAAAATCCCCTTAAAAAATCCGGACACGCTAAATTAGGAGATGTGATGACTTGACAGTACTTTAATCGTTTATTATTGCCGGTAGGAAACAGATTTTATAGGGGAACCTTCGAAGGTTACTTTTCAAAATTCCGCGTAAACTGTGTGGAGAAATTTCCAATTGCGCCCCACATCGTCGATTCCCTCCACACTTTGTTCCACAATTGGATATTTTCAGTGCTTTGCCTTTGTTTTGGGACATCTGATGCAGGGCTTATTTCCAACTGTTTCGATTTCTGGAAATTTCTTGAATAAACTATAAGTTGTTGTTTTATGACGAGCCGGATGATATTTTTGCCTAAATTTATTTTGAGATGGAATAATTGAATCATTTTTTAAAGTAAACTATAACAATTTCACTGCGTTCTTTTATCGCGTATTTATCCATAATATAATTTACACGTCTGTACTATACATCAGCCACACCTAAACTGTCACAAATATCACGAAAACAAAATGTCGCCAAAACAATATGGTATCGTAGCTCTTATATATTTTTCTTTTTTGGGGTTTTTCGTCACGATCTAAAACTCAAAAAATATCAAAAATATCTGTCAATATCTATAATAAAAAAGGAAAAATATTTGAACACGCCACAACCATTTAGACATTAATCCTGACTCTTGTTCCACCCTTTATATAATATATTTTAATTACTAATATATAACATATTTTAACAAACTAAAACCCTGTTATTAGAGATACGAGGAGAATTATTTATTTCTCATTTTTTTATTTATTTCTCAATTTAAAAGAAAATATCAAAGAAATGTGGAACAATTTTATTTTTCAGCATAATATCGTATGTCGATGCCAAAGTGTTTTTTTGACTTTGAAAAACACTTTTTTTCGTTTGCCCAGCAATTCTTCTTCTTATTTATGGCTTAACAGCCAATCAAGTGTGTTCTTGCCTCCTCAGGTATCATTGCCCATTCCATCTATGTCTTGGTCTTTGTTTCCATTCCGTTATTACTATCTAATACAGACCCGTCCTCACTAGGTCCCTCCATCTCTTGCTTTGTCTTCCCTTCGGTCTTGATCTTCCTATACCCTATACCAATATTTTTTTGGTCGATCTTTCACTGCCGATCCATCCTCTCGATGTGGTCTTACCAACTCAGTCCTTTGCTCCTTTAAATTAAATCTGGACTCTTAAGCCTGGTAGGTCACCTGTTCAGAATTACAGCTTACTTTTCTTCACAAGATGAGTTCTTTGTGAATGATCTTTCAACTTGGCTAAAATGAATTGTCGATGGGGATCTGATCTATGTACTAGATAGGTTGTATAAATATTTCGAAATCAGCACTCTTGTTAGGAAATGCTTAAAAGCAATATTTTCCTTCTTTTTTATTTTGTTGAGACCATGTACTGACGTGGTAAATAATGAATAAAAAGAACCCTTTCAAAATCCCAAAAAACGATAGCCTTCATCTAACCAACGGAAAAATTGATCCGAAATTTTCGTGGACATGATGAATAAACTCAGTAAACTCACCCAATTCGTGGAGTAAATTTTGTAATACTTTCTGTAATGCTGTAACTGTATCCCCAAAAATAAGAACCAAATCAATATTATCTTTAATATAGATTATTTTCGCTGCTTCTGTGGGTGGTGCATGTTCACAATACTCTGATCCAAATTTAAAATACGGAACCAAGTTTTATACCTTTTGATTTGAAGGGACATAATCCGGGGGGAGAAGGGACAGAATTTCTTGACGCGATAAACCCTTTTCGCAGAAATATTTTATAACAGCCCCCATTTCCGTCTAATCTACTTTTGAATAAATACTAAATACAGTACAGGTAAAAATTTAAAATCCACAAGACAGACACTCGAAACTTTGTGTACAGTAATGCCAATAAATAAGGAAAACTGCAGATAGTTTGTTTACCAGCTGAAATAATGGTTTTATAAGAGTGACAGAACATTGAAACGTAATAACGACAACATTGTTTGAAATATAAATGTCACTCTTGCTGTGTTTTGGACATTGCTTCAATGCACCATGAAAGATACACGATTCAACAGTGCAACAACGGCTTAACACGATGATGGAAATTGTGTTATTGTTAATGCTGAACGCTATAGAATTATGCTAACAGAATATTCTTTCTATAAGATAGTGAGACTTGTCACACATATCGCTAGATAATTGATATATTGCAAGAAAAGTTTACTAGGCGCGTTATTTTGCGAAATGGTAATGCCAACTGGCCACGAAGATAATACGATCTCACGCTATTGAATTATTTTATTGTGGAGTTATGATAAATATCCGGCGTACAGAAATCAACTCCGAATAATTCTTGATCATAAATGAAACATTCAAATCACTATTGAAAATATAACACGCGATATGTGAGTAAGAATAATCGAAAATTAGATCTCTAGAATGTATACCACCAGACATAGCCGAGGGGGACATTTGAACTATATTATTTTCAGAATATAATGTCATTATTTATTCTTCAAGATGAAGTAAAAGTTACCGGATTATACTTATAGCTACTGTGCCTCCTATTAAAGTTCTGACACTCTTATTAAACAACCCTTTGTATGATATTGCAGAGGGTGTCCCAATAGGTATTTTGGGATGTCCTTTTTAAATAAAACGAACAATTTTTTAAAAAATAATATGCTTGTTTATTTTATCAAAAAGCAGAGACATGGCATTTATATTTTAAAAACAATATTCCCAAAATGTTATGTAAAATTGACAATAACAATTTGACACAATTGCGGTTCAATTTCAGCAGCCTCAGGTCTTCAGGTCTTACATCTTCTGCGGATTGTTAGAATACACTTTGTCCTAGAGTAGACCCTACAAGAAAAAATTGAGGGGGGTAGATGAATGGGGCCATTGAATCACACCATTTCGAGGAGTGACGCGGCCAAGAAATATGTCGCGCAATAAATCCAAAATTTCCCTCGCCGTATGACACGTGGCGCCATCTTGTTAGAAGAAACTGCTGTTAAAGCGCATATTATCCAACTGGGGCCATAAAAAGTTTCTTAAATATTGTGGTAGCGTTCGCTATTGACATTTCCCATTTTATAATCGTCATTTTCATGAAAAACTGGTCTTATAACCCCTCCAGCTCACAATGCACACCACACTGTTACTCGAAGAGGATGTAAAGGTTCTTCTGCAATCACTCGAGGATTTTCACTTCCCCAAATCCTACAATTTTGCTTGTTCACATAATTTGAGCGATGGATATGAGCTTTGTTGGAAAAGATAATTTTATTGCAAAATTCTGCATTATTTCTAACTTCATCAAAGGCAAAATTAGCTAACGCCCAGCGATGCTCGTGATGCGACGGATTATTTTTTACTTCAGGTGTACGGGTGTAGCCTTAATGCGCAACGGATATTCGCTTGGCTGCGCCATATTTGTCAAATAACATTAGTTTACAAATTTGAACTTTTTTTGTATACCTCGAAAAAATGTATATACATATACCTTTAAACCTAAAAGTTAGCGGTTTATCACGTCATATTTTTTTTCTACAGTCAAATCATTTTTTTCAACTACCCTACGTGGTGATTTCAGTTTAATATTTATTTATTGGATTCAAACAACAAATATCTTGTTTCAAACAAACAAAAAAAGTGTTGACGTTGTAAAAGTGTTGAAAAGTGTAGAAAAGTGTTGATGAACAAAGTTCTAATCGTTTTTGCTACGTTTGTGGACAGTTTATATTTTCAAAAAAAGAAGAAGACCCATTGTAGATTCGTTAAAAAAATGCATATTTTCATTATTTTGGATTTTCTGTTGCGAACCAAGATAAAAACTCGGTGACTCATGTTTTTTGCGAAAGCTGTAGAATCGTTTTACACCAGTGGTCATCAGGAGATAACGTATACCTTCCATTTGGTTCGACAATGTTATGGAGAGAACCTAGTAATAATGAAAATTACTGTTGCTTTTGTGTTACGAAGACAGTGGGATATAATACAAAAAATAAGGCGAGTATTGTATATGCCGAAATTTTGTCTGTTTTAAGTCAATTTTATATTCCAAGGATCTTCCATATCCAATTTGTCACGGTAATTCGAATCAAAATATACTAGAAGATCACAATGAAAGTGATGTTGAAGTTAAATTGATTTCTAGTGATTCTGACGATTTCTCTCTTCAAGGAAACACTCCACATTTAATTAACCAAGCCGAATTAAATGATCTTATAAGAGATTTACAACTATCAAAATCTAAAGCAGAGCTTCTTGGTTCTCGTCTACAACAATGGAATTTGTTAACACCAGACATGAAAGTTACGTTGTCCAGATACAGGAGCAAATTCAGAATTCAGAACTCAGAATTTTTCTAAAGAGAAGGAGAATATTGTTATTGTACTGACATCCCGGAATTTTCGAAGCAATGAATCAAAACTATAATAAAACAGAGTGGCACTTATTCGTAGACTCTTCAAAATATAGTCTGAAAGCTGTTTTATTACACAACGGGAAAAAGAAACGTTCTATATCAATAGGATTCAGTGAATTGTAAAGAGAGCTATGAAACGATGTGTACTTTAATGAATTTAAAGTTATCGGTTTGTTATTGGGATTGCTGGGTGGTTACACAACATAATCTTGTTTCCGTTGTCTGTGGGATGGCAGGGCCAGAGAGCATAATTATGTAAGAATAGAATGGCCTGTTCGGAATGAGTATATTCCGGTCAAAACGAACATTAAACATGAGTCGTTGGTAGATCCAAAAGACATTATTCTACCCCCTTTACACATTAAATTGGGACTTATGGAAATCTTTGCGAAGGCGTTAATCAAAAATAGTAATGCTTTCCTGTATTTACAAGAAATCTGTCTATGTATAACAGAAGCAAAACTGAAAGAGGGGGTATTTGTTCTCCAACAGATCCGTAAAGTTGTAAAAGATCCTCGTTTGAAAGCCTTTTATCTGTTAATGAAAAAGCTGCTTGGAAGTCATTTAAAATTGCTGTCGAAGAATTTTTGGAAATTAAGAAATGAAAATTATAAATATATTATTGCTGATTTATTGAAAAATTTTCAACAGATGGGAGTGAACATTTCATTGAAGACTCATTTTCTGCACTCGCATTTGAGTTTGAGTTGAAAATTTAAAAAGTATGAGTGAGGAACAGGGGGAACGTTTTCACCAAGATTTAAAGATTTTGGAAAAATGACATCAAGGATTTTGGGATGAAAACATTACTGTTGGTTCATTATAAGAGAAACCGATTCAAAAAACTATAAAAAAAAGGTGAAAATTAGCCTTTTTTATTATTCAAACTAAGATTTTTTCAATTTTTAAGCAAATAAATATTTCAAAAAGCAGACGTAAACTAGTGTAATTAACGCTTTTTTCGAAATAATTCAAATTTAGTCTATTATTTTATATTATAATTTTGCTATATTTTAGTTACT
Source organism: Cosmopolites sordidus (assembly GCA_031761425.1). NCBI lineage: Eukaryota > Metazoa > Arthropoda > Insecta > Coleoptera > Curculionidae > Cosmopolites > Cosmopolites sordidus. Next base: position 236,776 of record JARFXV010000856.1, on the reverse strand, counting down.
TAGGATTTGCTCATATTTTTACTTAAGAAACTACTTGGTTGACTTACCCTTAACAAGTTGTTAGAAATAATTATTTGATTGATAATCTGAAATAAAACTGAAATACATATTAATTAAAGATTATTACAACAAAATATTATAATATATTTTAATAATATATTTTATTAAATTATTCATGATCATTGTCTAGAGAGTAATCTTTAGTGTGTATTAAAATCATGCTTTTAGAGAGCTGGCCTTTTTCGTATGAATGTTGAAACTTCATTGAAGCAGATGCCATGAAAGAAAAAAAAAGAAAAGAAGCTCATGTTGTAGATTTCTTATGAAAAATATTATTAGATCAAGGTGAATTTTTTGTATATTTTTGAAGACAACTGATATCACCTTTGAATAATTCAACATAAAAAAATAAAAGTTCCTAAGGTTAGATAGATCACTAGTTACGTGGGTGGAAATGGATTAAATTAATGGAAAATGGATTAAATGAAGCCTCTGTTTAAGATCCGAGTAATATTGCCCGATACTAAAAATTACGACTGCGGTTATTCGTTGTTGGAGAGACTGATCCCAAGGATCCCAAGAAGATCACTTCACATAAAATGATACGGATTACCAAGAAGAACTGAATAGTGGGAAGGAATCGGCTTAGTTCTCCAAGATTGATCTCAATTTTTTTTTGCCAGGTCGTAAACATAATGATACGTTTCACATATCTCTATATTCGTTCCTTTAATGTCATTTTGTCTTTTTAATTTTTTTGCATGTTTATTGTACAATCTATTAACATAAGAAAAACAATAATTACATTTGAGGTACTGAAAACTGACGTGGAAGAGAAATATTTTAATAACTGTTTTGTATCTGACTAATAATTAAAATATTGATATACAAACTTGGATTATATATACACACACACATGTAATCTTTCGCTATGTTGAGTTTTAGTGGAGCAAATCAAATGCTACTTTTTGTGGATTTTCAGGCATCGGATTAAGTTTGGCTGGTGTTCCTTATCAGATTATTTAAGGAGGGTACTTCCAAATGGCGGATGTCAGCGTTACTTATGAACCAAGAGGCATCAACAATAGTGCGCTGTGTTATAGATTGAAATATTTCTAAAATTTCAAGGTTGGTTTTGGTAGCGGTGTCTTAATGCCCATACTGGTTTATATAGTTATATTCCAACATCTTATTTCTAAGAGTCAATAATGTTTACCGAATAGATTCGAATTGTTTTCCTTTTTTCCGAATATGCGTTCTTTATATAGGGGGTTTGTCGAAGTGAATTCCTAAGTATCTGATGCCATCCAAGATAGGGGAGCAAACTGCGTGTTCCACATGAGATTGTGGAACCCAGAGGTTGGGTGTAGGTAACACTCAGCTACTCTTGTCTCATTGGACGCTGTCCAGGGAAATCTAACATTTCATATATGCGCCATCCGATGGGAAGTCGGCGAAAGGGTAGGCTGTTGACTGCGGATGGAGTCTCCCTATTCTTGACGGGAGAGCATGTGTCGGTACCCTGACGAGCCTGAACATCAAGAGGCGAAACATATGTTCTCCAATTGAAGGGATGGGCGGGGCTCGTCCCCAGTTAAACACCTTACAAAATCTTCATTTAGGCGGAGACGCAGGTTACGGCGTATTCCACATGAGATTGTGGAACCCCATAGGTTGGGTGTAGGTAACACTCAGCTACTCTTGTCTCATTGGACGCTGTCCAGGGAAATCTAACATTTTATATATGCGCCATCCGACGGGAAGTCGGCGAAAGTGTAGGCTGTTGACTGCGGATGGAGTCTCCCTATTCTTGACGGGAGAGCATGTGTCGGTATCCTGACGAGCCTGAACATCAAGAGGCGAAACATATGTTCTCCAATTGAAGGGATGGGCGGGGCTCGTCCCCAGTTAAACACCTTACAAAATCTTCTTTTAGGCGGAGACGCAGGTTACTGCGTGTTCCACATGAGATTGTGGAACCCAGAGGTTGGGTGTAGGTAACACTCAGCTACTCTTGTCTCATTGGACGCTGTCCAGGGAAATCTAACATTTTATATATGCGCCATCCGACGGGAAGTCGGCGAAAGTGTAGGCTGTTGACTGTGGATGGAGTCTCCCTATTCTTGACGGGAGGGCATGTGTCAGTACCCTGACCAGCCTGAACATCAAGAAGCGAAACATATGTTCTCCAATTGAAGGGATGGGTGGGGTCGTCCCCAGTCAAACGCCTTACAAAATCTTCATTTAGGCGGAGACGCAGGTTGCGGTGTGTTTCACATGAGATTGTGGAACTCAAAGGTTGGGAGTAGGTAACACTCAGCTACTGTTGTCTCATTGGACGCTGTCCAGGAAAATCTAACAGCGCCATTCTCCAATTGAAGGGATGGGGATGGGGCGCTCGTTTCCAGTCAAACACCTGATGTACGGCAGAACTGTTACGGGCCTATTTTTCATTTGGCTTCTGTTGGTTATTTTGATGGTTAATAGCCTTCTTTATGTTATACGCTGAGTAGTCGTTCTGCTTTAGAGCGTCGGTGATTGTTTTGAGCTCTTTTTCTCGGTTGATATCATCGGATGGTCGGAGAGATCGAGAAATCAAGGTGTTGACAACCCCTTGAAGTTGTGCTGGATGGTGATGGGACCTTGCATTCAGGTATCTGTTCGTGTGGGTTGGTTTCCGGTAAACTGTGTGTTGTAAGCGTCCATCTTGAGACTTGGTTATTAGGACATCTAGGAAGGGGAGTTTTTTGTCTTCTTCGATTTCTAAAGTGAACTGTTATTTTTGGTGGACGGAATTTAAATGGCTGGGGAAATTTGACAAGTTCATTTTTATCAAAGGACCAGATAACAAAAATGTCGTCTACGTATCGGAGTTTAGGTTTGATGTCAGTGCCCTGCAGTGCCATCTTTTCAAAATATATCATGAAGAGGTTGGCCACTACTGGTGATAGAGATGAACCCATTGCTGCACCATCTGTTTGTCGGTATATGTCTTGGTCAAACATGAAGTAATCATTGTTTAAGCAATGTCTGGCCAAATCTATTACGTGGTTGGGAAGGTCTTCATTCTTCACTATCAATTGTAATGCTTCTTCTATTGGTATGCTCGGATAAAGGGATTTGACGTCGAAACTGGCCATGATGTCCTTTTGATCTATTGTGAGTTTGTCTAGAGTCTCTGTGAAGTGCTGAGAGTTTTTAATGTACGAATCGGCTTTTTCTGTTATAGGTTGTAATATATTAGCCAAAAATTTCTCTAGATTTTGTAATGGCGAGTTGAAAGCGTTGACAATTGAACGTAGGGAAGCCCCAGCTTTGTGGATCTTTGGCAGGCTATATAGTTTTGGGCATCTGCTTGACTTTTCTCTCGGGATGAGTTGTTTCTTGATACTGTCGTCGATTGGAGATTCTTTGATTTTGACTTTGGTCGTTTTTTCCAGATACGTTGTGTGGTCTCTGGTAACTTTTTTATAACCGGGATTGCTAGGTACTATGTAGGTCCCCTACATTCGTCAGATTTGATCACTGAGTTCTGACTATTGCCCGACGATCTGTGACATTTTTGCCAAATGTGTCACATCTGAAAAGGGAATCGTAGTAATTTGATTTGGAATAACTAGAACCCTTTGATGCCGGATTGATACAAAGGAATTTCTGTCGAGCATCAAGAAATTTTATGAGCGCTTCCAATATTGTGTTGTGTCACAAGAAGTCTTTTTAGCAATCAGTATAATGACTATTAATATATAATATCTTGTATTCAATTTCAAATCAGTAACCGTTTCCTTAGTGAAAATTATATCTTCCAGATATAAGCTGACAATAGCTCTCAGGTGCTTTTTAAATCATAAATCAGGTGCATGAAATATTCTGTTTTTAATCGATAATTGATCTAGTTTTAAACGTAGTCTCTTTTTAGTTCGATACATTACGCTCAAGGATTTTCCAATTTTTGTGCCTTTCTGCCAAAAAGTGCGACTAAAATTTGTATAATATTATGTTCCGACAATGATGTGAATTTGATATATATTTTTTTCCAACTCAACTACTTCTTCATGTTTGAAGATAAAAAAAGTAGGAGAGGACAGAAAAAGTCAAGAATACGTCCAGGAGGGACATGGACGATTTTCAGAACGTTCAGCTCGAGCCCGATTTATGATGTATTAAGGCCAGTAACCGGTACTTACTGACTTTGGAGGCTGAAGAAATGATCAATTGTTATGTGGAACATGGATACATTTTCCTTGCTTTTATAATATTCTTAATATTCTCGATGGGCCTTCTATGCTATTTTTCATGCAAACAAGGCCATGGCTCTTTTTGCTGGGCTAACGCCCGATTGACTTTCAGGTATATCAGCCTACTCAAACATTGACACTAACGCCACAACCATTACCAGAATATACGAATAAACCCTTTTGTAGGTTTCTAAGAACCTATATTGGTAATGACAAACAAAGACGAAAGCTCCAGTAAGGAAATGAGATAAAAATAGTATAGTAATAAGATAATAATAGTAAATAGATAAAAAAAATATCCAGCAACTTGGAAAGAAACTCAAAAAATATATATAAAGTTTTTGGCAAACATTGTTCAAAAAAACTACAAATATCCAGAATATCTGAAGTTAAGATTTTTAATTAGTGCATTTACATCCACCTCATAAGTAAGCACGTTCACAGGGGCCAACATGGATACGATCAGTAAAGCTTAAATACTGAGAGAAAGACCAATTCCACAAATTAGACTAACAGATTAAAACGAAAGACGTGAGGCAGTGAAAGTAGTAAAATGGACGTTTGTAAGGTGTGAGACCAACGGATGAAAGGTCAAATAAAATCGTCACTTAGGAGACCATAGAAAAGTAAAAGAGGAAATGGAAGAAAGTGACAACAAAAAGTGGATAAAACAGCTCAACGTATAATAAAATATTCAGGAAAAGTTATTAGTAGCTACTCGAGAAATAAACAATCTGATATATTTTCGTAAGTGCAAATGTTCATGAATAATTATTAATAAACATTTCAATTTGAAAGCAATATACTATATAAGTATTGTTAATTTTGTTAACCTTTAAAATAAATCCATTTTATAAGCTTTAAATATTATTTATTTTGATGGTTAAAAAGTCAATGCACTATAGAGGCTGCAGTAAGCAACACCTTTTCAAGAAATGTCAATAAAGGATCTCATCATCTGCAGTTTGCATTCCGTTTTAGACCGTGAGAATATTTAGTTATTTTCTCGAATTATTCCGTTTATTTTCTTCCGCTCTTATTAGCCCAGGATTCCATGGAAACATACAACTTAAAATTGGTTTCAGTCTTATTTATAAATTTTTTGGCTGTTGTAACTATGATATTCATGCTTACACTATTCCTATGTTTTTGATATTACATTTAATAAACTCAACATATTTATATAACATATTTATATATATATATATATATATATATATATATATATATATATATATATATATATATATATATATATATATATATATATATATATATATATATATATATACCATGTGATCAAAATTCACTTGGATTCGTAAAAAAAGAAACATTCTTTGCAATTTTAATACAAATCTTTATTATAACCTTCAATACTGGCTCTATTTGATTTGATACATGCCTGCCATCGTCCATGCACTTGGAATACGCCTCGGCCAGAATGGCGTTCAGTTCCTTCAGCAAATTCTTTTTAATGTCCGCAAACAATTCTTCTGTTGGAACCTTTGGTGTGAAATACTAAACTTGAAGAGATTTACCACTCGACGCACGTTCGATTTAATCTGTAGATCAAATCATCTCCTGATGATGCTAGCATGGTTAGCGTAATGTGCGTCGGACAGTTCAACAAAAGCGTTTTGGTGTTTAGTTTTTCAAGTTCCGTAAACAAGTCAAAACGCATTCCACGGAGCGGATATTTGAGTTTGAAGGAGAGAAAAAGTAGCACTGAGCCAAATTCGCCCAATACGCTGCTTGAGCGATCATTTTAGTTATATGTTTGGCCAAAACATTACGCACAATGAGATGGCGCTTTTTTTGCCTAGAATATCAACCAAAATGTGCCTAGATGATCCATCAAAGATGCCAAGATCTTCTGCCATCTCTCTTTTATTTTCTTTTTTTAATTTTTCTCGATATCATCGTCGTTAACAGAGGTTGGTGGCCGGCTGGTTTGGAGCAAGTTTTCAATGATTTTACGATATTCACTAAATGCCACTGCTGCCAATGCACTGTTCTATGTCACCCAGATACTTTGGTTTTTGATATAACAGAATCCCCATAGACCATCTGCAACATTATCAATGCATCCGTTGTAGAAATTTCATTAGAAATACAAAATTTCGCACAAATTCTGTTCAATTGTACTTCATTTGGCAGGATGAGGCCGGCGAAACATGTGCCCTCCAATGTAAGGGATGGGTGGGGCTTCTTTCTGGTCATGCAACTAACCATTGCTCATTATGGCGAGACGCAGGTTGTTGTGTATTTCACATGAGATTGTGGAACCCAACGGTCGGGGTGTATAACTCCTGACTACTGTTGGTACTCGTTGGACGCAGTCCAAAGAAGTCGAAAATCTCCATATATATATATATATATATATATATATATATATATATATATATATATATATATATATATATATATATATATATATATATATATATGGAGATTTTATATAATATATAATATATATATATATATATATATATATATATATATATATATATATATATATATATATATATTATTATATTAAGAATTACTAGGTTCTCGGGTAGAACCGCGTTTTGGATTTCTAAAATCTCGACGTTTCGGCTTCCACTTTGAAGCCATTTTCAAGAGAATCTAGTTGATTAACTCCGAGGCCTCAATCTGCCTACTCCCCAGAGTTCATAACTAGAAAAGGACGTGGATAGCGCGACTGCTGCATTAATAGGTGAGGTTGTGGGTGGGGCGCTTGTTTGAGAGGTGGGGGTGAGACGGGAGGTGGACGTTTGACTGGAAGAGTTTGGGATGGGTAATTTGGAAATAAGCGGTTTCCATGTATTTCGAACTCTAAGGCCGTTGTCCCTCTTGTTTAAGTAATCTGGACGTTATTCGATCTCAATTGCTTCACGAATTATGCGAGGTTTGTAGGAATATATAGGTGCGATTACTTTGGCCTTGTCGAAATCTATTTTTTGACCCGTTTGGATATGATGTTCTGCCGAGTCGAGAAGAGATCCGATTTTTGGACGGCGAGAGAATGCTCGTATATGCGATTTTGGATATGTCTATTAGTTTGGCCTATGTATGATTGGGAGCAGCCAGAACAAGGAATCTCATAGACATCATGTGACTCTTGTGGAATATTATCCTTCACTGGTCTAAGGAGACTATATATATTTCTTTCTGTTGTAAATATCATTTCGATATTACGGGATCTGAATACGTGGCAAATTATATCAGTAACTCCCTTGATGTATGGCAAAAGAACTTTGTGGTTTTGGGATAATTCTCTAGTGGATTGGTTGGTATGACCAGTTGCCTGAATTTTATTAATATGCGTTTTTATTTGACGCATGTCATAGCCGTTTTGAATTAGTGCTGTTTCTAGAGAATTAAGTTCTGTTTGCCTATGTTCCCTATCCGACAATCTTAGTGATCTCGTGGTGACTAAAGTTTTGACTATCGAATTTAATTGGGATGATGATGTGAGTTTGCATTTAGATAATGGTTTGTGAGGGCAGGTTTACGATAGACTGAATAGGAGAAGCTTTGGTCTGGCATTTTTGATATTAGAACGTCAAGAAAAGGGAGGGTAGAATTGTTTTCATTTTTCATTGTAAATTGGACCTGGGGATGTATACTGTTCAAATGCGACAGGAACAAATTTAAAGATTACGGTCCGTGTGGTCAAATGACGAAGGTGTCATCTACACATCGAAACCAGCAAGTAGGTTTCAACGGACTGGTATTAATGGCTTGAGTTTCAAAGTATTCCATAAAAATATTGGCTATGACCGGAGAAAGAGGGGAGCTCATGGGAACTCCACGAATTTGTTTAAATAATTTATTTTTAAGTATCCGTTGATGTGTGGTGTTTGTTTTTTAGAATATTTAGAGTTTCTGGAAGGGAAATGTTTGTAAATAACGAGACAATATCACAACTAACAAGAATGTCACTTTCGGAGATACTGTGCCTTTGAAGAAGCTCAATAAAATGAGAAGAATTTTTGATGTAGAGCGTTGATTTTTCCACGAGCGGCTGTAGAGTTTTCGCTAAATATCTTGCTAATTTGCGAGTTGGTGAGTGATATGCGCTGACAATGGGACGAATAGGAATGTCAGTTTTATGGATTTTTGGAAGATCGTACATTTTTGGGATACGAGAAGGTTTTTTGCGAGGTATTATAGGCTTTTTATCTTCCGAGGACAGATTAGAATTATTGATGACAGAACGCGGTTTCTTCTCTAGATATGTTGTAGGGTCGTTAGGAATTTGCTTATAGTCTGCATTTTTTAATAGATCTGGCATTTTAATTTCATAGTCAACAGTATTAAGTATGGCCGTGGCATTCCCTTTGTCGGTTCGAGGAATTGTTACGTCTGAATTTCTGCGTAACTCAAGTAAGGCACGTTTTTCGTCCGATGGAAGATTAGATCTCGAAGGTTTGGAACGACGAAGGATTCTGGCAATGTCTTGGCGGATTTCTTCGGCTTTAACACTTGGATCGACCAATTTTGTACACCATTTTTTGAATACCCACATTAGTGATTCAGCCCATAGAGCCTTATCAAAAGGTTTTAATTTCGTGTCGTTAATTTAGTGACTTCTAACACTATCCCGGTAGAGAAAATAATTTCCCAAACGGAAGATGCTTTATCCCACCTCCCTGCTCTTGACGCCAAAGCCAGGTACAACTGTGAAAATCAAATCCATCGCGGTGAGGGTGTTTAAGAAAACATCTTAAATGCCGCAGAAGCAGATGCTTCAACAATTGTCCGATAATTGGGTGTCGAGTTTGATCGATCGACAAAATCGACGGTCTCTAGAATCCTTAGAAAGCAACAGCTTCATCCGTACCATCTTCAAAATGTCTATGCATTTCTTCCTGAAGACTTTCCGCGGAGGATAGAATTTTCTAATTGGGTTTTAGATCAGCACAGAAACGATTCAAATTTCATTGGTTCAGTTCTATTCACGGACGAAGCTGCATTTTCTAAAAATGCATTATAAACCCCCATAATTTGCATTTATGGGCAACGTTTCCGGCAGAATTTCTGTCACACTGTTCCCAAGTCTGAAATAAAACTTAATAGCGCACCAATAGCTACTCAAAATTGTTATCACTCATTTTCAGTACGCATTAGAAACTTCTGAAAGTTATTTTCTTCAATTTCTGGTGTATAATCTGTATTATCAGCTCTGCAGAAATTATTGCCAGAATTCAATATCATTGAAGAAGTTTCGCTCCACCTCGATTGATTGGTTGTCAAAAACATGTTGGTCGAGATAATGTTTAATATCATAGCATATTAAAAAGAATATAGTTTGCACTAATAATATCAATGCTCCAGAGCCTCCACCATATAATATCAAAACAGAAAAGTGATATGCATATGTAACGTTATATATATTTTCAATTTCATTTATATGGAATGTGGGGTTGAAAGTTACAATTTTTTAAGAATAATAACATTCGTTATGATTACTTAGATTTGAGATTTTTGGATAATATCTATATCTGTGCGTTATATTTTATGGAAATATAAGCAATAATATTATTATTTTGATATAGCAGATAATAACGCTTAAATAGACCAGATGTATTAAAAAAAAATCAAAAAGGAGGTCCAAAAAGCAAATCAACTTTTTCAAAAATAACAAGAGTCTGAGATAAACAGATCGTGGTAATAATAACAAATGTGGAAAGATATATAACCAATCCTTCCATATTTGCTTGATATCTTATAAATTAATTAACAAGTTAGTGAATGAAAAGATGTACCGATAAGAATCCGCCATCAAGTCATACAATGAAAAACATTTTTAATATAGGATGCGTTAGAGAAACGGAGATTTTCAGTTTCAAATGTCCTGTTCATCTATGAGATAGGGTCAAAGCGACTACCTTTACTGTATTTGTACAATACATGCTTTAAAACTTTTAATGAACCAAAGCTTCGTGTTCGGTACAGAATACTAAAGACGAAGCTTCTAGATAGTTAAAGAACTATGCATATCACTGCAAGAGAGACTTAGAGACACTTTTCCTTTTCCTCTATGCCTCGACAGCCCATCGAAGATCTTACCTCCCATCGGGGTATTTATATAAACTCATTTTCTTAGTAATCTGGTTATAAAGGATTATAAAGGTATATCCTCTTTTTTTATTGGTACCAATACTTTCCTGCCTCTTCAGTTATTCTTGTCCACTCATTTTTATCTTTTACTCTCCCTTTCCATTTCGTTATTCCCATCTCTTGTAGATCCTACTTTACACCTTGTTCTCATCTCTTCCTTGGTCTTCACTTCAATCTTGATTATTTTATGCTCTTTTCCAATTTTTTCATGGCTGGTCTTTTGTCGTCCATCTTCTCGTTGTAGTCCAATTAACTCAGTCGTTCCCTCCAGATTTCCTTCACTTATCTGGACTATTAGATATATACTGCTTAGTTATTCATTTGTGTTAATTCTTCAATGTCCCTGCGTTTGAATGGGACTGTCCTCAGTTTTATCCTTTCCTAAGCATTTAACGATAATATATATCGAACGTCTTAAACGAACGTCTTTCAGTGTTAGAGTCCACCTTTCTGACTCCTCTACTACTACTGATCTAATTATTCTTCACGATATTGATTTTGATTTTAAGATGTTTTGTTGAGAGAGAAAACTTTTCCTTCCAGCCATTATTCTGACTGCAACGTCCTCTAATATGTTATTGTGCATAATAATTACTAAGCCTGATATTTAAAACTAGTCACTTTTTCAAACCGTCTTTCATTTATTACTAGATCAATATACACATGCTGTTTTTTTCTTTTTTGAATTCAGGTATTTAGTATTTGTTAAGTTTATTTTTAAACCCATTTCTGATGCCAGCTTCTCAAAACAGAGACACTCTTCAACGTAATTTGTAGTATTTGGATTGCCATCATGCCGTTTCATTAAATATTTCGTATAGCAGTTTCTGGCATATTTTGTTTCAAGCTTTGAGAGTGTTTATGAAAATATTTTTACGAAGGGGCAAAGGTTAGCTGCCATATGTTCTCATAAAATAAAGTGTCTTTTTTTTAACGTTATGTATTTCTAATTTTATAAAATTAAGTATTTCATTAGTTACAGTCCTCAAGAAAAGTATCGACGAGGTCAACAAAAAAACAATTGGAAGATTTTGGTGCCAAACAGGAATGGGACTTCAGGAGCATTGAAAAATTCTATTTTATTTTATCAGTATTATTTTTAAGTGTCAGAAGAGAACAAGGTAACATATATCTGAAATAAAGGAGATTTGAAATATGAGGACGACGAGACGATGTAAGTTTGACTGAATACTTTAAGAAAATATTAGAGGGCGTGGACATTATAGTGATTGGTGAAAGGGGACCAAAATATAATCAATAACAATTAGGAACAATCCAGAATAATAAAATTAATAATGCAATTCATACGTAAACTCAAAGATATTTACCACTAAACATCAAAACACGTCTTTTCCCGACAGGTTCTTGACGCACGCTAGCTAACGATGTTAGCATCATCAGGAGCTGATTCAGTCTATGATGATCGAATCAACTTGTGGTGTTTAGTGGTAAATCTCTTCAAGTTTAGTTTAACACCGAAGGTTCTAATAGAAGAATTGATCCATTCATTTGTGTAAATAATGGGAAGGCTGCGAGGGATGGTGATATTGTAGTAGAACTGCTCAAGAAAACGAGAATAGCTAGAACAGACATCCTTAAAGTACTGAACATTACAAGGAAAATAGATATATACTGCATGACTGGGAATAGATCATTTTATCAATTTTTCAAAAGGAGATCACTTAAAGTGTTATATTTGTAGAGGCATTGCGCTATTTGTGCGAGTAAAATAGATGAATGCATACTAGAATGAAGATTTCGTGCAGAGATAGAAAATAAAATTGATGATAGTCGACACGCATTTAGATCAGGGAAGGTCACACATAATCTTATTTTTATGATACGATAATTTGTGATAAAGATTTTAGAAAGAAAATAATAAGTGTATATTTAAATTTTAAACAATAAGTAATATTTGTGTTTTGCACATCTACAGAAGGCTTTCAACAGCATTCCCACAACAAAAATGGCAACCATTACGTAATAAAAGCCTAAAATTCAAACTGTAGAATTTACATTAGAGCAAACAACATTAGTTCAAGCCAATTTGTAACAACTAAGGAAGTTAGACAGGGCGGCAGTTTGAGCTTGATACTGTTTATCACCCTTATTCACGAACAGATCAAGGAATTAGGTCCAATATTCGAAATGTTCAATGAAACAGCATGATAGCGACCGAAACACTATGAATTACGTGTAAGAGTGTCCCTGTTTTGAGAAGCTGATATCAGAAATGGGTCTAAAAATAAACTCAACAACAGCCAAATACATGAATTCGCCAAAAAAAAAACATGTGGATATTGATCTAGTAATAAATGGATGACGGTGTGAAAAAATTTATATTATAAATATATAGGCTTAATACTATGCACAATGAAAAACCGGAGGACGTTGCAGCCAGTATAACGACTGGAAAGAAAAGTTTTCTCGCTCTACAAAACATCTTAAACTCGAAATCAATATCGTGAAGAACAATTTGATCAATAGTAGTATAAAAGTCAGAAAGGTGGACTCTAACACAGAAAGACGTTCTTTTTAGACGTTCGACGTATAACATCGATAAATGCCTGGGAAAGGAAAATACCGAGGATAGTATATGATCTCATCCGAATGCAGGGACGTTGAAGAATTAGAACGAATGAAGAACTAACCAGTAATATCTACTAGTCCAGATATAGTGAAGGAAATCAGGAGTAAACGATTGAGTTGGTTGGATAGAGTGGGTGTGTATGAACTTGTGACTTCAGTGTGAAATGTTCAGTGCAATCTAATAAATAGAATAGACAGCGCGACTAAAGCTTATTTTGCATTATACAAACCTTTTTTCCATAGAAGGAAATTAAAAAAAAAACAAAGTTAAAGTAATGTTGCCTGTAGTAACTTAAGGTAGTGAATCATCGGTATCGACTGAACAACAAAAAATAAAACTGCAAGTGTTCGAGATAGAAGTGCTGAGAAGAATTGGAAAGGTGGCACAGAGGGGCAAAGTGAAAAATATTGATACAAGGGAGAGATTGTGCGTAAGATCGATATTAAAATTAATTGCAAAAAACCAGATATGATAGTTCATGCACCTGGTGCGCATGCACCTGGTGCGCATGCACCTGATGGGCATGAAAACAGTGAAAGAAGTGTGGACCATGGGAATATATTGAAAAAGGAACACCGAAGAAAACGCGGAATAACTTAATTTCTCAAAAACCTAATGAAACGGGGAATTATTTAGGAGGGAGCAACGGTGATAGGCAGAGACAGAAAAGAATGGAGAAGATTATATTAAGAGGGTTAACGGATTTATCAAATTTCTTCGCCCAGTAGGGTAGAACAGGTAAAAGTAAAGATTAGAGACGGTTCATAATAGCCTGTTTCTCTGCCGAACTCTCTGTTATAAGTTATATTCCATATAGCACTCCCGATGTGAGTATGGATGTTAGAAGATAATTGAAAACGGATAAAAAAATATGTTTGATATTATCATCGCCATCGTCAGCTCATGTCAATCCAGTGCAGGATGAAGTCATCTTTAGTATGCTTCCAATTCTCGTGGCACTGAGCTTTCCTTTGCCATTCGGATCCAATGTACTTAATGAAGTCCATCGTGTTTTCGGTCCTCTCTGTGGACGTTTGCGATCAAGCAGTATCCAGTCCAGGATAGCCTTGGTTCATCGTTCTCCCCATCGGCTATGTAGCGAGGCTTGCCCACTTCCATTTTAATCCCTTAACTCTTCTAATGATGTTAGTCATTTTCGTTTGTTCTCTGCTCCATGTGAGGGCTTTCTATCCCGTCTAGTAATGCCAAGCATACAAGTATCCATTCTCCTCTGTGCTACCGGAGGTTTTTGAATTGACTGCGATGTGAGTGTCCAGATTTCACTTCCGTATGTCATAACGCGCAGGGCACGCTGATCAAAGACTTTTCTTTTCACGCAAGGCGGGAGTCTGCTCTTAAACACTATGTTGAGCCTGCCAAATGCCTGCCAGCCACAGTCACCTCGTCGTTCAACCTCCCAGGCGGTATCCCCCTCTATCGAAATCCTCTGCCCAAAATATATAAAGTGGTCCACAATCTCCAAATCCCTTTCTAAAACTGAAATTCTTCTGTCCTGAACGAATTTTAAGCACTAATTTTTTAAGCACTTTTGTTGAGCTTGCCAAATGCCTGCCACCCACATTGAACACGTCGTTCCACCTTCCGAGTAGTATCCTGTTCCGTTGAAATCCATTGGCCACTATATATGTAGCGATCCACAACCTCCAAATCCCTTCCTAAAGTAGAAATTGTTTTGTCATCAGTAAATTTATTGAACATGATCTGACTCTTCTTGTGATTTATTTTCAAACCGAATGATTTTCCAGCCCTCTGCAAATCTTCTGGGTCTTGTGAAAGAAGAATGATATCATCTGTGAATCTCAGATGGTAGTATGCAAGGATGAAGGATGAAATATGATTGAAGGATGCAAGTATGCATTATTGATCTTTATTCTATCCTCCCAATTCAGATTACGAAACACTTCTTCAAGGCGGGCTGAGAAAAGAAGAGACGATGCTCTTCTTTTCTCAGCCTACATTAATTCCAACCTCAAGATCATCAAGGTGAACTGTCGCTGTTGCTTCATCATATATCAATCCTAGTAGGTTTACAACATTCGATATATTTTTGCAACACAACATCATATAACATCAAATCATTTAATTCGATTTCAAGAAATGTGTTATCTGCTGCTTCCCTTTATAAAAAGATTTTTTCACATATGCATTTATGTTCTGAAACAATGGCTTTGAACACTCCTGAATTTATGTCTGTGCTATTTATAATGTTTTTTTAATATATCAAATTGCAAGTCGTTTTATACGTGCAAATATAATCTAGGTATGCATATATTAATTTAGTGTATTTTTTGGCATCTATGCTCCAATTACGAAATAAAATCTATATATCAATTTAAATTACGAAAATACCTCACTGGCAAATTAATATTAGCGACAGATATAAAACTACCGTTGTTTAAATTGGGTCTGAGCTTCAATTAATTCATTATTTAATTCTGATTAAAAAGACCACCGTTAAATTCAACTTCGATAAGATCGCCAACAAATTATGTTTTATTTAGAACGAGCTGGTGGAGCAATGAAATGATTTTCGATTCGCATTCTCAATTAATAACGCAAAACCTATTAAGAGTCAGTAAAAGTACGAATGGCTAATTTAATGCATTAGATACATATTGACGTAGACAAGATTAGCAAAATAGTTTGTGTTGTTCTGATATGTAATTTTTTGAAAATCATTTTATTAAAAAAAATGATCTCTTATGTTCAAACATCTTTTCTAAGAAATTTAGAAATAATATTTTATCAAATGTTGTTTTGTGCATGGTTCGATGCATTACAAATTAGTTGTGCATTTTGAATATTATGTCATGATAGCTGACGGAGCAGCAAAATGTTTAATGAAAGTCTTTTTGGTCAAAATTTTTACTTTTTTTTTTCGTTAACAATGTAGCTTCGTTTTTTTTTTGTTAAGTTTAGAAACAAACAATTGAAATATGCATAAATCCTTCTGTACGTAACCAAATACACCTGAACAAATGACTTTTATTCAATCAGACAATAAAGAGTCTCTGGTTGGATTTCGAAAAAAAAAAATATTGTGTAAAGGTTTTATGAAAAATGGTACAATGGGCTCGTGGAGAATATTAAAAGCCAGAAACTCAGTGGAACTCAGCAGTTGGAGTGTATAACACTCGGCTACTGTTGCCTCATTAGACGCAGTCCAAAGAAATCTACTACTGCACGTATACGCCGTTCGATGAGAAGTAGCTGAAAATATGGGTTGATAACTACGGAAAGGGCTCCTCATTCTTGATGAGAGAGCATATGTCGGTAGCCTGATACGTCTAAACACCAAAAGATGAAACATGTACCCTTCAATGGAAGGGATGGGTGGGGCTCGCCCCCCAGTCAAACAAGTAACAAAATTCTAAATTTCCTTGAGAAGTATGTTGTTGTGTCCCACATGCATATATATATATATATATATATATATATATATATATATATATATATATATATATATATATATATATATATATATATATATATATATATATATATATATATATATATATATATATATATATATATATATATATATATATATATATATATATATATATATATATATATATATATTGATATGCATACCTAAGACATCTTAGATTCGCAGATGATACCGTTCCCCTCACAAGACCCAGATGAGCTACAAAAATACATACAAGAACTGCAAAGTGCGGGAGAAACATTTGGTTTGCAAATAAACTAAAGATGAGTCAGGTTATGTTTAACATATTTGTCAACATAAGAATTTCTATTTTATTAAGCGATTTAGAGGTTGTGGACCACTATATATATGTTGGGCAAAGGATTTCAATGGAGAGTGATACTGCCCGGGAAGTGGGAGAGGTCCTGGGAGGTACTTGTCTTGACGCGATGCCGGCTGATTTGAAACGACCGAACACATGAAGTACGGATGAAAGATTGCTGTTGTTAACCGAAATTCACAATATTTATTTATTAAACTAAAACATGCTTTATAATTATTAATTAATTATTATTTGTTATTATATAGTTATTTATTATATTATATTTATTATTATATAGTGGACGTTTATGATCAAGCGCTAACCATTCTAGGTTTGCTTTGGTCCATCTGTAGTCACATCGCCTCGCTATATTGCGTGCCCACCTCCATTTCGATTCCTTCATCTATGCTGATGTTACATACTTTCGTCTGTTCTCTGATTCATGTGCAGGTCTTTCTGCCCCGCTTTGTAATGCCAAGCATACACCTTTCGATTCCCCTCTGTGCTACCCGAAGCTTACGAATTGATTGTGATGTGAGTGTCCATGTTTTACTTCCGTATGTCAGAACAGGCAGCACGCATTGATCATAAACTTTCCTCTTCGGGCAAAGTGGGAGTTTGTTCTTAAACACTATTGTACCTCCACACTTAACGCGCCGTTCCACTTCATGAACGGCTCCTTTGCCCAAGATATATGTAGTGGTCCACCATTACTAAATCCCTTCCTAAAATAGATAATGTTCTGATTTTAGCAAATTTGTTTGCAAGCCAAATGGTTCTCCCGCCCTTTGTATGTATGTGTTTTTGTAGTTCATCTGGGTCTTGTGACAGGAGAACGACCATACCATCTGCAACTCTAAGGTGACTTAAATATGCACCATATATTTTTATTCCATGTTGTTCCCAATACAGATTACGGAATACTTTATTATAATAATAATTATATCGTTAATCGGATATTATTCATATATAATAACATTTTGCAAATATTAAACTTTATCATGTGATATTTTTATAAAGTGGGAAAATTACTAGCGAAAAAATAAAAAATTTCGTGGTGGATATAATTCTACAATAAGAGACTGTATGCAAGAATGGTTTGCAAATATCATTTTTCTAAAAAACTAAACGGTGAATAATTTTCAAATTTTCTTTTGTTACAATTACTGAATTTGAAGTCTTAGACTTGGAAATTCGTTTTTTCCATAAGGTTCGTTCATACCTCCATAAGGACGTCTGACTATTTGAAAAACATTTCAATCTTTTCCACAATTTTTAATAATTTCTTTACACTCACATAAGCGATATAGTTATCTTCATAATTTTCGAATTAAGGGTGAGATAAAATTTCCAACCATATACGCTTCACTTTTTACTCCATTCATTTTATAACAGGTCACGTATTAAATAGTCTAAATAAAAACATTTTTGTGTGTAGTAATGCTGTATAGTTTCCATTTATATTCTGTAGATATAAACCATAACCTGTTTGGTGCACCATCTTCAAAGAAAATTATGGAATTAAAGGGCTGTCTAATAACAGTACTAGAACTTTAAAATGAGGTACAGTAATAACTACAAATGATAATCCAGTAATTGCAATTTTATTTTGAAGAATAAATAATGGAATTAGGTTTTTAAAATAATGTCGGTCAAATACCCATCGCCTGGTCAATTTTCGATTACTCTTTCATACATATCGCGTGGAATATTGTTATTGGTGGCCTGAATGTTTCATTTAAGGTCAATTTTCAGGTCAATTTCAGGTCAATAAGGTTCAGGACTTATTTCTGTAAATCAGAGATTATACTTGTTTCTGTAATTCAAAGGCATGATATCGCATGTATGTGGTGGCCAGTTGATATTAACATTTGATATCGCGCCCAAGAAATGTTTCTTGCAATAAATTAATTGCCTGGGGATGTGTGACAAGTCCCACCGTCTTGTTACATGAAAGCATTGTTTATATCAGCATTTATCAGTTCAGGCGAATGATATTCTGTTAACAGATTCCTACAGTATTCAGCATTAATAGTAACATGATCTCTATCATCGTCTTCAAGAATATAAGATCCTGTCACTTCTTTGGCCTAAAAACAGTACCAAGTAGTGACTTTCTGATAATGAAGAATTCATTCTTGAATCGCTTGAGGATTTTCATCGACTTAAATTCGGCAGTTATATTTGTTCATAAACTCATTAAAATTGTCTAATTATAAAATAAAATAATGAGTCTAATGAAGTATTTCAATGAAGTGTGCGGTGTTTGATATTTTGATGACAAACTCTGATGGTTCATATTGAATTATAATGCTGAAACTTGTGAATTGATGACTTGATTAATGAAGCTAAGAACAAATCGAACAAACGAGCATTCTTTCTAGCTTATTATTATCTGCATTTCAGTGTTTGTGTATGCGGAACTCATTTGCTTAGTTTTAACTATTTTCCTTGTTATGCAAATGTAATGCAAACGAATCGTTTTGTCATTTTCTTTTAATAGTTTAAAATATTTCCGACATGTTACAATTGTTTTCCTATATATAATTGAAAGTCATACCAGACATGATATATTGATTCATACGCAGTATAACAGATGGGAAAGACAATACATTCCTTGTATAAAAAATTGTGTAAAATTGTTTACAAAATACACGAATAAATCTTCATCATTTATTTCAATCTAATAAAATGTAATCTTTTGATGAACTGGCGAAGGTCCTTGCTAAAGAAACGTGGAGATTATTGATTTATTCATTGACAGTTTTTATTGTATTCTCAACTCTTTGTAATTACTGAGCTATTAGATAATTTTGATGCAAAAATAGTGGTTAGATGATCTGCTGAATAAACCTGGGATGGAAAAATTTTCTGCCCAACTCATAGATGGTATGTAGATGAGGTATGGTATGGAACTTCAAATCGACTTTTTGTCTATTTTCGTTGGCAGAATTTGGTCTTCTCTATTCGAACATATATAGGAACATATTTTTTTAGTGCGTCTGAAATTTAAATTAAAATAAAACAACAAAATTAGATGCTTTGAAACTATTTATTTTATGTAAAATAATATCCAATGACATTGATGTTTGGAAAAAACTTCAGACAAATGACCGCCGCGGTTACTTCTGATAAAGAGCATTATGTCAATCCACTTTCCGACCACTTTTTCAAGCAATTATGGTTTTATCTCCGCAGTTGTCTGAGTAATGTTGGCTTCCAAGGCATGAACAGTTGCTGGTTTATCGACATTGACCAAAGATTTAACATAACGCCAAAGAAAATAATCTAAAAGTGTTACATCACATATCCTTGGTGGCCAATTAACTGATCCATTCTTTGAAATAATTTGCTGTATGACATACACATCTGGCTGTATGTCACATGTCGCAACAATACTTCCATGACCAAATAACCTCGCTGTATTGATGGATTAATCAGCGGAGGAGTATAAGTAGTTTGGTTGAAGATCAGTTGGCAGATTTAGTAAGACTTAAACATTTTAACTGCATAATTTATTGCTGCTTTCAATATCAAACTTCAATGAGAACGCCCAACTGTTGTGAATACCGATTAGCACAAAAATTAAATCCATGGTAGGAAATTTTTCTCGCTCGTTCCAGACTCCGATGTTACCGAAATGAATGCCTCTGTATATGATACATCTTTATCTATCCATGGAAATGCAACAATTTCTGCGGAAAACAGGTTAGAACTTCATTTTAATCTCCTTAACAACGGAAACGTCTCATCGTATTGTTTATTTCGATCTATCAGAATTGAGTTTTTTGTTACATTGGCCCTTTGTATTTTTGGTAGTATAATGTAATATCTTTATAATCATTTATATTTTCAGCATAAATTTGGTTTGTTTTGTTACAATAAAAAGCAGGAAAATTACACATTATTGTCGTTTAAGGTAAAAGTTGAAATTATTAGCACTAATTTTTTACATCAAAACACGTTTTAAATGATTCACGTCACATTAAGAAATACATGATGAATTGTTTTATTAAATTATCGGTTCATGTCCTCCATGTCTTTCCGGTAGACGCTTTGTCAGTTGATAAAATATTATAGAAAACATTTGGATTCCTTTGGTTTTAGCTAATAAACCATTATCAAAATTTTTATCTGTGTGAAAACTCAGCAGCCCCTTATTCTACCCCCACGGTGTAGCGTGGGGGTGGAATAATTGTTCTTTTAGTATTCAATTTACAAGTTAATGGGAAACTCCAGCTTGTCGCGCAACACTGAAGAGTTCCGACTGAATTCTCGCTGGTGCTCACATTCTTGAAATTCTAGAATCACACCACCCATATCGAAAAGCCTTTGAAAAACCTGTATTTTATGTTTGCTAAGCTGGAAGTGGTCTTTCTGGGAATCTGTTGCATATCATCGATAACGCTATTGAAGAACACCAGAAATACCACTATATAAATTAAATAATAAAAAAATCAAATGGAATGTATTCAATATATTTGAAATTTAGAGCTAGATTCGGTTGGCAGCATATGCGATGTTGTTGAGTTTCAAATTCATTAATTTCAAACAGTTCTTTTAAGAACTACTACAGTGTTATAATTGTCAGAATCGAGCCTGTAAAGGGTCAAATTATTTAAATTGTCGTTGTCAAGATTTTGTAGTAGCCCTGATGCACTATTTTGAACAAGAACGAATTCAGTGGTCCATTATTACCCTTTGCGGCTGTTAGAGAGGTATGTTAAGTGAATTGGTAATAATTGGATATGTTTAGTTTAAATCATATATATTATAGAAATCAGAATAATTTTTTTAGCGTGTTGCAGCCTTAAAGTTGAGTATTTCCACTATTAGTACTATTTTACAGAAAGTGAAAAACAATGAAGTTTTAAAATCGCCTAGAAAGCGTAGTTCTACTAACAGGGTTGCCAATACTGTAGATTTGAATACAAATTCTATTTGTGACACTATTTATATCATGTATGAACACGGTAAGTATTCGTATCTTAAGAATTGCAGAAAATACTGTATTGAAAGAAATATGTTTAAATTGAAAAAAAAATGATCCAAGACGAAGGTTTACAGAATTTCTCAATATTGCCCTAAAACGTATAGTTTTTTTGAGAGCTTATATGAAGGAAAGAAAAAAAAGATTAGATTAAGAAAAAAAAGAAGCAAGCATACAAAAAAAATGAAAGAAGTTCTTCCGTTAATTATAAATACTGCAGATGATAGCATTGATTCCAGCCAATAATTTTTAGATTCGGATTATTTAAATTTAAGTGCGTGCCGATATTTCATTGTTTTTTCTGTTTGCTATTTGTATATTATATATCAATAAATCTCATTGGTAATTATATAATCTTTTTATTTTAATAAACATTTAGATATTAAAAAATGTTGTCGGTGGTTTTTGAACGAAGCATTTTACATGTGCTGAATCTATCCTAAATCGACGACACTTGCAAGACTTTCAAAATTTATTATAATTTTGTTAGTTTATAAAGTTACTTTGTAATTTGCATTTAATTTAGAGTTGACTTTTTTAATTGTTATTAAAGATTAAATTGTAAAAATGATTCGCTAATGTAAGGTTATGATGTTTGATCGCAATCTGGCAACAGGGCAGTCAAAATGCTGATCACGTGCTTAATGACGTGCAGTTATTTTTATTTTTTACGAGTTATATGTTAATTCGTAAAATTTCGCGGATGGAAGAATTTGTATCTTTTTTGTTCTCCATCTTTTTTTGTTCTCCAAACTCAAGTGACTACCTCATCGAAGATGTTTTGAATCCATTGCAGCTATAAATACAAATTCACGGAAGGAGCTGAAAGGTATATCGGAAAGTGGCTATAAGAATTATTTCAATTATTGGATTATTCGCTGAAATAAATAAATAAATAGAGCTTATTTTGAGGCCGATCAAATAAATTTGGATTATTAACTTTATGTTTATTGAACAATTTTTAATGTTTATTTGACGGAACAAATATTTGTGTTTTTTTTTACTTTTTCTATGAATTTTGTTGAATTTATCACAGAACAGGAAGATAGTTGGTTTGGTAGATTTTCAAATTCCTTTGTTAACCATTTTGTCAAGTTGTATGTTGGGGAATCAATGGCTAATACAATTGGTCTCATTGATTTTCGAGGTTTATACATTTTTGGTAGAGCATATAATCTTGGCATTTTTGGATTAGATATATGCAGTTTGCTTTTCAGAGGAGAAATAAGGCTGTTACTAGATTTCAAAGTATCTTTGACTTCGTTAACCGTTTTTGAAAATGGATTTCTAGATAATCGTTTATATGGACCATCTTGAATTCATTTTTCAAAGTAATCAGATTTGTCCATTATTACAAACTTATTTAATTTATCAGTTTTTAAATAAAACCAATCCTTCTTTCGGAGACGTTTGACAATTTTAGAAATATTTGGTATATTTTAATTTTTATTTGAAATATTTTAATTGCAATTTTGCTTTTTAAATCACTCTCTGTCGAAAGCTTTGGAAGACTCCGTTAAGTGTTTAATATCAGTTTCAATACCGGCTACCATATCCTCCAAGCATTACGGGATGACGGCAAAGCAAAAATTGAGACCTTTATTTAAGAGATCATTTTTTACACGCTTTATTAGGTAGGGTCATAATATAAATAGAACATAGTTTAGTTTTAGAATTAGATGAATTCATCCCTTAATGATGCTAACATTGTTAATGGTATTTAGTGGTAAATCTCTTCGATTTTAATGTTTCACAGCGAAGGTTCCAATAAAAGAATTGAACTGGCGAACCATCTTTGAACTGGAAAGGGATGGATCATGTATTTCTTAATATGACGTGAATTGTTTAAAATGTGTTTTGATGTGAAAAATTAGTGCAAATATTTTCAACTTTGACATTAAACGAGAACAATGTGTAATTTTTCCTTTTCTTTTGTAACAAAACAAACCAAATTTATTTTGTATTGAATCTATAAATGGTTATAAAAATATTGCGTTTTATTTTCAAATAATACCTTAAGGGGCCAAGGTAACAAAAAATCAATTCCGGTGGCTCAAAATAGGCAAGATGATGAGACTGTTCCATTATTAAGTAAATCAAAATGAAGTTCTGACCTGTTTTTCGTCGAAATTGACGTGGAATGGGACTGGAATTTTGGTGGGAATGGAATTTTAGACGCATGTTTTAAGGAAATATTTTATTCAAAAGATGTAAAGAATCGTTGTACTTTCTTTTACACCCTGTATAATAAAACAAAAAATTTACTAAAATAATTAAAATATTCTAACGGCAAGTAAAAATATATTATCAAAGAAAACACATTTATCATTATAGTAAAATACCACTAACTGTGAGAAGTCTAGCTCATTCGTGAATAGTTCCAATCTGTGAAAGATGAAAGCAAAAAAAACGAGGAAATATTTTCTGGTACACATGCAATGAGATAAATTCAATAAAAGCTTCAATTAGTTGCATGGATGTTATTTATCGTAAAACGGTGTAAATTCCATTTTCTCAGAAACATCTTAATGCACCGTGAAAAATAATTGTATTTCAGATCGATTCACGCGAAATCCAAGGAAAAATAAACGAACCAAAACTAATTTCCGGAAACTTCCTGTTTCGATTTTAAAAGTGTATACTCTTTATCGTTTTATGTGGTTTTGAACAGTGAAATATTATTTTACGATTTATTGATTATCTACAGTTTTTTCTTCTCTGTCTGAGTTTTTTAGTCATTCTGGCTCAATAACGCAATGAAAAAAAAATGTATTAGATAAATTTGGTACTAGAGTTGATAATTACTACTAAACATAAACAATGTTTGCACAGATACAAGGTTGTCCAAGATTATTTATCAATAAAAGTTTAATCAATAGTTATATTCAGATAACACTGGGGAACAGCCATTTTGTTTACTTAGATCTGTGACTTGTTTTTGACTAATTTTTCATCTCTAAATTCAAAAATATTCACAGTTTTTCTCTATCACGTCAAGTTCTTAAGCTACAGCATACCCCTCATTTTACCTTAAAAGTGTACATACGAAAGGAAATAAGATGACATCTGACCAAATAGATTAGAATATTTTATTAATTCAGAGGTTAACATATTATTAAAAGTTAAATTGTGTTTATACATAAAAGAAATAAAAGATATTATGGTAAAAATTTATTCTTATAGCTTTTCCTGGAGTGTTCAGTTTGTGGACATTCTCGCTTGATGCTCCAACAGTAGTCAGCCATCATACTGACATCCCATCCACCTTGATACCGCGCTTCCATAACCTTTCGATATTGGTGGAATCGTTAGCCCTGTTCATCACTAACAGCACCAATATTTTCTGGGAAGTTAGCAAGATGACTATGTAAGAAATGCAGTTTGATGATCATGTTGCAAACAAGTTTTTTAAAGCTCTCCAAGAGTTGTTGAATAATTTCGATGTAATTCGGGGCTGGTGTATTTCCAACAAAGTCTTTAACAATATTTTTAAAAACCAACCAAGCATTTCTTTAAAGTTCGGTCATTGTTTCAGTAAAATTTTCATCTTTAACGAGTTGCCGAATCTGTGGACCATCAAACACACCAGCCTTTATCTTTTCATATAACAGGCTAGGGAATGCCGAAATGATATACTTAAAGCAGTCCCCTTCAATTGACAAAGCCTTAACAAATTGCTTCAGCAGACCTAGTTTTATATGCAAAGGCGGAAATACAATGTTTTTTCTGTCGATAAGTGGCTGATTTAAAATGTTTGGATCGCCAGGTCTTAGGTCAGATCTTGGCGGCCATTTCAATTGCACCCAATGCTTCTCACGAGCTCTGCTGTCCCACATGCACAATAAAATGTATACAGGGATACAGGGAAAAAACAGGGATACTTGGTATACACGGGTTGCTGGCCAAGAAGCAGACCATTGTAAGGTCAACACAGTTGATCCATTGGTGCTTGTTATATTGAAACAAGTCAATGACTTTCTTTATGTCGCCATATTCTTCACGCAAAGAAACCTATTGGGACTGAACCGTATAAATTTTCCTTATGTAGAACACACTTCAAGCTACGCTTTGAGATATCTATAAACAATCGCCATTCAGTTGCGTTATAGTTAGAAATGGCCAATTCTTTCATTAAATCTTCTACGTTCTGGCAATATACAAATCCGTCATTATTTCTGAAGTACTGCCTAAATTCACTTTCGCTGGATCGATAGTAAGTGACTTTAGCTCCTTTGTAAAGCAAATTTTTTTCGTGCAGTCTTGATGTTAATAATTCCGATGCTTTTTTGGATAGTCCCAAATTTCGTGCTAGATCGTTTAATTCATGTTGATTGAATCCTTTACGAACAGAATCATTGGAAACTTTGAATTCTTCGTCGGTGGAGTCACTGCGATCTTCACTTGATTCACATTCTTGCATTTCTAAAGAAGGTAATTCTTGAAAAACTGGCACTAGAATTTCAGCTGAATGAAGCCCAGGGCGTATAGCTGACGGTAAACTAGGGTACTCAATTTTATGTTTGTTTTTCTTGGTGAATCCTGATGATTTCACTATGCAAAAGTAGCAATCACTTAAGTGATCTTTGGGCTCTCGCCAAACCATTGGTATACCAAACGAACGTTTATTACGTGTTCTCTTCGTCCACATTCGTAAACTCTCTACACACTGCTTGCACACTTTATGAGGGGCCCATGATTTATCTTGGTCACCTATTTTCACTTTAAAATAAGCAAAATAGACTGTATGACTGTAATGTATGACTATGACTGTAATAGGTGCTTAATGTGCCTATGAGGTTGTAGATGATGTGTGCAGTATGGAGGAAACTGACTATGATCACTTCATTCTTTCGTGGTTTTTCTATCAAGGCAAGATTTTTGTTATGCGTCGCGTGTCCATCAAGCAAAAGCAGTACAGGGTCATTTTTATTAGGTTTGACGTTCGGGATGAAGTGACTAAGCCGGTGAACAAAATATCACTTTGTATCCATCCAATGGGATAGCATATTGTGATAGTTCCAGAGGGTGCACCATCTAACTATTCAGCCTTCATACGGACTCTCAGGAAAATTAAGAGTGGTGGAACATAGGCTGACCTGCAGCTGATACATACAAAACTGCTGTCGTCAATTGGTCCCTTTAAGCTGAAGAGATAAGACCTACTTGCTTCTTACCTTTTAGAGTAAGATTTTAGAGTTCTTCTTGGGGACAGCCGTGATCCCAGTTTTATCGACATTAAATATCTTGATGGGTCCAAAATTATATTTCTCTTGCAATATAGTCAATAGGGAAAACAAAATTGAGACATTTACCCTGTTGAATGCCATTGCACGGGCAATTGAAGTAGGCTCTAGAAGGCGTAATGATAACTCTGAATGACGTCATAAAAACCCGTAAAGCCAATTCATTCCAGCTAATGCGGTGTCTTTGTTAAAAATTGTGATCTACATAATTTTTTTCTACCATTTAAAAATGGTAGAAAAATCCTCGTACATTATTCCGAATTATTGAGCTTCAAGATTTTTTATGTGCTGACACATTAAATTTCCTTACTCAGCTATAAAAACTGTTTTAAAACGTCCTAGGTCTTTTTTGAAGCGTCTTCGACATTATTATTTATTTGGTACTTCTTTGCTCTGTCGATTGTGATACCGAGAATGTTCGAGAAGCAACACGATATCCACATTTTCTGTGTAACTGCTGCTGTCCAAAATGGCATTTTTCATACATTCTTTACTCCAGGATTGTCGGTTCGTCATGTTTTTTTAATTTTGTGACATTTTGTTGTGAACTGTAACAATATAAAATGTAATGTGAAATATAACAATGTAAAATAACGTTAAATAAAAATAAAAGAATGACTTGATACAAAACCAGGTACCACCCGATATTACTCCTTGCGGTTTTACCCACGCGCATCAAAGAGTAACTAAGTAATCAAATAACCTAAAAACATGCCATGCAATAAATATACAACTAATGTACGTTTAACCTTAATACATAATTAATATTTGCAATAAAAGCAAATCCACTTACCCTGACGCACAAAATTATAATACACCTTTGAGTCTGCCGAATATTACATCAAACCTTCGTAAAAACTTTTTTCTTAAATTTTTTCTACTAGAGCATATGCACGTCATCTAAATTTTGTTGATAAGCTATTCAAGATGGCTGACTGCAGTGAACAAAGAGCACAAAAATTTGAAACGCATTAGAAAACCTTAGTGTCATGTCCCGGTTTTACCCCCATACCCGGTTTTGGACTAATCTCCCCTACTAACCCAACCGAAGTATCCATTACATGAATAAGAAGGAACATATTTTTTTTTTTAGTTTTAAAATACCACAATTTATGTTCATTTAATAATCGTTAATAATTTTTTTATGTTCATTTATTGTTTTATTTGCAAAAAAAATGTTCTAATATATTTGGTAAATCCTGATCGATTTTACCCTAGTACATGATCGATTTTACCCAAGGGTACCAGGCAAAACCGATATTTTACAAGTTATGCATATTTTATCTTTTGCAGCCTTAGTTGTAATTATTTGAAATTTAGTGTTCGAAATACCTGTCCGCAAAATGTAAATTTAGCTCTATATGAAAAGTTTATAAAATCCAAGTAAATTTAAGTGTTTTATAATAATTCAATGTAAGGTGATGGGCGTTGCCAGAGTCCTTTATTCTGGATAGTACGTGAACCGACTGGTTTTCTACGACTTTTCTGTAAAGAAGGATGGGAAAAAGAAGATGTAATATTTTGTTTACAACATCACACATTTTATGATTTGCACATAGATTAGGAAAATATTGTTAAATTAATTATAATCTTTTAGCCTTTGATCGTTTGCCACATAAAATTCATTAATGAGATTACGATTGGTGGCTAATGTTGAAATTACCAATTTACCAACTTAATTGTTACTAAGAAAATTGATATGGTACGTGAAATCAAAATCTATTTGTAGTAACTTTTAATACACGACAAAAAGTAAAATGAAAATGTGAATCTCAGTTTTAATCTGATGTAGTTTTAATTAGATCAGATTAAATACGTATTTTATAAAACTGAGATCCATTAGTATCGTACTATATACATTCATAAATTATATTACGAAAATAAATTACCATAAAAGCTGGACTATGATAATTTATTGGATTAGAAACCTTTATCGTAAAATGTAAAAAAAACAATCATTACACACATAAATGTCATATTAAATTAAAACCAGCTCAGCAATTCCGATACAAAAGAAAATAATAAATCTGTTTTCGGGATTTAATAACCAACCTTCTTATAAATAAATGACTTCTGGCGTATATCGCATTCAATGGCAATACACAAAGGAAGTAATGACGTTTTACAAATGCGCTACATTATATAAATTAACTATTTTTGCAAGTTAATAAATTGCCCCTTTAACAAACTCCCGTTAAAAACTGAGCAAAAAGACATTTATGGATCTAGTTAAACATCATGGGAAAATGCTTCCTCGGTCTAATCCTCTCTGCAGTACGATCAAGTAAGAAAATTGCGAATAATAAAATAATGAAAAGATGCTTTGCAAATGTTCTGTTCGTTGCATCTTATGTTACTTAATGAATTTCCTAGAATCGGGCTTATTACGGGTCGCAAGCAGCTTATTTTCTGTTTTGGTATTAATATTCTGCATCATTAAATTTAAAAAAAAAACAATTATTTAACGAAAATGTGATTATATTGGCCATAATATAATTAAACGATTTGACAAAACACAATTTTTATCGATTTTGAATACAAAAAAATATTATATACAGTCAAATCTACTTTGCGGGATATACGCTCCATAAATATGCCGCGAATACAGACACTGAATATGTTACAAAATTGAAATTAAAAAGGAAAATATATAATAAAAGGAATTTAACGAGAGATTTTTAACAATGCTAATAATTATTATCAAGCTTACGCAATGGTTTAAAGAATTTAGTCATTGTTCTTCTTTTGCCACTTTTAAAAGGTCTTTCAATTCGGACTGATATTCAGCTGTGGCACTAACAATTTGCCTTTTAAAAAACAAAAATTCTTTCAGTAGACTGATCAATTTTTATGAAGAAATCACAAAGCTCATTTGCCATTCGTAAACCTTCAATCAGGTTTTTTAAGTTTAATGTTACCATTTCGTTGTTCATTTAGGCTTCCTCTTTAATGTAATAGAAATTAATCATTTCCTCCAAGTCAGTTTCAATCAAATTTTCATCTTATGATTTAAGCAATTCTTGATTGTCCCTTAATTCGATCTGTTCGTAACCATCTTTACCTTTCGCAACTTGAGCAATGTTTTCAGTTAATATTTGAATTTGCACGGATTCTTCATCATTATCTTCATTGCCGATCAGTTAGATGAGGCCACAGTTTTTTTCAGCATGATTTTTTCAATGTGTGTGGGTTCAGCTCTTGCAATTATTCTTTTAGGCTAACAATATACTTTGCTATGTCAAAATTTTTCTAGCCTTCCATAACATTCATATCAGCATCACATTCCATGGTATCCAGTATGATTTTAAAGGTTTGTCTAATGTAATAGAGCTTAAAGATCTGGATTATTCCTTGGTCTATAGGTGGAGTAAGGTCGTCGTATTAAGAGGCAAAAATATCACTTTTATATTTGGGTGCATAGCTTCAAGCTCACAAGGGTGACCTAGGGCATTGTCCAAAACTGAACTGCCTTGAAATCTAAATTATTTTTTTTTAATAAGTTTCAACTTCAGGAACAAACAATCAGTCCAGAATCAGTCACAGAAAAAGACACTTGTTACCTATGGTTTCTCGTTTGAACGCCAAAAAATTGGTAGGTTGTCCTTGTTTTGATTTTTTAAAGCACGAGGATTTAGCGATCTGTAAAGCATACATATAACTTAATTAAACAATTTTCTAATGCATTAGAATACCGTAGCAATATAACTCTATAATTGTTGCTGCCTTAAAACCAGAAACCTTTTCACCTTTGGATATAAAAGTTTTGTTTGGCATTCCTTTCCAAAACAGCCAGTTTCCTTAATTTTTTATGTGATGTTCTTGCAGCCTCCTTTTCAATTCCCTTAGAAATATTCTATTGGGTTTAAAGCCGGTGATTCCGGAGGAGTTCTGGAAGGAAGTTGTCTTAGAGCATTCTAGAGTAACCATTTTTGGATTTTTCGTACTAAGTGTTTCGAATCATTGTTTTAAAAAATAAATCAGACTGAGCTCAAGCTCTTCGACACTTGCAAATTTTCTCTTAAAATTTCTAGAAAATTAAATTTTTTCATAATTATATCTATAAATTCAAGTATTTCCATATTAATCGTCAATGTCAAAAAA
This sequence comes from Cosmopolites sordidus, assembly GCA_031761425.1. Taxonomy (NCBI): domain Eukaryota; kingdom Metazoa; phylum Arthropoda; class Insecta; order Coleoptera; family Curculionidae; genus Cosmopolites; species Cosmopolites sordidus. The sequence continues at coordinate 205,712 of JARFXV010000856.1, read as the reverse complement.
CCGCGTAAAAAGAATTAAATTGTCTTTCGAATGATAATAGAACGGGAGTGATAAAAACACTTCAGTATCCTTGAAACAATATATTCCTGGTAGATAAGACTAAGATGGGGGGATAGAAATGATAGATTAATTGAATACAGTGGGATAAGGTATTGTTTGATAAGCCTGTAGGATGAGTTCTAAAATGCGTAGATAAAGATGTGGTAACAGTTTTTGCATGGTTTCTTTATTTTACCGTTCAGTAAGTTTTACAGCGGACAGGTTACAATACTTAATAATATAGGAAGCTTGACTTTGAGACACTTCTTAATCCTTTCAGAACATTAAGCCGATCATAACGGCTTTCTTACTGTAAATCAACGAAGCTAAAGATTAACAAAATGCGGCCATTAGCAGAAGAATATAGAGTTAAGTTAAACTATTATTAAATTGTTATATCATATAATTATGCTATATTATATAATTGTTATATTATATAATCATTCCGGGTGTCGATCCGTTGATTCTATGAAGAGTCAAGACGTTTCGTGTGTTCCTTGTTAATAATATATATATATATATATATATATATATATATATATATATATATATATATATATATATATATATATATATATATATATATATATATATTATTATTATTATTCATTATATATTTATTATTATTATTCACGTATGGGCCCTAGTGGACCACGCGAAGTACAGTTAGAGGCGTTTGTTGTTGTTAGCCTTCCTTTGCGCCCATACTAATTTCATTCTTTCGCTATGAGCTTTTTTCCTTTCGTCAGATAAAGTTGTTCCAGTCTTCCTATATTCGAAACATTAACCTTGGCTCTGAAACAGCCTCTATCCTGAATTCCACTTTATGTAATATTTGCTGATCTTAGGTCCTCTTTAATTGCAGCAATTCATTTAATTATTTCTACTTTAGCTCTACTCCTATTTTCACAAAATTCGACTACTTGTCTAGTTAGCCTACTCGGATTCATCCATTTTATGTGTCCGTAAAACTTAAATATTCTTTTTGTCATAACGCTATGTATATCTGTGTATTGTTTGATTTATTGGTTTTCTCGAAGTTGGTATTTTGGGCTATTTATTTGTTTGGGGCCTAAGATTTTTCTTATGATTTTTCTTTCCTTCCTTTCAATATCATCGATGTCTCTCTTTCTATTCAAAATGAGCGTTTTTGTCCCTTATTCATTCAGACATTCTGGCTCGATAACTGTGTGGTAATGTCTCAGTTTTGTATTTTTAGATATGCATTTTTTGTTGTAAATATTTTGTGTACGTCTCAATGCCGTTTCCGTTTTTTTAACATCTACCCTCATTGGCCGCTTTTTCCAACACATTTTCCATGATTATTTCACCCAAATATTTGAATTGAGAGACTCGTCTGATGTTACCATATTTTTATAAATGGTGTTCTTAATCTGTTGCAAATCATCTATTGTGTCTTTTCAAAGGAAATTTGGAGTCCTACCTTTTCTGCTGTTTCTTTTAGGATTTCAGTCTGTTTTTGTACCGTTAATATATCTTGAGCCAAAATTGCTAGATCAACAGCAAACGCCAGACAATCAATTTTGATGTTGATTCTCCCTAGTTTAATGGGCTGGTCAATATTCAGGGTCGGCTTTTTTTCACGCCACTCCTGTATTACTTTTTCTAGAACACAGTTAAATAAGAACGGCGAGAGTCTATAGAATATATATATATATATATATATATATATATATATATATATATATATATATATATATATATATATATATATATATATATATATATATATAGAATCATATGCTTTTTTGAAATCCACAAATATACAGACGAGATTTTTATTGTACAGTTTTTGATGTCTTAGGATCAACTTTAGATTCACGATCTGTTCATGGCAGGATTTTGTTTAATTTCTAAGGCCTACTATTATTATGTTAGCTTCTTTTAATTTCTGCCCACAGCATATTATTTTAGATGTTTTTGCTAATTGTTCTAAAACGGCTACTCCAACAAAGAAATGTGATATTTTTATTTCGAATTATAAGATTTGTCAAATTTTGTTAAACAATACGGTGCTGCCATTAAAAAAATGTCTTAGTAGATACTGAAGAACTCTGGCAATACCGAAAAAGATTGTAAATTTTGCCTTAGTCAAGTTATTTTCTATAACTTTGCATTTGGAAATACTAGTCTATCTCACTTCAAATAAAAAAGTTAGCCTATGTCAGGTTTCAACGAAATTTCATTGCATAAAGGATGATGTTTAGTGTGTGCGAACTATCCGCTGTCAAATAATCATGGCAATCATCCTGGTACACCAAATGTCTGTCAAATCGTCATAGAATGTTTAACATTAAAGCAATGCTTGCAAATTTTCGAAATGTATTGTCAAAATCAGCATTCTGTGCGTCAAACTTTCTTTTTTGGTGCACATAATCGCCGACCCATGTATCGCAGAATTATCGACAAATTCCGAACGCATTTTGCTATGCTCGATAATAAAACAAAAACAAGATAAAAAAAACTGTACGTTCGAAGAAAATATCACCGCTGTTGCGGGCAGTGTTGAGGAAGATTCAAATTTATCAATTCATTAATGAGGACCATTACGATGATCAATGATTATTTCCAAATTAGAATGGTATTGATATGGAAGGGATGTGGTTCTAAGAGAATGGCTCCACGTTTCATATAGCCAACGCAACCTAAAACCGGGTCTAAAACCCCAATTGATTGAAAAAGTGATCGGAAATTGGATCGACAAAATGCGCTTTGTCTTGAAATAGCCGCGGCGGACAATTGCCCGAAATTATTTTCAAACATTATTGTCATTGAATGTTATTTCACATAAAATAAATAGTTTCTATTTAGACATTAACAGAATTATGCATACCCATCGTTCGAATCGTGAGTTATGGTCTTGAGTTCAAACAAAAATCCCATAGAAAAAACCACTTTCAGTTTTTCCCGAATTTTCCAATTTTCCGTGCAACTTCTCCAATATTTCTTTCCCTAAAAACCTTATACGGACTATTACGAACATTAAAAAGAAAGCCAAATCGGTCCGGCCGTTCTCAAGTGATGCGCTTACCAACGAAGAGCACTTAATTTTTATTTATATAGATTATATTTAAAAAAATTTTGATTCCCGAAATTTTACCGTCAATTTTTTTAAATTTAAATGTTTTTCGGCTTAAAGTGAGATTATGACATCAGCCTTTCTGAAAATATTCATCTTTAAATATAGAACATTAAAAATAATCAGAAAAAATCGGCGATATTTAAATATAAACTATCGATGTCAGTATATGCATTTATACACCGTATAAAGGAGCGTTGCTTATTTTCTATTGTCAGTTCTTCTGGAAAATAGGCGTAACTGATCGAGACCATACGTTTAAAAAGCCCGTACACATGAACTGTGGCATATCTCAAAATATCAATATCCACCCACCAGCAACGAAAGGACAGCTGTAAAATCCAATGGACCATTTATATAGGTACTGCGACTGAGTTTGCCTCCAAATTTACATAGAATTATTATTTATAATATACATAAATGTCCTTCTCAATACCAAATCGATTTTGCAATATGACGACCAGAAAGTGTACGTGTGGGGTGAGTACATAAAATGTCACCTTCCATCACGAAGATAGTTTTATTTTATTATCCCCATTTAAACATTTTTGTTCCTTATGATATATATATATATATATATATATATATATATATATATATATATATATATATATATATATATATATAATATTTTTTCGTGACCGTTTAATATTATTATTTTTTTTTTATTTATTGGGACTATTGTTTTATTAACGTTTCGGTTCAATAACGAACCATCCTCAGAACAATTCAATATCTAATTAAAGAATTAATTTCCTAAATTTTTTAACTATGATGTGACATTTTTTTAAAAAATTTTAATTGACATATATCCTATATATTTATAATATAATATATATTTATAATATAATATATATTTATAATATAACATATATTTATAATATAACATATATGATATATGTCAATTAAATTTTTTAAAAAAATGTCCCATCTTAGTTAACAAATTTGGGAAATTAATTGTTTAATTAGATATTGATTTGTGCTGATGATGGTTCCTTATTGAACCGAAACGTTAACTAAACAATAAAAATTAAAACTAACTGACCGAAAGTCCCAATAAATAAAAAAATATATAATATATATATATATATATATATATATATATATATATATATATATATATATATATATATATATATATATATATATATATATATATATATATATATATACATATATATACTATATATATATATATATATATATATATATATATATATATATATATATATATATATATATATATATATATTAGTTCACCCATGCTCCACGTCGTGCTTTGCCATTCCTTCATCCGCCATCCAAACCGCCAGCAAGCGCTAGCGGCGGATGAAGGAATGGCAAAGCACGACGTGGAGCACGGGTGAACTTCCTTAGCTTTTTAATGCTGTTCTAGACGGGCCCAGTTTACAATTTTTCTATCATATATATATATATATATATATATATATATATATATATATATATATATATATATATATATATATATATATAACTCATAACATTAATAAAGATGCTCATTTTGCATTAGGTTAATAAAGTTGGTCTTTGCAATTATTGATAAAAATGTTCTAAATCTGTCTGTCCAGAAAGCTGGGGAGGGATTTTTCATAAGTTCCTCTTTTAACGGGCGTGGATATATATCTTGTTTGATTAGTATTTTTTTATATATTATTAATTTTTGTAGTATTTGCGGTAATGAAATTGATTCAAATTGAAAATGTTGGTCGACATTTACCCCACATTATGCTTTTTTTATTTCAAACAGGGCAACAACGCTGTCCAAACGGAAAACAAGATTTGTATCGTTTAACGAGATGATTGTGTTGGGGAGACCGTGGTGTAAAAGTAGTTTGGTCGGTTCTGAGGCGGATATTTTGACCTGGAAGACGAATGAGCAAAATCTGTTAGATCAAATCTCTTCGTGCTATCTTTTGCTGCCTATAAATAATTGATACTTGTTTACTGGATTACAGATATAAAAGGTATATAACTTTGTTCCCACCGTTTTCTTATAGATAACTTTTCTTATAGGTAACTAGTAACAGTAATAATTAATATTGTAATAACAGTAATATTGTAAACATAACCTCATAGCACCAGTAGTCGATTTGTGTTTATAAAGTTATTCGCGATTAAAAATATCAGTTTACGACACTCTCAGACATTTATGGTAAGGCCACTATGAGTGAAAGAACGTGCCGTGACTGGTTTTAACGCTTCAAGAGCGGTGATTTTCACGTCGAAGGCCGGCATATCGGTGGAAGAGTGAAAGTTTATGAAGATGAAGGATTAGAGGCATTGCATAATGAAGATGTGTGTCAAAGTCAACAAGAGTTGGCAAGATCAATGGGAGTGACTCAACAAGCAATTTCAAAACGCTTCAAAGACCTGGAAATAATAGAGAAGCAAGGATATTAGGTGCCATACGAGTTGAAATTGAGAGACGTTGAACACCGTTTGTTTGCTTGTGAACAGTTGTTTGAAAGGCAAAACCGGAAGGAATTTCTGCATCGCATTGTGACTGGGGACAAAAAATGAGTTTATTACGATAACCACAAGGGTCGAAAATCATGAGGATATCCCGGCCATGCTTCCTCGCCAACGGCCAAACCGAATATTTACGGCTCCGAGTTCATGCTCTGTATTTGGTAGGACCAGCTCGGTTTAGTGGATTATGAGCTATTAAAACCGTCTATTTTACAATAAAGCCTTAAATTTTGAAAAAAAAAAACAAACGGTGGGAGCAAAGATGTATTGTTAAATATTATACAGCTTACTGTATAAGATAAATATAAGCATTGATACTCCGTTAACGCTAATGTTTTGAGTATTTATTAATCAGCAGCGCCTCATTTATAAAGCCAACTGATTTAAGAAAAACATAATTGTTGATATGTTGATGAGTGATAACTAGTTTTAACCATTTCTGTTGAAGTGAGATACTTTGGCAGACCAATATCTGATGCATCTTCAGTATGCATTTACGAACTCTCTAGAATCACTTGGTGGTCAGTAGCAATTCTTTGGTAAACCGAATTTTGCTAGAGCATTCTGAAAACGAGTGACAACAATTTTGAGCAACGAGGCGCTATCAAGGTTTGTTTCAGATTTGGGCATAGTGCGAAAAAAACTTTGCAAAACTTTAACCGGCCTATGGAAGCATCACTTTGTTGAGGGCCCAAGTTTTCCGGTGGTTTAAGACATTCTCAGAAGGGCGAGACTTGATTGAATATGGACCTTCAATCAGGGGAAAGCTTTCTAATGCTAGAAGTGAAATAAGATGAAAATGTCCACAGTATCCGTAATTTTGTGCGCTCGAATCGTTGGTTGACGATCAGAATGATTAGAAAAGATTTGAGTTTGACTCATACAGCTGTTCATCAGACTTCTGAACTGGGGATAAAGAATATGCGCGAAAATGTTTCTGAAAAACCTTTCTAAGGATGAAAAGGACAATAGTAAGGAATCATGGCTTGATTTTTTGGGACGAATATATATATATATATATATATATATATATATATATATATATATATATATATATATATATATATATATATATATATATATATATTTCAATTTCTGGACCGTGTCATTAGTGATGAGGCGTCTTCGATTTTTGAATATGATCTGGAAGCATCGATTGTCACAGTGATGTTTTTGGCATATAAAAACAAAATCCCTTATTCATCAAGCTTGAGTCGTGGTGATTTTTCTTTCCCCAAAATTGAAAATTCAGCTCAAAGGACGCCAGTACGAAATATTTAAAAAACATACATATAGCGGAGTACTCAAATTCGAGTTTATTCTTTTAACATTCAAGATTGGCGGGCGTGTGCTCTTCTGTTGTTCCAGAGCCCTATTCTAGATGGGATAACGCGACCACACTCCGAACATTTGAACCAGCCATGAGGAGGGATGAGTCTGTTTCTAGGTCTCGGTCTTTTATTCCGATCAGACAGTTGTCTCTATTGGGTTCTATTGGAAGTAATCACCCTCTATTAATGACTAGCATTAACGCTTTTCAAAGTTTCGTGGTAGGCATCCTTGTAGTGAACTTTCTGACGTTCTTGCTTACTTCACCTAAAGTTAATTCACGATACAACATACACTTTTCTAGACGATGGCCATCTAGCTTGCCAAATTCCCTCTTTCTTTGAGAATCTATATACAAAAGTTTGCTGACAGTCCATTGCAAACTTCCTTTTTTGATTTTTTATGGTACCATTTGATCACCATTATGAGTTTTAGATGACGTTGCTGAATGCTGTCGATAACCGTCAGATGTTTTCTGTAATAGTAGGGTATCAACGATTTACACCCACAAGTAAGCAAAGGCATGATCACAGCTCGGTACACAGCCACCTTTACACTCAATGACAGGCCATAACTTCCGAAAACTCTATGGCGAAGTTTATAAAATGTGCTTGAAGCACAGCTAATTCGGTTTCAGATTTCCGACTCTAAATCTCTAGAATTAGAAAGACTACCCAGATAGCTAAAGTATTCCACAGACTCAAGTGAAGAGTCAGATGCATAAATGCTGATGATTTGAGAGAAAGAACTACCACGAATGGTCATAATTTTAGTTTTATTTGGGGTAATTTTAAGGCCAAATGCTTCATTCGCCAAGATATATCTATTAAGAATTTGCTGAAATATAATAGGATCATGGGTTTTTAAGGTACAATCATCTGCGTACATGAGTTCACGAGTTCACACATTCGGGTTTTGGTTTTGGCTTTAAGGCGGGGCAACCCTGTCTGACAGCGGTGGCGGTTTCAAAAGGATCTATCACTTTACCATTGTCCGACACCAGAGCTCGGGTATTAACATAAAAGCTTTTACATATATTGATGAGTTTCTGAGAAATGCCGAACTGCATAAAGCAATAAGCGAGTTTTTGAGTAAATCCCACAGAATAAAGATGTCAGAAGTTTGACGCAAGCCCGCAGTCTATCTTCTCAGCCATTTCTCGGTATGTTTGACGACCGTCCTCCTTCAAAAGTGCTTTAAGATGGTCCTCGTCGAAGTCGGAAGTTGTTTTGCCGCAGCCGCAAGGCATACAGTAAAAGGTAAAAAGGCATATGGTAAAAAAAATAAAATATCAGTTTCATACCTTATTTACACACGTCGTATCTGTATTTAAAATGATTTAGATTAGAACAAATTTTATAAAATGAATTATAAAGAAACATTTTTTTAATAATGCAATGGTTTTCATCTGCAATTACTGTAGATTACACTTTACATCATATAATGGTAAATACTGAACAGAAATATTTACATTTGTAATTAAAATTAAATATTTACAGCAATAATTTTCAACGCAAACTGGCCGTAGGCTTTAACTATCTCAGTTTCTAGTTCAGTCACACTGTTTCATACCTGTGATAAACGATATACGAACCATGTAGATGTTCCAAAGTAACCTAACAGTGTAACGGCCATGTTGAACAGCTTTTTAATTTCAGCTAAAGCTGTAGTCATGCTAGCTTATAAGGTATTGGCGTATTGTGCTGAGATGCGTATAGTGGTGGGATTTGCATAAGAATATACGAAATATTTAAAAAACATACATATAGCGGAGTACTCAAATTCGAGTTTATTCTTTTAACATTCAAGATTGGCGGGCGTGTGCTCTTCTGTTGTTCCAGAGCCCTATTCTAGATGGGATAACGCGACCACACTCCGAACATTTGAACCAGCCATGAGGAGGGATGAGTCTGTTTCTAGGTCTCGGTCTTTTATTCCGATCAGACAGTTGTCTCTATTGGGTTCTATTGGAAGTAATCACCCCCTATTAATGACTAGCATTAACGCTTTTCAAAGTTTCGTGGTAGGCATCCTTGTAGTGAACTTTCTGACGTTCTTGCTTACTTCACCTAAAGTTAATTCACGATACAACATACACTTTTCTAGACGATGGCCATCTAGCTTGCCAAATTCCCTCTTTCTTTGAGAATCTATATACAAAAGTTTGCTGACAGTCCATTGCAAACTTCCTTTTTTGATTTTTTATGGTACCATTTGATCACCATTATGAGTTTTAGATGACGTTGCTGAATGCTGTCGATAACCGTCAGATGTTTTCTGTAATAGTAGGGTATCAACGATTTACACCCACAAGTAAGCAAAGGCATGATCACAGCTCGGTACACAGCCACCTTTACACTCAATGACAGGCCATAACTTCCGAAAACTCTATGGCGAAGTTTATAAAATGTGCTTGAAGCACAGCTAATTCGGTTTCAGATTTCCGACTCTAAATCTCTAGAATTAGAAAGACTACCCAGATAGCTAAAGTATTCCACAGACTCAAGTGAAGAGTCAGATGCATAAATGCTGATGATTTGAGAGAAAGAACTACCACGAATGGTCATAATTTTAGTTTTATTTGGGGTAATTTTAAGGCCAAATGCTTCATTCGCCAAGATATATCTATTAAGAATTTGCTGAAATATAATAGGATCATGGGTTTTTAAGGTACAATCATCTGCGTACATGAGTTCACGAGTTCACACATTCGGGTTTTGGTTTTGGCTTTAAGGCGGGGCAACCCTGTCTGACAGCGGTGGCGGTTTCAAAAGGATCTATCACTTTACCATTGTCCGACACCAGAGCTCGGGTATTAACATAAAAGCTTTTACATATATTGATGAGTTTCTGAGAAATGCCGAACTGCATAAAGCAATAAGCGAGTTTTTCAGTAAATCCCACAGAATAAAGATGTCAGAAGTTTGACGCAAGCCCGCAGTCTATCTTCTCAGCCATTTCTCGGTATGTTTGACGACCGTCCTCCTTCAAAAGTGCTTTAAGATGGTCCTCGTCGAAGTCGGAAGTTGTTTTGCCGCAGCCGCAAGGCATACAGTAAAAGGTAAAAAGGCATATGGTAAAAAAAATAAAATATCAGTTTCATACCTTATTTACACACGTCGTATCTGTATTTAAAATGATTTAGATTAGAACAAATTTTATAAAATGAATTATAAAGAAACATTTTTTTAATAATGCAATGGTTTTCATCTGCAATTACTGTAGATTACACTTTACATCATATAATGGTAAATACTGAACAGAAATATTTACATTTGTAATTAAAATTAAATATTTCTACAGCAATAATTTTCAACGCAAACTGGCCGTAGGCTTTAACTATCTCAGTTTCTAGTTCAGTCACACTGTTTCATACCTGTGATAAACGATATACGAACCATGTAGATGTTCCAAAGTAACCTAACAGTGTAACGGCCATGTTGAACAGCTTTTTAATTTCAGCTAAAGCTGTAGTCATGCTAGCTTATAAGGTATTGGCGTATTGTGCTGAGATGCGTATAGTGGTGGGATTTGCATAAGAATATACGTATGATTTAAAGGTGCAAAATTAAAATTTGCTTAAACCGGTATTAAATAGGAGAGATAAATTTTAGTTTCTCTGCTGTGAATTCCGTGTCATCTGTACACTCTCTATATTTTATCGGATACATTCATACTGAAAACATATAAAACATGTGCATAAATAAGCAATAATAGTCGGAATATATAGATCGTAAAATTACAAAATTCTGTGCAGAAAAGCTTAGAAGGAATATTTATTCAAACGAACAAATATTTGTCGGTTATAGTGGGCTGATGGGTTACTAGCCTGTTAAGGACTGTTCAAGGAATAAGCACAGTATTGAATTCGTGCACCAAGAATTTTTTTTTTTCGATTTTAAAAATTTATTTTTGGTAGTATAAGAGGTGTGACTATTAAATAACGAGACTGACACTTTAAAACATTTTATTTTGATTTCATACTTATTTACTTATTATCACCTTCAATATATACCCCTCTTCTATCCCTACATCGCTCCATGCGAATCTTCCATTGTTCGAAACAGTGCTGGAAGTATTCTTCAGTCAGCCCCTTCAGAACGCATGCCGCTTTCTCTTTCACAATTTGAACGGACTCACATCTTCTTCCTTTTAATGCAGATTTCATCTTAGGAAACAGATAGAAGTCGCACGGCGCAAGATCCGGCGAATAAGACGGATGGTCTAACACTGGGATGCTGTACTTAACTAGAAACCTCATGCGGATTGAGCCGGCGTATTGTCTTAGTGGAGAACCCATGGCCTTCCACAATTCGGGTCGTTTTTTTCTTATTCTTTCACGGAGTTCAGCAAAAATATGAAGGTAGTAATGTTCATTAATCATGAACCCAGTGAAGGTGCACAATCCCATAAATATCGAAAAAAACCATTGCTTTCAATTTTGCTTTGAATCATTGTCATCATTGCTTTGAATTTTAATTTGCTCTTTCGAGCGTTTTTGGCACTCGGTGAATTTGGGCTCTTCCAGTGCATGGATTAGCGCTTCGTTTCAGGATTATAAGTAAAAAACCACGAATTTGCATGTTAAAATTGTGATGTAAAATTTGCCGTACGCATTCTTTGTTAATTCCTACAGTTCAGCAATCGCATGAATACTTAACCGACGGTCAGATCAAACTAGATTATCGATTTTTTCGATATTGTCGTCCGTTTTAGACGTGGAAGGGCGACCTGGGCATGGATCATCTTCAACGTTTTCTCGGCCATCTTCAAAACGCTTAAACCACTTAAAACGTGATAAATAATTTTTATCACGTCCACGTGATAAAAATTAATTGCCATATACTTCTTTCGATAAATAATACGTTTCAGTAGCGGTTTTTCCAAGTTTCAAGTGAAATTTCACAATAATTCATTGCTATATTGTTATATTTAACATTTTTTCGGCGAAACAAAAATACAACTCTAATGCGAACGAAGGCAAAACACGTGTATACGATAAAGATTCATAGTAATGGTAGGGTATAGTTTATACTTGTTTCAATAAATTATAAGTTTCAGTGGCGGCTTTTCTAAGTTTCAAGTGAAATATCACAATTCGTTGCTCTATTGTTACACTTAATATTTTTTCGGCGAAACAAAAAAAAAACAACTCTAATGCGAACGAAGGCTACGGTTATACGGATTTGTTTACAGAAGCTAGAGGTACTGCATTTGAAAGAGAAGGCTCCACTTTAAATAGCTGTTGGTCGCTAGCATTTGGCGCATGCGTACTTCTTCTGTAGCAGCGTCAGTCCATATTTAATAACCACACTTTGTATTTTATATTTTAACATCTGAAAATAATTAGAAATGAGAAATGAGAAAAAATGTGTGAACAAATTTGATTTGTGTTTAAAGACATTCTGTGTAAAAAGTGGACCGAATTGTTAAATAATAAACTAAAATTCATTAAAATTTAAATTTAAGTAATGTCTGAATGATTGTAGTGTGTTCATATATTTTTTCTTTTTTACAGAAAAGAATCACTGATAAATTTGTCTCCGTTTGATTATTTGTTTTTATCCAGTGATTATTTATTTACATAAAAACAGATATTTTTCGAATTTTTGGATCGTGGAAAAAACCCAAAAAAAATTAACTGAGGTAACCGATACTTGATGGAAATTCATTTTAAATAAGTAAACAAAGATTAATATCTAAAAATTTCCACTATATTTAAAATTATATGTATAAAAATTATATGTATAACAAGGATCGACACACTGATCCTTTTTCAAATACAAACTATACTGTTATATATGTAGTATAGTTTGTATTTGAGAAAGGCAAAAAGGCAAAGGCACAAGGCCACTACTGAGTTAATGGCGAATAAAACCCATCATATCGTTATATCATCTTAGACGATCGCAGAGTGAATATTAGAGATATTGTTAAGATATTAAACATCTCGGATGTACGCATATGGAACTACAATATGAGCTATCCACACGATGGGTGTTATCATTGCTCACTTTTGACCAAGAACGGAATTGAAGTGACTAATTCACAGGGATGTTCGAACATATAATGGTTTGTTCCATAAGTTCCCGTCATTTTTAAAATTAGATTATTTTTCCTCCATTTTTATTTTGTTTGACCAAGGGTATATAGGCATTTCTTACTCTATAAAGATATTGACATCATTTTTCTGAAAACTTTATGTTTTAATTCACTCTCAGGTCTTTCAAATGGAAATTCCAGGCCGCAAAAACTTCATGGCAATATAGAAAGTGCCATTTTTGAAACTTGCTTTATTTCACTTTTCGTCGCGGTAAAAAAGCTACAGAAGATTAAATCATCTCCTGATGATGCTAACATGGTTAACGAAACGTGTGTCGAGCAGTTCAAAAAAGCGTTTTGGTGTTTAGTGGTAAATCTCTTCAAGTTTACTACAAAAGCAGTTGGAGATATTTACGCCATATATGGAGAGCACGCTATAGTCGATCGAACTGCTCGAGATTGGTTTGTCAAGTTCAAAAAGGGTAAGTTCAACCTGGACACACGCTCCGCTCTAATCGATCTTCCGACTTTGACAAGGACTATTTTAAAATACTTTTGAGGAAGGATGGCCGTCAAACATACCAATAATTGGCTAAAAAGATGGACTGCTGCCTTGCCGTAATCTTCTAACGTCTTTATTCAATGGGATATACTCAAAAACTTGGTGCTTGAGTGCCACACAAATTAACTGAAGACAACAAGGAAAATCGCCGCAACCGAGCTGCTCAAAATATTGCCACAAGCCGGTAACGAACAACGATTCTTGTACATAATTGTTCGGAAGATGATATATGACGTCTCTAAGTCAATATGAAGCAAATGGAAAAGTGGGTGGGTGGGTTAAGCAAGATCTCTTTCCCAAGAAAACCATGATCTGCTATTTTGTGGGAATGCAAGGGTCTCGAATATTAGACAACGTTGCAGAAGAACAAGATGGTTGACCAGCAACGCTACCTCGCCTAGCTGCACCATGTAAATGAGAATATTCCACCGAAACGGCCCGATCGACAAGGCCAAGTCATCTTCTAAGACAATGCAAACAAGTATGGTTAAGGAGGCCCAGAATGATTTCGAATCGGAAGTTCTTCCGCATCCAATCCATTATCACTATTTTCGCTTTCTGCCCAACTTAATGAGGGGCGCCAACGATGAGGGCCTCAAAAACTGGTTTAACAACTTCTTTGAGTCGAGACTCGAGACTGATTTCTGGCGAAACGGCATTAATACATTGACCGAGAGGGAGTAGCTGAATGTTTCTCTTAAGGTCAGAAATTGTTCGGGGTTTATTTCTGGAAATCAGAACTTTAACACAACCCCACAAAAAATAACCAGGGGGCGCGAGATAGTTTAAGAGTGGTGGGCAGTTGACATTACCGTATCGTAAAATACTGGGAAATATATATATATTTTTTTCTTTATTTGAGTTTTTCGCCACGATCTAAACGTCAAAAATATCTGTTCTTATATAAATAAAGAATCACTGGGTAAAAACAAAAATACCAAACGGAGACAAATTTCTCAGTGATTCTTTTTTGTAATAAATTTGCTTAACAAACAAAATTTTAAAAATATAAAAATGTTTAAAAAAAATATATAAACTTTTAACTTAACGTTAACGTTTCGGGAAATATTCTCCTCCCGTTTTCAAAACGAATATAAAAATAAATTATATTAATTCCTATACATTCTGAAAAGATAGGTAGTAAAAAAAGTAGGAAGTAAATATATTTTTTGTGTATGTCAATGATGCTTACATTGACAATTAGTTTTTAATGACCGTGACAAACTACCAAAGAAAAAAAAACATCTATGAGAATATTAGATGTAACATAACACAATTATAGCGGTTTCTTTTAGTCTTCTATATTTTGTTACTGATTCTTTTAATACCGTTTTTGAACTATGCCAATTGATTTTATGACCCGATTCCCATGCGTGTTGACAAATTCTAGATTTTATTAAAATCGCCCTTTCTAAGAAGGTTTTTCTCTATTATTCTAACATCTAACGGTCTAGATGTCTCACCTATATAGAATTTGCCATATTCGCAGGGAATTTTATCAATCACATTTTTGGTATTTTGTTGTGTGTTGTTTGGTTTAGTTTTTGTTAAAGGTGTCAAACTTTAAAACTTTCTTCATAACGTAGATCGGTATCTTTTAATATGTATAGGTAAAAAGGAATGGTGATTGAGTATTATAATGAAGATGAATATAATAAAAATAATGTCAAGTGAATAAAAATATACCAAATGTCCGTAAAGCAGTAAAAGAGACCAAGAAAACTGCGTACAGGTATTTTGTTCATCAGGAGAACTCCTTAGGTTCACAAGAATGGCGCTTCAACATTTATAACGGTGTTTATGATGTTTTTGAACTGCCTGCTTATTCTTCAGATTTCGACTCAAGCCACTTTATTTGTATAACGTAAAGAACAGTATTCAGGGAAATATTTTTCCTGACGACGTGCTTCTTGAATCGTTGGTGTGAATAATTGATTAGAAGGATTTGAGTATGTTATATTAGAAAATATGTCGAATCCCTGCTTTATGGATACACGAAATGTAATGATGCTATAGAAGTAATGTTAGAAAACTTAATTGTTTCAAAAGCCCCAGGTGTATATTTCTATGACAGGGACAATAATTTGTGAAAAATTCTTATATAATAAGTTGGTTTTTACCTTTAATTTGTACATTTTAAAAATATCCCAACTTATAGATCCTCTTACTAAAGGGTTGTCCAATAGGAGTATCAGAACTTTAAAAAGAAGCACAATGATAACTTTTACTGATAATCCGATAATTTATATTTTATCTTGAAGAATAACTAATGGTATTGATAATAATTGCCATGTTTTGAAAAAATTGTCGTTCAACTGTCCATCTTGATTTAATCTGGTTTAATGCATTCTGGCGACCCAATTTTCGATTACCCTTTCACATATCGCCTGATTTATTTTCAATGGTGGTCTGAATGTCTCGTTCAGACAAGAGTTGTTCTGGATTAATTTATGCGACCAGACCTAACCTTAGCTGGTTAGCCAGTGCTAACCAGAGATCTAGCATAACTGCACAAAAAATAATTCAAGGGTGTGAGATCGCATGATCTTGGTGACCAATTAACTTTACCATTTCGCAGAATAACGAGTCCAGAAAATTTTGTTTATAATAAATCGATAACCTGTTGAGATATGTGACAAGTCGCACCGTCTTGTCGAAAGAAAACATTGTTTATATTTACATTTACGAGTTCAGGTCAAACACATTCTGTTAGCATTTTCTTATAGCATTTACCATTAAGAGTGGTACCATTTCTATCACTGTATTAAAAATAAATAAGGTCCAGTTATTCCTTCAGCCGAAAAACCGCACCAAATAGTAACTTTCTGAGGATGAAGAGGTGACTTCTGAATCACTTGAGGATTTTCATCGGCCCAAATACTACAGTTATGTTTGTTCACAAATCTATTAAGCCAGAAGTGCGCTTCATCGGAAATGATTTTTTTTTCAAAGTGAGGTTCGCGTTCGAACTGCTCTAAAGTTATTTTCCATGGTTTTTCACTACACAACGTACTGAACACTGCAGCCTATGCATTACAAACAGTATTGCCGCCATTACCTGTCAAATTTCTGACACTTACTGGTAAATTTATCATAAGAAAGAAGTAAGATTAAAAATAACCAAATAAATGCGAAAAAAAGTTGGGTATTCTCTAATATATTGTATAATATACTAATATAATTTGGGTACTACAGTATAGTTTTTTTATTGTTCAGAAAATTTTTTACTTCTTTGATCAATCAATGAATCACCTGTCTTCTAAGATAAACATCGTGGATTTTAAGACACTAATTATTATGTGTTTACAAAAAAAAATCATTTACTTCTTAGTTAAGCCAATAGTAAATATAAACCAGAAAAATAATATATTTAGAGTTCCACTTAAGCTTTTTACCGATCTTTATATGCTATTTAGTTAATGTGGAATAAAAAGCAATAATGCGTACGACTTTAAATAAGGAAAACTGATTTTGCCCAGCGGGGCTACAACTTACGACCGTAAAGATGCAGTGTTTATTGTCTTTTAACTACACTATTTTAAGCGTGTTATCAGATGCAAATATCATAATTTAAAATGTTTATTTCAAAACTATGTTAGTTAGTATCTAATGTGTATACTTACTGTCAACGTTAGTCCTCTTTGTTAAGAAAATGCCAGATCAACTGTAAAAAAGAATAATAAATGTAATAAAATTACGATTTAATATAATTCAAACTAAAATATAATTATAGTGCGTTTAAGCTGCTCTTCATTTGAGTAATAATATTTTGTTTAAAAATAATTTTAATATAACCATTCAAAAGTACTTTACTACGAGTCTATACGAGGGTTTCTACGTATGTATCCGAAATAATAAATAAAAACAAATATTAATCATTGAATATGGTTATATTGTTTTTCAAAATATTCCCCACGATAATCGATACACTTTTACATACGTTTGAACCAATTTCCATAGCACTTTTTTCATTTCGATTGAGGTATCTCTAAAACATTTATTTTGAACATATTAACTTCTTCTTCTGGCACCGAAAATCGTTGACCACGTAGTTTATTCTTCACGGACGGGGACAAAATTAAATCCTTCGGTGCCAAATCAGGACTATGCGGAGGATGACCCATTAATTCTATGTTTTAACCGGTCAAATATTGAGTTGTTCGGTTCGATGTGTGAGATCTGCGTCGCTGGTTGATTTTTCTTATTTCTTGAAAGATTTCTGGCAAACAAATAGTTGTGTACCATTCAGAATTGACCGTTCTATGATTTTCTAGTGGCAATAGAGCCATATGCCTATTTATCCCCAAAAACAGGTGACCATTTGCTTCGAAGTGCTTTTTACTCGAACAACTTTTGTAGGGCTCATTTTGAAAGACCCATACAGTGGACTGCTATTTACTTTCAGACTCATAGGCATACATCCAATATTCGAAAACTGTGTAGATATTTTAAACGGCTTTTAACGCGCTACGATTGTATTTGTTGAACATTTATTTGCATCAATCGACACGAGCCTTTTTTGTCAAATTTTGCGGAATCCAATGCGCACAAATTCTTTTTCAAAACTAAATGTTTACGTAAAATTTTATTTATG
This sequence comes from Cosmopolites sordidus, assembly GCA_031761425.1. Taxonomy (NCBI): domain Eukaryota; kingdom Metazoa; phylum Arthropoda; class Insecta; order Coleoptera; family Curculionidae; genus Cosmopolites; species Cosmopolites sordidus. The sequence goes on along the minus strand of JARFXV010000856.1, from coordinate 187,556 downwards.
CTTGTAATACTAATACCCAGAGATATATCAATCTCACTGTATGTCACATAACAATCTTGCCTTATCAGTCTTGCTTTATCACAACGTGATTAAACGATAGCCACGATTGAATTCACTAAACTAGTGATATACAGTGGTTTTAGATAGGGTTTTATCGTCTGATAAAGTGAGTTGATCGATATACTGTTGGTGAGATAATCCACGTCGAAAGTCGTAGTAAATCATCGCACGAAAGTCCTCACGAGTTAATTCCATTTTTTTTGACTGACATTACTAAACAAGACACTAAACAAGACAAATAGCGTGTGTATGATAAACCGTTCTGAGTACGTATCCAGTCAATAATGTCAAAGTATATGTCAAATGGCGTGTAGTAACACTATTGTTGCCAATTCCGGATACATAAATAGCAACCCTCGTATACGTGGTGTGAAAATAAAGTAATGAGAGTGGTGGCGCAGCATTCGATCTGTCAACACTGTTTGCTTCTCGTTTTGAGGGGAAAAGTACATTCAGTACATTAAGTTTGAATAAAATAGAGTCTGTTGGTGGTGGAAAACTTCAACAGGTCTATGGAAATAGTTTTTTCTCGAAGGCCCAGATGTTCAGGTAGTTTAGGACCTTCTCAGAAGATCGACTCGATTGAACAACAATTTAGCGGTCGAAGGCCCTCATCTACCAGAAGTGAAGAAAATGTCCACATAATCCCGAATTTTAGTACCTTACAATCACCGATTAACGGCCAGAATGTTAAGGTAAAAGTTGAATTTGGCTTACATAACCGTTCATCAGATTTTATCATCAAGGAATTGGGAATTAAGAAAATATGCTCAAAAATGGTCCCGAAAAACATTCGCAGTGTCTAAAGGACAACCAGAGGGGAACATCTCTTGACTTTTTAGAGCGTCATTACTGGTGACATTACGTTAAGCTTTCATTACTGGCGATGAGTTGTAGAGTTTTGAAAACGATTCGGAAATGAAGCGCCAAAATCAGAAATGGCACATCCCAACCTGACCACGGCAAAAAAGCAGGAATGAGCAAATCAAAGATGTTGACACGTTGATTGATCAAAACACGTTTTTTCTAGTTGCAACAAGTCCGAACCATGGTCATAAGCTGTCGATTAATCTCGAGCAGCACTTCCTTTGGTTATTGGGGATTTCTTGTCAGATTTGAAATACAGTACAAAAATTCGGTATTTCATTGGACGGTCACTCATTTAAGTATTAGGGGAAGACCGGGTAATGGGAGTCAGCGGGCAGTGGTAGTCACCCACACCTTTCCAACACGCGCCTGTAGCCGCCGGGCATTTCGGAGTGACAGCCGTGTTTTAAATAAAATAAACGGTAAGGGTCGAATTACCTAATGTACTTAAATAAGACTTTTATATGTATTTAGTCTGACATTCAAAATAGTGATGTGCAACTTAGATTGCGATAATAATTTAATTTTTTGTTTATTTTTGATTTTTTTCTCATTAGTGTAGTTGCAAGCAATGAGAGTTAGGTCACCATTACTCGTAAAGTAATGTGCATGTAGATTTAATAACCTAAATGATTTATACTGATATTTTTTCTCTAGATGCCGAAAGTACGGATCAGAATTACCGAAAAGGCTACCTGGTCTTCTCATAGTCTGGAAAAAACTGTGCAGTTTATTGAACAACAAGGTTATTGCATATAAAAAGCAACTAAAACTATCGATATTCCATATTCAAGTCTATAAAACAGATATAAAAAAATCTACGAATCTAATCTTGGACGAAATACTATTTCTAGTTCCGAAGTAGAAGGCGAAATCTGGTGAAAAAGATAGCCAATATTTTCTATGGATATACCGCTAATAAGATAAGAAAAATGGCATTCGAATATGCTGAAAGATTTAAAGCACAGCTTTAACAAGTCTTTAAGAATGGATTGACATCATTGGTTGAATATATTTATGATCAGAAATAATACTTCTGTTAGGAAGCCAGATTTACAGAACAGAACAGAATTACAGTCTTTAATAAAGCGGAGGTGCAGTTGTTCTATAAGCTGCTAGGAAAACTGGAAAAGCATAAATTTGTTCCAAAAAATATCTACAATTGCCAGGAAATAGGGATTTCAACTGTGCAAACCCCGGGGAAAATATTAGTCACAAAAGGGCATAAGAGAGTGGGATTCATCACAAGTTGGGAGAGAGAAAAAAATATAACCTTGTGTGCAATGAGCGCTGCTGGGGGATTTATCCTGGCAATATTTATCTAGGAAGAGGTTTCCTAGGAAGAGGCTGGCTCCTCTACTCGATGGCCCAAAATGAGCTCTTCACAAATGCTTAGACGATGGTTGGAACAATGAGAATCTCTTTTTCTCAACCAAAGGTTATGTCTGCGATAAGTGTTAAATTTTGACTCTGATTATCCACAGGGTGACTACCATTACCCCCATCTCGGTACAATGAGAATCAAATCTGTTTTTTTTAACTGTCATTATTTACAAAGTTGATTGCCAAAGTGACTAAAACTGGACTTAATTGATAGATTAATAATAAAATTTTGCTATTAGTCGGTTGCATTAAAGATTTTATTTTGAAATAAGTTTTTATTTGAATTCTCGCTTAAGTAACTCTCATTACCCTTTTTTACTCTAACCGCGAAACGTGACGCTGCGCTTCGATCTGTAGATCGCCAGATTGCAGAAGATACTGTAAAAGATCAGCTTGTATTTTATAAATTGGAACTGAATATATTAAATCCGAAGTTACATTAGAAGATTTTCTATAAATAATGGGCAAAATTAACTTCCAATTGCTGATTTTGAGTACCAAATATTAAATCTCAACCCGTATTAATACTCTTTGTATAATTACTTATACTACTAATAGTTATTTTACAGGAAGTAAATCCAAGAAAAATAGTAACAATGTAATAATGAAAAACTAAAAAAACATTTTCTTATCAGTTATCTGATAACAGGCTAGAACTAACGCAAATATTTTACAGCACTTGAATACTTCAATTCAAACCAACTTTGCTATAGCGGTTGTTAAAATTCCTAAACATCAATTAGCTTAAGACTAGCATTTGATTTAACCACGTCAAACCGATCTTTGACTGCTGAGTGGAATGGTTATTTATATAAGGGTATACATATATCATAAACGTAGCTATATGTAATGACATTTAATTTACCTAACTCATCTGAAAGCAATGGGCTATCGTTTAATCATTTACATTAAATTATATTTTAAAATGTAATCCTGACGTAAGTTATAAATGTTATAACGGAAGTTAGAAAGAATTTTCCAATAAAAGTCTCAGAACTTTGAAACGTAATAGTGGAAACAGTGTTAGAGATGTAAATTGGGTGCCCATTTTTGGGTGCTGTTTTTGGGCTGAATGAGCGATACCTAATGATGGAAATCGTGTTGCTGTTAATACCGAAAGAAACTATAGAAAAAGCGTTATTTCACGAAATGGTAATGTTAACTGGTCAACCAAGATCATTCGATCTCAACCACTTAAATTAATTTTTGTAAGGTTATGTTAAATTTCTGGTTCAGAGAAATAGACTCCGAATATTTAGGCCACCAATGAAAATATGATACGTAATATGTGTGAAAGAGTAATTGAAAATTGGGTCTTTAGAATGCATTTCACCAGACGAAGTAGAGGGGAACATTTAAACGATATTATCTTCCAAACATAATGCCATTATCTATTCTTCAAGATAAAATAAAAGTTACCGGATTATCGCTTGTGGTTACCATTGTGCCTCATTTTAAATATCTGATACTCTTATTAGACAACCCAGATAATTAAATCAAATATGACATTCGATTATCTTTTCACAAGTGTTGATATTATTGGTCGAAACCCTTTTGTACTAAAAAACGTCAAACTATTATACTGCAAATATAGGAATAATCGGTTTATAAACTAATACATATTTGATATAAACACAATCTGGTATTCTGTTTTCACATTGATGCTATATTTATGAATTAATGATAGTTATATTTCAAAAATTAATCTGGGGTGGGAGTTATACCCCCCTCTAAAGATTCCTTTACAGGGTTCTTTACATGCTCAAAATGAGGGGCTTCAACAGCATGTTCAATTCCTCTCTAGATTCGTTCACTATAAGTATCACGCTCTGGATTATAACAAATTTCGTTAAAATTTTCCGTTTTTTGATGTCCCCAAAATAAAAGAAGAAATAATGCCAAAAGATGATATTGCACATCCCCCTATATTTGCATTGTACTGTGAAGATTCTCGTATCAGATTAAATCATCTCCCTTCGAGTTTAATGTTTCACACCGAAGGTTTCAATCGAAGAATTGATCGAAAATATTGATAGACATAAATAGATTGTGAATATTTTTTCATTTCGATCCAGAAATGCCGTTAATTCAAGACAAAAATGTGTGCTGTTAATCTGATATTGATCCCTCAATCCGTGCTCTACTTGGATCTCGTATGGATGGAAGTTTAAATATTGGTAACCTCTTATATCTATGTTTTGGTTTTCGGTCTTTTCTGAATATATATATATATATATATATATATATATATATATATATATATATATATATATATATATATATATATATTTATATATTTATATATATATATATTATTTATATATATAATATATCATCATCATCATCATCATCATCAGCCCGCATCGATCCACTGCAGGATGAAGGCCTCTTCAGCATGCTTCCAACCTTCACGGTCCTGGGCTTTCCTCTGCCACTCGGGTCCAATATACTTAACGATGTCATCAATCCATCGTGCTTTCGGTCTTCTTCGCGGACGTTTGCGATCAAGCGGTATCCACTCCAGGATTGCCTTGGTCCATCTGTCGTCCCATCGCCTCGCTATATGGCCTGCCCATCTCCATTTCAACTGTTTTACTCTTCCAATGATGTCACAGACTTTTGTTTGTTCCCTGATCCATGCGCAGGACTTTCTGTCTCGTCTTGTAATGCCAAGCATACATCTTTCCATTCCCCTCTGTGCCACCCGAAGTTTTTGTATTGATTGCGATGTGAGTGTCCAGGTTTCACTTCCGTATGTCATAACGGGTAGAACGCACTGATCGAATACTTTTCTCTTCAGGCAAAGTGGGAGTCTGCTCTTAAACACCATGCTGAGCCTACCAAATGCCTGCCAGCCACATTTAACACGCCGTTCCACCTCCCGGGCGGTATTCCCCTCCATGGAAATCCTCTGCCCAAGATATACAAAGCTGTCCACAATCTCTAAATCCCTTCCTAAAACTGAAATTCTTCTGTCCTGAGCGAAGTTATTGAACATAACCTGACTCTTTTTCAGGTTTATTTTCAAGCCAAATGGTTCGCCAGCCCTTTGCAGTTCTTGTATGCGTCTTTGCAGCTCCTCTGGGTCTTGTGAAATGAGAATAATATCATCTGCAAATCTAAGATGGTTTAAGTTTGCACCATTGATCTTTACCCCATCCTGTTCCCAATCCAGTTTACGGAATACTTCTTCAAGGCCAGCAGAGAAAAGAATAGGCGATATTGCGTCACCCTGCCGTACACCTCGTTCTATATTAATTCCCACTTCAAGATCATCAAGGTGAATTGTGGCTGTAGCTCCATCATATATCGATTCTAATAGGTTTACATAGGCTCTCTCTACACCTTGGCTAAGCAGTGCATCCATTATCGCATGCTTTGAGATGGAATCAAATGCTTTTTCGTAGTCGATAAAAGCCAAGCACAGTGGCATGGTGTATTCGTTGTGCCTTTCTATGACCTGCTGTACAACCTGGATGTGATCCATTGTACTGAATCCACTTCTGAATCCTGCTTGTTCTCTTGGTTGTGCGTCATTCAGTTTTTTTAATATTCTTTTAGAAATTATCTTAGTGAAAACTTTGTACATCACTGATAGGAGGCTTATTGGACGGTAGTTCTTTAAATCTTCCTGTGCTCCTTTTTTATGTAAAAGGATCACTTCTGCATTTTTCCATAAGTCAGGCACTTTTTATAATATATATATATATATATATATATATATATATATATATATATATATATATATATATATATATATATATTGTTTTCTGTTAGGGCGAGATCTAATTAACAAATAACTAAATAACAAATTCTAATTTAATAACATTCTTATTATACACAGACCTAAGAAGGGAGTCATCTTTGTCTATTTCTGCTTTAAATATAATCTTCCGGAGTATGTTGTTAATGTAATTTAAGTATTTTTGTTGATCTGCGTTGACTCGGGTACCATATATCAAAATATCGTCCATGCACTTAATTTAAAAAAGAATTTTCTTTCTACTATTAGTATTTAGAAATATCTCTATTTCAAAATGTTACTGAAGTGAAAGTAAAGATTATTTTAACTTTAACTTTAAATTGAAGTTTACACTAACGCATAAATTAAAAAGGTGAACGATTACATCTGTAATTATCTTACTTAATGTATAAATTGTTAACATTTTTTCATTTAAGTTATTTACTTTTTTTTATTATAGCCTATATAGAAAGTTGCTTATATAGAAAATTGCTTAACTAGGACCAATATTTAATTTTAAGAACTTTTTGAACGGGGTTAAACACAAACACAGTTACTAAGCAGCTTATATCAAGCTAATTTAAAAGATGTTTTTAAAATATTAATTATATTAATTTTTTAGCCTTCTATTTATCTTAAGTCTGCCATTTCTAGCCCTACTTTTTGAATTTGAATAGATTTCTAATCAACTGCTAGTTTATTGCGTTATATACTATATGCTTTATTGGAAATAAAGCTTTATTAAGGAACTGTTATTCACAGAAGATTTGTAGTTTGAACTATGTTAGTTACGTGTAGCATTTGATGTGTTTTGACCTTATTTCCAGCTGAAGCTATGATCTAGAGCCATAGGCCAGATGTTCACTAAGCAACTTGTAACGGCAAAACTGCCAATAAAATCTTAGGGGTCCCTTACATGAAAAATAACTTGTAATATCGTCCCTTAAACTTTGTTTAAGTCCCAGTTTATTACAATTTATGCTCCCTCAACTCTCTTCAATAATTAATGTGATAAAAGCCGTTATTAACATGTTACCCAGCAGTTTCCTCAATTTATTCTTAGGACTACTTTGAAGCTTCGGCCTTGGTTTAGTTAGTATAAATGGAACCTAAATTTAAAGAAAACCACTAACACCATCTATTGAAACAAAATGTATAATCTGAAACCTGTAAATCTCTATAAAATAAGACTGCCGTCATTAGAATCGATCAACAGATTGTCAAGTTATAGCGATTAAAGTGACAGTACCTTTTGCCATTTGGTTACCAAAATACGATGGAACAAAGAAGTAATATGAAATTTTGTTTCATGTTCGGTAATATTTTTACAGAAACATTTGAATTGATGAAAAAAGTTTATTGTGATGATAGCTTATCCCCTTCACGTGTATTCGAGTGATATAAGCCAGACCGACCACAAAACAAAAATCGTAATGAGTTGGCGGAAAAAGGGTGTAAAATGATCGCCTACCATGCGCATTTGATTGTGAAGTAGATAATGGAGGAATTAAATACTATCAAATACATGATTCACGAAATTTTGACAAAGGGTTTAAATAGACTGAAAGACTGTGCTCCACTTGTTCCTCACGCCTTAAATGAAGACCAAGAAATTGCTCGTGTTGAACATTGCAAATAATTTTATTAATTCCATCCAGAGGGCTATATCAATAAACTGCAAAAATAACTGCACATTCTTGAAATTGATTGTAACTGGGGGCGAGACTTGGTGCTTCAAGTATGATCCTCAAGCAAAGCTTGAAAGTGCTACGAGGAAGTCCTCAGGCTCTCCGAAATCGAAAAAATTGCGTATCCAGAAGTTACGAGAGAAGACAATATTGATCTGCTTTTACGATTATGAAGGTATTATACTTCGGCAATTTGTTCCACAGAGTCAAAATATAACTGGCAAATCTTGTCTTGGTGTTATAGAGCGTTTGTGGAAGATAATCGGTCGAGTGAGTATTAAATATCGAGCGCCGGGAAGTTGATTTTTGTTGCGCGATAATACACCACGCATGACCGTTGCTGTTTGTGATTTTTGGCTTCAATATCTTCCGTATTCGCCTGATTTATCTCCGTGTGACTATGTCTTTTTTCCGAAACTCAAACTGGCCGTGAAAAGATATTTGCATAAATGACAACTAGACAGGTTGTAACCACTTGTCAAGGTAAAAATTGTGTCAAAAAATACTTCATAAGCTTTCAAAAATTAGAATCATTTTAAACTCATTCCATAAAGATATAAAAAACAATATTTTATTTCAATATTATATTTTATATCGTTTCAAAAAATTAAAATATCCTGTGAGATGTAAAAATTGCTGACAATAATACATCGGCACCAATGCAGCTATTTCATGTTCTCCAGTTTATTATGTATCCGATAATATTTAATTTCAAAGATTTGCTTTGCTTACCAGTAACGGGTTTCCTTTATCAAATTGACTAACCTCGTCTTGCAACCATTATATCATCAGTTTTTATGTCATTAGTTATAGAGTTATATATTTTGTTAAATTGATGATGTTATATTTTTTTATATTTGTATAAATGTTTTGTATACGTTTTGCTTAAAAAGATTTAGATTTTTTTTAATTTACTAGAAACATATTTTATTACTGTTTATAGAATATACTATTTATAGCATTTACAAGCACTACACAATAACAAAATAAACAAATAATAAAAATAAAATAAACCATTTTTCAGGACCAATTGTAAAACATAAATATCAGAGTACCAAAACTGCAACGTAAGCTTTGTCACAAAAGAATTTATATTGGCTGTGTTGCGCGATTCTCGGATCTCGTCTTTGTTAATAATCAGATACCTGTTTACAAATGATGTTGGCGCCACCTCTAATGATATACTGAAACCTCAATAGTATAAAAGATATAAAAAAATATGAAATTTGAGCTCCAACAAGACATTCGTCAGAATTCGTTTTAGGACGCACTGATTCGAATAGTGGTGCGAAAAATGGTGAGGTTCGATTTCGGATCTCTCCTTTAAAAGGATCTCGGCTTAAGCGCGGTATTAAAAAAATAGATCTCGCCTCCTACGGAGCCTATATATATATATACCATAATATATATATATATATATATATATATATATATATATATATATATATATATATATATATATATATATATAAAGATATATATATATATATATATATATATATATATATATATATATATATATATATATATATATATATATATATATATTGTGCACCATAAAATTCACGATGTTCTCTATAAGTTTGCCCGACAGAACACTGATTTCGACAATTTGCAAGCGTTGCTCTGATGTTAAACGTTTCCTGATGATTTACCAGACTATAAATATACAAGGTGTGTCTCTCAAAAAACAAGATTTAAAAAAAAATACGAATATTACTCTTTTCGGGAAAAAACATTATTTGTATTTAAAATAATCTCGTTGCACGTTAATATTACGTTTTGCATGGTCAATGAGGTTGACGATTGAATTTTTAAGCTCAGCAAGATATGTCCTTCAGGATGGCGGTCGATGCCTTTTAATAACGATGTCATTTCATTGGCAAATAAAGTTTCTCGCAAAGGTAGAAGTCGCAGGATACCAAATAAGGCCAGTATGGTGAATGATTGATGGTTAAAATGGCATATTTGGTTAAAAAATCAGTGATGAGCGTCGGGGGATGGAACAACACATTATCGTGCAACAAATCCCAGCTGCCTTGTTGACGATATTGTGGCCATACGCGACGAATACACGACAACATTTTAGTTTAGTTATTGGCGATAACTTGGCTTCTAATGATATGAGTGTCATGAAATTATTTTCCTTTTCAACCTTTCAAACCTTTCAACTGTCAAAAGATGGCGCCACTAAAAATAACTATTTTTTAAAAGTCCTGTTAATGTAAGGCGTACCGTGTAGATATAATTTTATTGTTATTTTTGAGCCTGGGACTTTTCTTTTGGCGATGATATAACCGTTGCGTTTTCACAACACAAATATTTTTATAATATGCTTTAACGGCAAACGCATGTTGTGCATTCTTTTAGTGATTCATAGTTATGTTTCATACATGACACATCGTTAATGTTATGATGATGTAAATATAATGAATGTAGTCGCTTTATTCCTATGCGAGAAATGTTCCTGATATTTGAAATTAAATACCGCCGCACCCTGTATAAAAAATAATAAATTTAAAAAATAACCTTGTGCTGTTCTTTTTAAATTCTTCTTTAACGTACTAAAAGTTATTTCGTTCTTTTCTACTATTTCCTTTCTGTAATGGAGGGAATAGATATTGTTGAATTAATGTTTTATCTTGTTCTGCTTTTCCCAGTTTGTGTTGCTTGAATGAGTTTTTCATAGTCTTCTTTCCACCATGATTGCTCTACAGATAACAATGCCTACTCAACGTATACTTTCTAATTCAAGTATATTATTAACCCTAAATTGTAGATCTTCAAAAATCATTATTGTATTATATTTCAAATATCGTTACTGTTACTATATTATCTTTTTGTACTCAGTCCATATGAGTCTATAGATGCGTATAGACCCGGTTGGAGTACGCAAAGCATTCTGACTTATTTTCGAGTGTTCCTTCTGATCCTCCACACCTCTCTCATCCTTTCTCCGTGGATTCTCTTTCTTTCCTCCGTCCAGTTTGTTCCCGATCTCCTCGAAACTTCGCTCTCTAATGCAACGTTCCACATATATATTTTGTTTCTGTACGTTCTTCTATCCTCAATCTCTGTCGGACCCATTTGTGGCTTTCCCAGATCAGCTCTGACTTGTGTGATGCATGGTACTGTTGACTTGACTCCTTGTATTTATGTAAGAATTCTGGTGGTGAGTCTTTCTGTTCGGTTTCTGTGAGTCTACTGATATGTCCATAGAATTTCTACCTTCTTTTCTTATGTCCGCCGTTACGTTGGACATTCTCTCTGTGGTCTTTCGAGAATGTAGTCTGTATCCTTCCTTTGTCAGTTTTATGCCGAGAATTTTCCTCATAATTGTGCGTTCTTCTTTTAGTATGTTTTGTATGCCGCTTTTTGTATGAAGTGTTAAGTGTCTCGCTTGCGTATAGTACTTCTGCTTTGATTACTGTGTTGTAGTGTCTTATTTTTGCGTTTGTGGATAGGCATTCTTATTATGGATATTGTGTGTCTTGACGTATGCCCTCTTCATCTTCTGTAATCGAGTCTTCTGTGCAATCTTCTCTCCTCATGTGGGTTCGAGGACCTCGCCCAGGTATTTGAAGTGAGTGATCCTATCTATTTTGCCGTATTTGGTGTTCAAATTTTGGACATCTAATTTTGAGCAGAAGAATTCGGTTTTTTGAAAGGAGATTTGTAGGCCAACTTTCTCTGCACATTCCTTGAGGACTTGGATCTGTTTGGTTGCCCTTTTTTCATAGTCTGCGAGTATGACTAGGTCGTCTGCGAAGGCCAGGCATAATATTTCTGCAGTCTTTGTTCTTCTAGAATGTTGAACAAAGAGTATCGGTCGATGCAGTCATATGCTTTCTTGAAGTCCACGAACGTGCAGATGATTGGCACGTTCCCGATAGCTTTGTATTTCAGTATTTTTTTAAAGTTAAATATTTGTTCAGTGCATGAGCGACCAGGGCGAAAGCCTGCCTGGTACTCGCCAATTTGGTGTTCTAATTGTGCTTGTGTTCTCTGGAGAAGGAATGCTGAGAGGATTTTGTAAGTCACTTATAGTAAGGAGATTACTCTGTAGTTGTTCACATCTGTTCTGTCTCCCTTCTTGTGTAGCGGGTGGATAAGAGCACATTTCCATTCATCTGGTAATTTTTGTCTTTGCCAAGTGTTTGTGATAATTTGCGTAAGCTCCTGCAGTGAATTTGGTCCGAGGTTTTTCAATAGTTCCGCCGTGATACCATTTTCACCGGATGACCTGTTATACTTTAGTTTGCGTATGTGCCTGTGTATTTCTTCTTGTGTTGGTGTTGGTGATTCTGAGTGGGTATGGGATCAGAGAAATAGTATGCCAGCTTCGGACAATTCTCCTGATTGGTTAGCGATAATCTCCCATTTCGTTTTCTGAAGCAAAAATTTTGTAGTGTGTATCTACGGATTTCTCTTGCAAGAGTTCTATAAAAGTCTCTCGTGTTATAATTGCGAAAATTCTCCTCTATAGAGTCTAGTTGTTCCTTCATGTTCTTCCTCTTAGTTTGTCTGATAACCCTTACGATCTGTTTCCTAGTCATGTCAAAAAGCTGTTGACTTTCTGGAGATTTTTTGGTGTTGTAATCCTGAAATGCTCGTTTGCGTTGAGTCCCACCAAGGGTGTTTTGTGTTCTTTTTCAATAGGACCAGTTCCTGTGCTTTTTGTGTGATTTTTTTCCATGTATCTGCCTGTTCCTTTTCCCATTCCTCTGTTATGTTGGATACCTTGATCTTTTTTGTGTCGAATTTCTATAGATGTGCTTTCTTGTGATGAATGAATTCTCCTTGGGATGAACTTGACTTTGATTCGTGTTAGGTATTGGTCTGAGTCAATGTTCGCGCCCCTGCGGACTTGGACATCTTGGATCTCTCATCGTTGTGAGTATGAGATCGCAACGTGGTCTATCTGAAATTCTACAATCTGTTGTTTTCGCGGAAATTTTCTTAGGGATGTTGACATGATCTTAAGGTTATTCTATTGGCATAGTTCGATGCGGCTTGTGCCATTCTTATTAGTAAATTTGTGACCGGGGAATTTGCCTACTGTTTTCTGATGGATTTTTTCTCGCATTAAAGTCGTCCAGTAGAATTTTGACGTCATCCTTTGGGACCTTTGCCATTACCTTCTGTAGTGTTGCCCAGAATTTCTCTGTAGACTTGGGGTTTTTTTTGTTGTCTCCGTTTGTGGGGGCATGTACGTTGATCATGGTGTATTTTTTATTGGGGCACCGTAAGCGCATTGTCATTAGTCTATTGTTTATGGGCGTGATTTCCGTAATAGAGATAACTATCCCTTTATGTACCACAAAGGCCATGTCCAGAAGCGGAGCGCCCCTGGCGACTCGTTTGTCTGTCCTGCTTTTGAATATGCGATAGTTCCCATAGTCTACCGTGTCCTCATCCGTGATGCGTGTTTCTCCTAGGTCAAGCACAAGTATCGTTTGCCTGTCAAGTTCTGAAGTTAGGTTATGAATTTTTTCCTGGTTGGATCAGCGTGTTGATGTTGAAGGTGCCAATGTATGTAAGTGTTTTATGTGGAAATTTTCCGGAAAGTTAGCTCCGACTTAAGTCCGACGTGAAAGTCCAGGTTCCCCAGAATCCGAACACCCGGTTACCGTCTGTCGACGGGTGAATTGGTTAGTACCTGAGGTATCATTGTTATTACTTGCACGAGTCATGGTTGCTGATAAGCCGATAGGTCCGGGAGTTTAGAACCAGGGAGTTTAGAACCAGGGATTGTTAGTTTCTAGAGCGTGGCGTACGGCCGCACCCTCTGGGTGAACAGACGCCGACCAGGTTGCCGGTGGTTGCCACTGCAGACACAAACGAGGTTTTTTTTTGTCAGAGCCCTGTTAGCCGTCTGTTCCTGAAATAAACGTTCGTGTGCAGCCGTTGTCCGCTTCCTGCGACGTGGACGAAGGGTTGTAGCTTTAGGAAGTATATATATATATATATATATATATATATATATATATATATATATATATATATATATATATATATATATATATATATATATATATATACGTAGCCTATACATAAAATAATGCGACTGGTTTATTTTATGCGCATTACTTTAGAGTAGAGGTACCAAACGCTACGGACCACCAAGTGACTCTAGGAAGTTCAAACCCATACTGAAGACGAATTAGATATTGGCCCACCTACCCTCCAAAAGGAAAGACAACGACATTTTCGTATATCTGCAACATGTTCACGAATAATAGGTCAGATGTTTTCACTCTGCTTTAGGTTTTTGTCATGTTGGAAATCATCTGTATTTTATCCAGCAAGTTAGTCGCGACACTCCTAATCTTCTAAGGTTTTGTATAATTAATTGATTTAAATGGAAATGTCAATTTGGAATTTAAATGGAATTGTTAAAATGGAAATTTACCCAAATCGCATATTTTAAGCCAAATTTATGTTAAAAATGTATTCTTTTTATTAAATGCGAAACCTTTTCTTTGCAAACTTCAGACAAACTTTAATTGAAACGTATCTGCTGGTGTATATACATATATACTGGTACAGTAATTCCCAATTATCAATAGACCATGTTAATTAACGATTGGAAACCGAGAAACTGATTCCATGAGGAATAAAGAAGATAGTTTTGCAACAAATAAATCTTCCATATCTTCAATGTAGATACCTTGAAGCAAACGATTCCGCTTTATAATTAGGATCGAGGAACTAACTCTGTTTTCTACTGTTATCTTTCTGTTTTGTTTTCATTTCCTTTCCAAAGGTTTTTTGATTAAGGGGCAGATCGGACGGCCGTTATTTATTTCACTTTTACGGATAATAATGTGTTTGTGCGAAACATTCCTGGTTCTAGATAATTATTTATTGTTTCAAGGTTTGTCCAACAATTTAGTTTAAGGCTTGAATTGTTATTAGAGTTCAGTAACGCTAGTTGTCTAGATTTACACAGTATTTGTGAATGTTTAATTATTATTTTAACAATTATTATATTTTGTTTTTGTTTTATCATTTTTTTGGGGTTATTTTATTGGATATGTTTCAATATAGATATGCTTAATCCGACGTATCCATGCAAGAGAGAAGCAATGACGAATTCATGAATCATAAATCATCAATAAAAATACTTTTCCTCTTGTAGACTCTGTATGTAACTTGCTTTCCATGATTAATTAAAACAATGTACTAAACAAAGTAGTATATGAGTGACATTTTCATTTCAGACAGTGTTGCTGCTATTAAATTTTCCTGGGCTCATTATTTCGTGAAATGGTAATTATCAACTGGCCACCAAGATTATGCGATTTCACGTCCTTGAATTATTTTTTCTGAGGTTATGTTAAATCTGTGGTTTACAGAAATAAAGCTCTAACAATTCTAGACCTGAAACAAAACATTCAGACTACAATTGAACACATACCACGCCATGTCTGAAATAGTTATCGAATATCGGGTCTGTTATCGAGTTATTGAATATTTGGTCAATTATCGAGTTATCGAATAGTGGAATTATCACTACTACTTATCACAGAGCCTATTTATCAGATTCTAACATTCTTATTGAACAACCCCTTATTTTTGATTCCATCATTATATTTCTCTCTTTAACAATAGTTTCTGGATGCTGTAGAGATATTTTAATATAATACAATCAATTTCATGAAATACAATATTTTAGCTGACCTTTCTCTTGTTCTTCTGCCCTGCTATTTAGCCTTCAGCGCCATTTATTCTGATTGAGATTAAATCTCTACTTGAGATTAAATCATCTCTTGATGATACTAACATGGTTAGTGAAACGTGCGTCGAGCAGTTCAAACAAGTGTTTTGGTGTTTAGTGGTAAATCTCTTCAAGTTTAGTGCATCACACCAAAGGTTCCAATAGAAGAATTGATTTACTCTGGTTTATTCCTGTCCATATTTACTAGATATTAATACTGTCACAATTGGCTTTGTTCTCTTTTATGTAGTGTGACTATTATTTTCAGTTCTTCTCCAATTTCAGTGTTGCGCATTTTATACATTTTTGACATCTGCTGTACTCTATGGATATTTCAGTTCAGATTATATGGTTTATCAAAAATTCATAAACCAGGAAAATCACCGAGACTAATTGTACCAGCCCCTGATTCTCCAACATGCAATGCAGATGATCAACCCTATGATATGCAGGAAGAGCAAATTAGGGTTGAAAGACAAACTTCTAATGATTTGATCATTAATAAGAAGCACTTTGATGTAGGTATGATCGCGTAGGGCTACGTGACAAAAACTACATCAAATCACTAGAGTAAATGGAAAAGATACTAGTGAGACGTGTTTTGGGCGCCCCATGGTTTGTGAGAATCGACCAAATACACTGAGAGACAGAATGGACTTCCTTACAGCAGTGCATTCTAGAGAAGGCAGAAAAGACCTCCCTGAAAATTGCTGTTCACCCCAATCAATAGTTGCGACAACTGACAAATTATCAGCCAGAGGAAATCGCAGAACAGGGTGGCAGAAGGTGTAGAAGGCCGATACTCCAGTTGTTGGGGGACTAGGCTGCTTACGCCCAACGAGGGATCATTTTATATTTTTTTCCAGCGTAGGTTACACAACATGGGATTACCCTTCCTGCGCTTGAGAAAAATAAAGAATTTGCGGAAGTAAAGTGAGTTTTTCTTTCAGAGACAGGATCAACAACAAAATACGGGAGGTGTACGTGAATAAAATGATATACAGCTGAACCATCTTAAGTGAGTTTGGCAAATAACATACATAAAATAATATCTTGAGATTCACCCTCCTCTGTTTACTTGTCCTGCAGAGGAGAGTGGTGCGAAGCGCTTTATCCGAAATCGTCGTCGTAGATCGAACTGCGGAAAGACCAAGGAAGGGAAGACAATGGTGTCGCAGTGGCCCAGTTTCACGGGAGATCATAACCCCATATACCTGATGAGTCGTTTAGGGGTTATTTTAGAAAATAACCTCGAGTGGAAGGTGGGTCGCGTTCTGCGCGTGGCGGTCCAATATACAACTTGGCAAAATGGTTAGTAAAAAAATTTAAAAATCTATCAAACCAATTACCTTCCTGTTCTTTGATAAACTCAACAAAACATATGAAAGAAACCAAAAACACACATCTACAGGAAGGTGAGGTCTTTTCGAACACGATTGTTTCAGAGTATATTTCCTTAACGATATTAATTATAAAAAAAATATTTGGAGTGTAATAATAGGTTTTTCAGACAAGGAACGGTAATAGGTAATTCTTTGTCACTGTTCAAACCAAATTATTTATGAGCAAATTTGATACTAATTTCATTCAGTTACTTTCCGAGGATGTTAAGATATGTGTATAATATTTTTGCAATTTTCGATTAAAAAACTGAAAACCCAGGAGATGTGGTTAATAACTTGAATGGTAAATCCGAAACCATAGCATTTATTTATGAACTCGAGAACAATGATAGGTTACCATTTTTGGATGTTTTAGTAAATGTATAGTAAATTTCTAACGATTCAAACCATAGCTTCCGTAATACGATGGTTAGTTTAACCTTTCAGTGGTCGAGCATGGTATGATGTGTGATGATGATCGGGTAAACTCGTGAGTCTCTGTGTGTGTACCTTTCGCAGAGGTTCTCGTCTACACATTGCTTTGATTGCTTTTTGTCTGAGCGTTGTTATATGTCTTACAGAGGCAAACACGGTGTCTCGGACCGGGTGCGACTGCTAAAACTATGAAATTTCTGTGATACGTGATTTGTCTTGGCA
This sequence comes from Cosmopolites sordidus, assembly GCA_031761425.1. NCBI lineage: Eukaryota > Metazoa > Arthropoda > Insecta > Coleoptera > Curculionidae > Cosmopolites > Cosmopolites sordidus. The sequence continues at coordinate 170,057 of JARFXV010000856.1, read as the reverse complement.
TTTGAAAAGTATACTTTTTGGTAAGTATTTAACTATTATTATTCTAGATTTATATAATTATCAATTTATCTTTACATATGGACTACGAGAAAGAGCAAGAAAGGTTATTGAGTCTGTTAGAAGAAGTACCAAGTGGAGATGAATATGACGATGCGGAGGAATCAGGGGAAAAAGATAATGCTGTGGAAAGATCTGAAGATAGCGACACAGAACAAAAATTTTATGAAAAGGAAGATGGAGAAATAAATGAAACTCGACCATATTTTATTCGAAGGAATAATATAACAAACTAGAACTAGGAAAGAAAATTTTCAAAACATTTCACTTACCTGGTCCCAAAGACTGCATTAGGGAAAAAACTTCAACTTCAACTCCTGTTGAAATACGGGAATGCTTTTTTGATAACAAAATTATAAACAGCGTCGTGAATTTTACTAACATTAAAATAGAAGCAGAAACAGAGAATTTCAGTCGCAGCAGGGACATATATCCAACAAATATGGACGAAATAAAAGCCCTTATTGGTCTGTTATATTTTGCAGGAGTGAGAAAGGTAAATTTATGTGTCCAGAGCACATACTCATTGTACATCTTGCAGGAGTAAGAAAGGTAAATTTATGTGTCCAGAGCACATAATCAGTATATCTTCTGAGTGCTACACCCAAATGTTCACTAATATTTTTATTTTACTTTATGACCTGCATGCTATATTTGAGAATGGAAGAAAATATTTTTCTGTGCAAAAATAGGCTACTTTATGTATAGGGAAAATTCATTTCTTTTCGTTAAGGTTTTATGAACTGTTCGAAATTATACCCAATTTTTAATTATTGTATTTGTATATGTAATTTTTTTGAACTGGTCTTTAAAACCGTGTGCGCCCGAAGGGTTAAATTTTATTGTAGACTAAATGTACCTGACCACGCGTTGCTGTGGCTTAGTCTGGTTAAATAATGAAATCAAAAAGAAAATAAGCCGAAATCTCTGAAAATTCAATTTAACAATGTAATCGGAAATATTGAAAATGCTAAGTGACAGCAGCTCTCAAACAGCACGCTGTATGGCATGAGCTATGGCTTGTATTGCGTTTGTTGCTATTACATTCAACGGATGGCGCTCCCATTTCCATAAAATCTTTAGTAAAGCGTCTAACAGAGAGCGCTGTTTTTTAAACATATATTTTACCTCTCACAGGTGTTACATTTATATAATATGTATATAAAAACACGCGCGTATTTGAATGCAACGTTGTGTCAAAATTTCAAAGTAATCGGTAGAGAACTTTCCGAGATTTAAGATTTTGAACAAACGAACAATTATATTTTTATTTATATAGATATATTAATCAATATTCCTTTTAAGAAAAATTTAATTATAAGAAAGAATTAAAATGAATTAAGGAGGTATCTGAAGTAATATCCGATGGTTATAATAAGAGTATTATAGTTAGATTAATAAGAAAACATTAGTTTCGACAGTTATTGAAAAATCTTCGACTTTTTAAAAGGAATAGAACAAGAACAAATTCGTGGTAATATCGTGATGCCCATTTAACACGATGGCCAGAAAATATTTTGAAACAAGTGGATATTAAGGTAGTCTATAAACCATATAACAAATTAAAAGAAGTCCTGGGTAATCCTAAGGATAGAGTAGGTCAATATAAAAAATTGGAGATTTAAGAAATTAATTGTCAATATTGTGATTGAAGATATATTTGGCAAACTAAACAATCCATATTAACCAGATATAAAGAACATATTACCCACATTAGATGTGAGAGAAATGAAAAATTTTGTCGCCCAACATGTAGTCTAATATGACTATAATAGATATTAGTAATTTGAGACCTGTTAAAATTGTAAATAATAATAGAGCTTTGGATGCATATAAAATATTCTATTAAATAGAAACATGTAAGAAAACCATGAACCGGTATAAAATACCTATTCCATTCAGTCAGCTTTTTCAGTTATTCATGTAACGTTTAATTAACTTACCGGTTCATGATTTTTAAACCCTCCATTAGGTACGGTTGTCATATGAACAGGATATAGTTTAGTTTTAACATCAAATTGATGATGCATCTTCTGATGATGCTAACATGGTTAGCGAAATGTTCGTCGAGAAGTTTAAAAGAGTGGTTTGGTATTTAGTGATAAATCTCTTTGAATTTAGTGTTTCACATCGAAGGTTCTAATAAATGAATTAATTATCTGATAATTGATTAGTATAAATTTAATTGAGTTTAATAATATGCGTAAACACAACTAGGCGTAAAAAAATCTGTGCAGTTATTTTTTTAAATGTATATTCTGAATTTACTCATTTCTGAGTTAAAATTTAAGTGTCTTAATTAAAAGAAGTAACCATACAGGGAAGTAACATTCGACTGGCGGTAGTTTTGTTAATTTAAAGATTATTTTCTGTTGGTGAATACCGTTTACGAGATCCTACCGATCTAGAGCATCGGCATCGAAGTGAACTCCGCGGGCGATAGAAAAAGCGGAGAGCGAGAGGCCGGCGCACGGTGACCCTGCCGTCGTGTGGCGGCCGAAAGCCCGCGTGCGGCAACATTAGGGGCCAATTAATTGGCGTGACGCGAGGTCGCGACCCGCCGCCGAAGAAGCGGCCTAACGAGTTGACGAGGAGGAACTGAACGAACCGAACGCTGATTTTTGTCGAACGACGTGGATCGACATGGTTTCGCCCTAAAAGCAACACAAATCACACAAATGAAAATATATATTGCTTGCCTCATTTAAATTGCTGGTTCAGACCACGCAAAATGTATTTTACTATTTAAAAATCTACTAGAGATTTTGATCTTATCTCCATAAACTGAATTTCAAAGGGCCTGTCCACGTCAGAAATGTAAAATGAGGCACAATAATAACTACAAGTTATAATCGAGTAATTTTTATTTTATTTTGAAGAATATGTATTGAAAATATGGTCATTCAAATATCGCCCCCCGGTTTCGCCTGGTGGAATGCATTCCGGAGACTCATTTTTCGATTGCCCTTTCACACTTAGGATTAATAAATGTTCGAGATTTATTTCTGCAAACTATTTTGTATGACATTTTAATTTGCTTTATAATTTTAATTTAGATATAACTCTTAGTTTAGATTATTTAAAATCAATTTCCAAGTACGTGTCTACCTCAGTTAAATAAATTTTGGTGAACAGTTAACATTATACCATTTCACGAAATAAATTTTTCTTGTAATAAATCGATTATCTAATGAGATGTGTCAACTCCCACCGTCACCGATCACCATTGACAGTAACGAGATTTCCATCATCGTTTAAAAAATCATTCCTTCAGTCTAAAAACCTCACGAAACAGTGAGTTTCTGATGATGAAGAGATTAATTCTGAATAACTTGAGGATTTTTATCGGCCTAAATCCTGCATTTACTATTGGTATACTATACCAATATTGGTATAAATTAACTGACATATACGCAATATACATTGTCTATACCTCGCATTTGAAGTAAACAGATTTGAGAAAGACAGATAGTCTCCCCTGCCCTATGAAACTTCAAAATGAGAGTAGCTTGATACTCACAATGCGATTTTAGCGACACCGATGTTTTACTGTATCTGCGAAATATATTGTGTGTATAAAAGTCTATCTTTTTGTTGACAACAGAAATATTAAGGCAACACTCTTTTATCAAAGCGATATCCAAAATAAATAAACGATCCAAGATTTATATCTTAATTTCCATTATATTCAATACTTGTAGTATATTTTGTTGTTTGGACTTATAGTGTCTAAAAAAAAAAATAGAACGATCATCTGTAATTCAATATCTTGAATCTCTTTTATCTAGCGACAATAAAACGATAGCTTAGGTACCCTAACGATACCCTAGTGATACCAAAGTGATTTAAAAAATAAGTTTGGTTGTTCGAGTTTTGTATCTATTATAATAAGCTGGTGGTCATGTGTTCAATATGACATACTTTTTATATTACGATTTATATTTTTTAAGGGTTTTAAGAATAACGCCCCTGCTACTTTCGGATCTGAATTTTAAAATTATATCTTGTTCTTTATTATTTCTTTCTAAGCAGCGTTCTGCATTCAATCCCACATACGTCTCAGGTTAAACTACCCTTTTCTCTCTATCTTATGCTTGAGTAATCCACCTTCATCCAGCTGTTTGATGTCCTTATACTATAGCGTCAATGGTCATCCTACATTTCATTTTCCTCTTTATGGTTTTCCAATAGATGTTGTTTCTAATGTTTATTGAAAGACGGTTTTGTTTAGATCTCCACTTTATTATTAGTATTTGACCCTTTTCGTTAACACTGTAGCTTCTTCAGAACTGGATATTTTCGATGTTAAAATAGGTATAAATACAAAATTTTCTATAATAAAATATATATTTAAAAACAAATTCAGACACATGCTATTTATTGTCTGTACAAATTCAGTAAATGGGATTTTTTCAGGTCTATTTCGTAATTTAGAATGGTTTTCGCATCTTTTTGACGATTATTTCTAAACTCTCCAGATGTTTTAGTTTTTCTTGCATTTGTTATGTACATGTACTATTTTAAATTCACTATTAAAACGATGGTTATCATTTAATAGATGCGAGGGATAGTTAGAATTATGTTTATTACTAAGAAAACTTTTTTTCATGTTCTTTGGTTCTTTTCTTAAAAGATCTGCCTTGTTGTCCTATATAAGTTTTTGGGCACGACCCACAATATAGTTGATATATCCACGATTTATCTTTTTTCTTTGCTTTTTCTTAGCAATTTTTGATATATTTTCCAAGGCTGTTATTCGATTTAAAGGCTACTTTCGCATTGTTATTGCATAAGCATTTTTCAATCTTTTCCGACGGTTTACCACAATATGTTATTAATTTGAATGAATGGTTTTTTACATTCTTTTTTGGATATATTTCAGAGGCAGCCTTTTTGTAGAGTTATCTTTTTTAGAACGTTATTGTATGGAACGTGGTTAGAATTAATGTTATCTATTGTTCTCTCTGAATACTCGTTGTTTAGCGCAGTTTGTTTAATAGTGTTTAGTTCCTTATTAATTATAGGAATATTGATCAGTCTGTGTACAAGGCTATGATAAGCTGCTAATTTATGTTGTAGTGGGTGTAGTGATCTATTATGTTTTGTTGTATAGGTGTTGCTATTGCCCAACATCTGGCATTTGCGCCACGTGCTATCTTCATTTTCGTTTTGGATTTTTTACACTATATCTAGAATTCTTGTTTGGTCTCTGTTCAGTATTATTTTTTTTTATCTCGTAGAGTATATCCCAGTCACCTTTATTTTGTGGATTGGTTTTCATATTCGTATCTCTGTTTCTAATAGGTAACTAAGAACTGGTAATTAACCAATCAGCGTCTCAACCTATCAAATCTAGTGTACTAAGTAATTATATTGTCATTTCGATCTGGCAACATTGTGAGCTTTTCCTTTGGTAAGAATGCAGCCCAACATCTGATGCGTCTTTAGTACGACTTTGAACCCATAAAGATAAACTTGAATAGATTTACCACTAAACACCAAATCACTTTTTTTGAACTGCTCGACGCACGTTTCGCTAACCATGTTAGCATCATCAGGAGATGATTTAATCTCGATAAGTTAATCTCGAACCAGATTAAATCATCTCCTGATGATGTTAACATTGTTAATGAAACGTGCATCGAGCAGATCAAAAAAAGTGACTTGGTGTTTAGTCGTAAATCTATTCAAGTTTAGTGTTTCACATCAAGGTTCCGATAGAAGAATTAATCCCTACAGTTACTTGAAGGACCCTAGTAATTCGTTTCTTGAACCGGAATTTTCTAGTGCGTAATGAAGAAGAGTGACAATAATTTAAAGCAACAGTGCACTATTACGTTTTTTTTCAACATTGACATTATTTTGGGATATTGGAGAATATTGAAAAGGCTGTAACCGACCAGCTGTCAGCTTTCAGTGTTTGAGTTCCAGTAGTGCTATCAAATGTGGATAAACCATATCCAGCGCTGTGTGGCTTTTCACGGTTCAACTACTTTCATCGAGAGAATGCAGAATTGAAATTTCAATTAAACAAAAAATTATAAAAAATCAGTTTAATTTCTGTATTGACACACCTGGGTACTTCGGTGCAATGTTAATTTTGGAGACATAAGTGTTACGTTTCTGAATATGTTGTGGTATATTTCTCAATTGTTATGGTACACTTCCATCGTATTATGATCCAGATCTTGCTTCACCCACAAACAGAATAACTACCTTATGTACCAGTGGTTAATATCATTATAATAATAATAATCAAAATTATTACTTTATTTATCCACTTCGTATTTATTATAAATGATATTTAAAATTTATTACCCTATTCTGAAAAGTCTGATAGTTGCTCTCCACATGTCAAGTTGGTATATCACGACTTAAGATTCTTTATAATATGAATTTAACTTATACTAATACGAGTTATATTAAGGTTTTGGTTAACTTGTTATGTATCTTACACTGTTAGAATTGAATTAGGATTACGCTTTAATCATATTTAATTTTAGTCGCTCCTAGATAATTTTCTTCCGGTTATAATACTCGCCCATATTTAACACAATAGTCATCATTTCATTTTTCAATTTAAAATTAGAGGTACTGTCAATCAGGGGGGTGGATCAAACTATTCATTGGACTAATTTGTTTCGTCATTCAGTGACAATGAACAGCATATGAATAGCATACATAAACATGTCTTTATGTCAATGAGGATCTTGTTAGTGCGTGATTTAAATATGTAGTTACTTATTTACCGCATTATACATTATGTATATCATTATACATTACATAATTTTAGAGTTATATAGGAAAAAATATATTTTTTAAACCAAAATCAGAAGTTTTATGAGAAAATATTTTAATTTAAAATAGTTTTTAGTGTAACAGAGATTATATGATAAAATATAATATTAATTAACAAATTAAAAGAAAAGAAAGCTATAATTAGTTAAAATGCTGTTCGGGGTTTTTCTTAAAAAAAAAAGATTTTCTTTTGTGATTTTCTCATTATTGATTTCAAGGACATTTGGTATTTACGTAATTTCGATTACAAATACATTGCGAAGAAACGGGCAATTAAAAAAACCCAGTAAGTAATTGAAACACTTTATAAAATTAGAAATTACAGGTGGGACAAGTATCATGCTACCATTCAAATTATTTGTTACTTTTAAAAGCATGAAGGGGGATAGATTTTCTATAATTTTCTATATATAATTTCATCTTTAAAATTTGTATTAATAATATTTTAAAAATTATGCTAATCAAATGTGAGACATTGTAAGCCATTTTCCATAACTGTTGTCTACATATCCGATATTCTTTCAACACGGATGTTGTTCGTTGGTGTATAGCTTGGGGTTTATTTATGTAATCATATTTGTAATAATATGTAATGTTATATATGTACCATTTCTTTAAAAAATAGTCATAAACAATAATCCAATAAAACTCGAATCAAGAGATCTGATGGCATTAAAGTATTCTAATCGCTTATTATTGTCTATATGCAACGTGTCTTGAACAATTTTAATCTTATAAGGAAACATGTGCAAATCACTTAAAATCCCTAATTTGGCATCACGTCGTCGAATTAACCTTTCTGGAGACACCTCCACACATGCAATTTTCTCAGGTTTTCGCAGGGATTTCTGATGCGGTGCCTATTTCCCATATTTATTGCATGTCTTTTAATATAAATTACTACAATTTCACTGCGTTCTTTTAGCGTGTCATAACTATTAAGAAAATATTAAAACAAATATATTATATATTATAATAAATTAAATAAAATAACAATTATTCTTCTAAACGAATCTTGAAACTGACTGTCTCTAATAAATTAGACACTTGAAAATTTGTTTATATTTACTTGCTTAGTTTCATAACTAATCATCATCTTAAATTGTTTTAATTATGTTTAAATTTGGCTGTCATATTCTAAACATTTCCTTCTACTACATCGCAATGTTTACATTCAAAGATAAAAACTTTTATTACCTAAAAAATGTATTAATTGTTCCATCTTGTAAAACCTTAGTTTTAAAGTAGTATTTGAGAATGTAAAATCGTTTAATGAAACTATAGTCATACAAATTTTGTTTAAAAATAGAAGTGATAGATAACAAAGTAAAAAATTGTTTTATTCCTTGTAAATGGTAATTCAACAAATTATATGCTTTAAAAATATAGTTAATTTGTTAATATATTAATAACGAAAGCCTTTTGCAAATCGGTAGATAATAAAGGGTTATCAAACTATTACTATATATTTTTGTAAAAAGTCATAGCAGCTATTTTTTTCTTATTCCCACAAACATTTGTGTTTAGAACAGTTTGGCAAATCATGTTCGTGATGCTAAGAATCAAACCTGTGGAAAACTCAAACGTATTGCTGAAAACATAGATGCTGTGCACCAAAGTGTAAATGAAAACACAGAAGATTCAATTACACGTCGTTCTCAAGAACTTGGATTGTCTTATAGTACTAAAAGGAATATTCTTCAAAAAAAAATTGCAATTCAAGGTGTATAACATTCAGTTAACCCAAAAACTCAAACTAAATGATCATTTATTGCGTAGAAATTTTGTAGATTGAATTTTAGAGCAACTTGAAATAGATTGAAGACATTCAATTAAGGTTTAAATAAGATATTGCAACAGACCATTCATCTCGTGATAAAATCATTTTATTGAGAAAAAAGTTCAATGGCCGTGTAATCTCCAGAAATACCGATGTTACTTGGCCACCAAAAGATCATGCATTATAACTCTATTGGACTTTTTTCTGTGGTGTTATGTGAAATAATTGGGTTACACCAATAAACCACAAACATTCAATGACCTTGAAACCAACATTATTCGTGGTATTGGTGAAATAAATGCCGATTTATGTGGCAAAGTGATTAAAAATTGGTATTCCGGAATACCTTTTTTTTAATCCAGACGCGTCCATTTACATGAAATTATTTTTAAATAAAAATGCCATGACTCAATATTGACAAAAAAAACAGGTTGATCTTATACGAATACGATGTATTCGTATGTAATTGTCGTTGTAGTAATTCGTTGTATTCGTTGTAATTGTCGGTGTAGCTCCATCATATATCGATCCTAATAGGTTTACCTATACTTTGTCTACCCCCTGGGTAAGCAATGCATTGAGTTTGCTTTGAATGAGTTTGCTGAGAATGCTTTGAGTCAAGTGCGTTTTTGTAGTCGATAAAAGCCAAGTATAGTGGCATGGTGTATTCGTTGTGCTTTTCTATGGCCTGCTATATAACCTGGATGTGATCGATTGTATCGACGTCATTCAATTTTGATAATATTCTTCTAAATGTTATCTTATTCAAAACATTGTACATTACCGATAGGAGGCTTATTGGACGGTAGTTCTTTAATCGTTCGGTGCTCCATTTTTATGTAAAATAATCACTTCTGCATTTTTCTGTAAGTCAGGTACTTTTTGTTCTTTGAGGCATTTTAAGTATTCCTGGAGCCTTGCGTTTTTCATCGACTCTGTAGCATTTGTCACTTCCTCCACTAGAATATCTGGCATTTGTTCTTCCGTGGGTATTGTAGTCTTTGATTGGTCGTGATCTTCATATAACTGGGAATAAAATTTTCTGACAACTCTAATATTTTCGTTCGCTCCCTGCACACTATGCGATCCTCACGCATTAAACCATAAATGTGCGTTCTTTTCTTTCCAGCTTCTATTTAGCCTTGTTAATTTCCCTGTTTCCTTCCAGAGTTTCGTGCACTAGCTGTATGTTCAACAGGCGCGTCTCCTTTCTGATACATTTTCTTATAGTTCTGCAGAGCTCAGCGTACTCGACTTTGCCAAAATGACTCCCTGCATTTCTCATTGTCCGTCGTTTTTTCATTAAATCGATGGCCACACGGGAGATTTTTGTCTGTTTGAGCCATTTTTCTTCTGGTGCTATTGAAGCAGCCCTTTGACGCACATTGTTGGTGATTTCTTTATATTGGGCTGATATTTCCATATCCTCTGGGTCTTGTAACACAGCAAAGCGATTCGATAATCTCAAAATCGCTGCCCCTCTCCAGCAATTTCCCAGAATCCACTTTGGCCTTGTTTCACCTTACCATTCTTTCGCGCGCTCTTCGACAGTTAACCCTAACGTTTGCTCGTATCATTCGGTGGTCACTTCCAACATTAAAAACAATTGCAAAATATTGTTTTATCGTTGGTTATGATGTAATCACTTTCACTTGTGAGTCCAGATGGATTTTTCTATGTCGATTTTCTACTGATATTTTTCTTATAGAACGAATTCATAATATTAAGTTCTTGTCCTTCAGCAAAATCAACTAATCTGTCACCACCATTGTTGCGCTCACCAGTTTCATATGCGACAGTTGCATTTTCACCAGTTCTTGCTGTTTCCATTCTGGCATTAAAATCACCCTTATAGTTGGTGTATAAGCTTGGACGATTTGAAGCCTAATCTTTTTGTTCTGCTGAAGGACGCATTTGACTATTAGGTAAGATATACTTTCAAATTTTACAACACTGTCCTTCAGCTTTCGATTGATGAGAAATCCAATTTCACCACATCGTTCATTCTCGGTACTCCGAGTGTAAAGTACGTGACACGAGTGTAAAGTACGTTTTTCACATAGCCCAATAATATCCCAATATATGTTATCAAGTTCGATCAACAGTTTCATTGTCCGTATATTCAGAATAGCAATGTCAAAAGTTCAATGGCACCATGATCTAACCCAGTGATTCTTACCACCTTCTGCCTTGGGGCAGGTCTTCCCGTTACCGTAAGTAGTTGCCCCTTGCCACCGGGGAATGAGGGCCGTGTTTGAAGTTGTACTGTCATATTGAAGGTATGGACTGTAATCTACTACGCTGGTCCAATGCGGATTGGCAGATTTTTGATCAAGATAGTCTGAGGCCTCTGCCTTGACCTGTTCGCCTGGGGTGACTCTCCCAGGAGCATAGGCTCCAGATGGCATAGCTCAAACCTTTATATATTAGAATAGCTTTATATATATTCAGAATAGCAATGTCACAAGTTCAATGGCACCATGATCTAACCCAGTGATTCTTACCATCTTCTGCCTTGGGGCAGGTCTTCCCGTTACCGTAAGTAGTTGCCCCTTGGCCACCGGGGAATAAGGCAGGGGGCAGATAATTCGCTTGGTGAGTGGCGGCACCACCTTCCCGAGCTGAGAGGAGTAAACCTCTGGAAAAAAAAATCCCCAAGCTCAAGGTGGAAATTCATCGTGCCGAGGAGCTGAATGGCATAGGGTTAAAGTGTCTCGAACGATGTCTCCGGATACCTAGCGCCATCCGGTAGTAAATAGCTTTCCTAAGGTAAATCGGGGCTCTGCCTTGGGGGACCGTTTTTCCCTTGAACCCAAAAAATTTTTTTATGGAGACTGAAACAGATAATGGTATTATACAAGGCGGTAGGGTTTTGCGGACAAGAACCCTTCGGAACCGTCGGCAGAATTTCCGGGGTTGGCGAATCTGGAGCGAATGGCAGTTCTCAACTCTATGGCACCACAAGAATGGCAACGATAAAGGTACCCGAGCAACAATTTGAAAATCAAAGACTCGCACCACCGAGCACTTCATCACAAGATCAGTGCAGAATGCAGATTAATAATAAAATGGAAGACGGAAATGTCCCGGTTCTTGCTGGCTCGCCCCCCATAAGGAGGGCTGCCACTAGAACTACTATTACGTGAACCAGTGCGGAGATAAGCCGCTTCCTGGATGGAAAAATGAACTCTATCAAGAATATAAGAAGAGGTTCCCTGGAACTCGGCTGTCTGAGCAAAACTTAGCCGACCGTAAAAATATAATTTTAAATAAAAAGTATCTCACCGAAACAGAACTAATGAATGTCAAGAGAGAAGTTGGTAATGAATTACACCAGAACGTTACATATCAGCAGCATGAAGAAGATAATATAGGCGTCCTCACCTTAACCACAGAGGCCCAGCCTATAGAACAAACTCCTAATTTTCCACCGGAGGCCTCACCGTCTAGCAATGAGGAAGTGACCTTACAACAGAACTTGTCTAATGTACGAGAGAAGTTTTACAGTAATTTGGCCCATTTTATTGGGTCAAATCCACTAAATAGACCAATAATTCCTATACTGCGAAATATTACAAAAGCTCGTATTACTCTAATGCAGATCAATAAAGTTCTGGAATCACATCTGGCTGGGATACTAGATCTGTGTGATATACATCTTGCGTTGTACTGTGCAGCAGTGACTGCGATCGAAATTTCAGGCCAAAAAATATACACCCCCAGTGCGAGCAGGCATAATTTCCAGAAAAATACGCCTGCCTGGAAAACACGCCTTGAAAACAATATCGATGATTTCCGAAGGAAAGTCGACGTCATCTCAGAATACCTTTCTGGTAATCGATCAAGTAAAGTAATGAAAAAAATAAAAACAATTGCCAATAAATCTGGCATTGGCTTCGACGATCCAAACTTCTCCGAAAAATTATTGGATCTTAAAGATCGGTTTAGACAGAAAGCTAAATCTAAAGGGGCTAGGCTAGCAAGATATAACGAGCTAAAAAAACGAAAGCACCAAAATTCAGAATTCATAAATAGTCAAAAGAAATTTTATAGAGAGCTCGAACAAGGCAGTAGCAGGTCAGAACTTGAGAATGTGGACATGTCCTCCTTTGCAGAATATTGGCAATCGGTTTGGAAAAGATCAGATGACTATGAAAAAGCGGCACCTTGGATTAAAACAATTGAACAGCACACAACTGCTGTCCCAGAAATGGAGTTTAACGATTTCACGGCGACTGACATTTGCACCGCCGTCAAGAAAACTCATAACTGGAAAGCTCCTGGACCAGATGGACTACATAACTTCTGGATTAAAAACTTTACGGCGGCCCACCGCCCACTTGCTAGTGCATTTAAAGAGGTAATGATAAATCCTGATACTTTCCTGAATTTTTTAATGGAAGGCAATACATATCTTCTGTACAAAAGGGGTGATGCTAAGCAACCCAATAACTACAGACCCATCACGTGTCTGTCAGTATTTTATAAATTGTTGACAGCCCTAATCAATGAAAAAATTTACAAACATTGTGATGAAAACAATATTTTTGAAGAAGAGCAGAAAGGATGTATAAGAGCAAGTATGGGATGCAAGGAACAGCTAACGATCGATGCTGTAGTTCTCGAACAAGCGCGGAAAAGAAAACGCAACCTAAACATCTGCTATATAGACTACAGGAAAGCCTTCGATAGTGTTCCACACGATTGGTTACTAGAAGTCGTAAAGATTTATAAAATAAGCCCTCCCATCATTAACTCCTTAAGGTGCCTGATGGGGAAATGGAAAACAAATCTCTTTATCGATCAACAATGCATTACAACTGCGAATATCGAGAGAGGAATTTTTCAGGGAGATTCCCTTTCTCCAGTTTGGTTTTGTCTAGCCCTAAACCCTATGTCTACATTACTGAACAACAGTAATATAGGATATAAACTAAACATGAGGAATCCTCGAAAGCTCTCGCACCTACTATATATGGATGACCTTAAACTCTATGGAGAAACTAGAGCAAAACTAAACTCCTTAATAAAAATGGTCGAAGAATTTAGTAGGGATATCAAGAGGTCATTCGGACTTGATAAATGCTCTACCATTAGCATTCAAAAAGGAATAGTCAACAATCAACATTCAACACACTGTAACATACAACAACTGACACCAGAAGAATCCTATAAATATTTAAGTATACCTCAAAACGAGAAATTTAACCATAGCCAGTTAAAGAAAGACTTTTCTACTATGTACGAAAAGAGGCTTACAAAACTTTTAAATACCAAACTGAACAGTGGAAACCTGATTAGAGCGATCAATGGATGGGCAGTGCCAACTCTGACCTATTCCTTTGGTATTGTTAAATGGTCAGAAACAGACCTTGATGGACTGGATAGATTAACTCATCGAACATTGACAAAATTCCGATGTCTGCATCCAAATTCATCTATGAAGCGACTGTACATTCCAAGAAAGTTGGGAGGCAGAGGCCTCGTGAACATTAAGAACCTTTGTCTGAACCAGGAGAGTAAGATGAGAGAACGCTTCATTAATTCAAGCAGCACGCTAATGAAGTTGGTTGTTAAGGAGGACCGGGGTTTCACCCCGTTGAACGTAGATAAATTGAATCGTGTTGATGGTAGAACAACACTTACAGATTGTATCCGTGAATGGAAACAACAGACACTGCATGGACGGTATCCAATGTCACTCGAGGATGATACCATTGATGGCCCATTGTCTCTAAAATGGCTGACCGATGGGCTGTTGTACCCAGAAACAGAAGGTTTTGTGACATCTATTCAAGATAAGGTAGTAAGAACACGGAACTATGAACAGCATATACTACACATGGATGTTGTCGACCGATGTAGGAAGTGCGGTATATAGGGGGAAACGATTGAACACCTTATCGGTGGGTGTGCAGTTCTAGCCCCTAATGCTTATTTAGGAAGACATAATCAGCTGGCGAAAATTATACATCAGCAAATTGCATTAAAGTATTCGCTATTGGATAACGCACCTGCTCCATATTATAAGTACTCACCTTCTCCCGTATTGGAATCATCTGATTCAATCCTATACTGGGACAGACCAATCACAACAGATCGAACGGTCGATTATAATAGACCAGACATTGTTCTAATTAGTAAAAAGGAGAAAAGGACTTTTATAATTGACATCGCAGTGCCACTCTCTCATATTATCAGGAAAACCGAGTTGGAGAAAACCACTAAGTATGAAAACCTTGCGTACGATTTGAAAAACAAGTGGAAACTGCATAAGGTAGAGATAGTGCCATTCGTTATATCCGCCGAAGGCCTAATAAGTAAGAACCTTGGTATCTCAAAATCGATTGCCATAGTGGGACAACGTGCAATACTCTTGCAGACATGCCACATTGTTCGTAAAATTTTATGCTAAGTGAGAGGAGTTGAATTGCTTTCTCATTGTGGCATTGTAATATAGACCAGCTTAGGCTGAGATGCTGAGTTCAGTACGAGGATAATAATAATAATAATAATAATAATATAATATATAATAATAATAATAATAATAATATAATATATAATAATAATAATAATAATAATATAATATATAATAATAATAATAATAATATAATATATAATAATAATAATAATAATAAGTCACTCGAAGATGACACCATTGACGAACAATTGTCTCTGAAGTGGCTGACCGATGGACTCTTGTACCCAGAAACAGAAGGTTTCGCGATATCTATTCAAGATAGGGTAACAAGAACAAAAAACTATGAAAAGCACATACTGCATTTGGACGTAGTCGATAAGTGCAGGAAATGCGGTACTTTGGGGGAAACAATTGAGCACCTTATTGGCGGTTGCCCGGCCCTTGCTCCTAATGCTAATTTAGGACGGCATAATCAGCTGGCAAAAATTATACATCAACAAATTGCAAAAAAATACTCGCTATTAGAAAATGCACCTCCTCCATATTATAAGTACTCGCCTTCTCCTGTACTTGAATCATCCGATACCATTCTTTACTGGGACAGACTAATCACTACTGATCGAACGGTTGATTATAACAGGCCGGATATTGTTCTAATCAACAAAAAGGACAAGAGAGCTTTTATAATTGACATCGCAGTGCTGCTATCTCACAACATTAGAAAAACTGAGATAGAAAAATCCACAAAGTATGAAAATCTGGCATACGACTTGAAGAACCAGTGGAAACTGAGTAAGGTAGATGTAATGCCCTTCGTTATATCCGCCGAAGGCCTGATAAGTAAGAGATTTTCAAAGAACCTCGAGAGCCTCGGTATCTCGAGATCGATTGCTATAGTGGGACAGCGTGCCGTGCTCTTGCAGACGTGTCACATTGTTCGTAAAATATTACACTAGGGTGAGAGGAGCTAAATTGCTTTTTTATCTTGGCATTGGAATATCGGCCAGCATGAGCTGAAAATCTACAGTATGAGATGAGAATCAACATTGAACATCGTTAACAAAGTACGTAGTAAACAATTAATTCTATATAAAAAAAAAACAGGAAAAAATTAATTACAATTCAAATATAATAATTATAACGCAAGGCACAAAAAAAAGAAGGAAAGAGAGGAAGAAAAAAAAAGAAAATTGGAAAAAAAGAAAACGAAAAGAGGAAAGCAATACTCAGTCAACATGTATTGTTAACATGATTTACATGATTTAGCCGAAAACATAATTAATACAAACATAAACAGTCAAATTCACCAAAACAACACATTCTTTGTTTCCCCAAGAAAATCATTTAATGAATAATATATATATATATATATATATATATATATATATATATATATATATATATATATATATAAATATATATATATAAATATATATATATATATATATATATATATATATATATATATATATATATATATATATATATATATATATATATATATATATATATATATATATATATATATATATATATATATATATATATATATATATATATATATATATAATATAAAATAAGAGAGAGAGAAATATGCTCTGAGAAATAAAAATATTTGGATGTTTTCCTTAATGCGTGAGAGTGGCACAGTGTGCAGGGCGCTACGGAAATGTTAGAGGTAGTCAGAAAATGTTGTCAATTTTTAAGAACTATCGCCCAATAAGCCTCCTATCAGTAATGTACAACGTTTTTACCAAGATACGAGCTAAAAGAATATTTAGAACACTAAATGACATAACAAGATTAAATCAAGAGGGGGATTCAAAACTCATTCCTGTATATATATATATATATATATATATATATATATATATATATATATATATATATATATATATATATATATATATATATATATTTATATATATATATATATATATATATATATATATATATATATATATATATATATCCAGTATACCTCACCTAAGGTACTGGACGGGTCACGGGTGGTGGATAGTGAAAGTTCCATTAGATATTAATGGACAGCTGCGAATATTTCAAAATAAGCAGCCTCGAACCAAGGCAAAAAAAAAAAAACTAAATCCACTTAGCGTCTGACTTGTATCAAGCGGCTGAGTGGTCAGCGTCTGTTCACCAGTGGTGCGGCTGATATTTAAATTCTGGAACTAACCCCTCCAGTCTTAACCTCTGAACCGTCATGGTTCAAACCTTTAATTCAAAGTACAAGATGAAGCGTTCTAGTAATTACAAAATTACCCCAGGAGGTAGACAATCCTCTGCCAGCTTTGCTGGTACAACCGCACTTTCGGATTCTGGGGCGTCCGGGCTTAAACGCAAAATCTTTCAGAGGGAATCGGATACCTCTGGCCAACGTCTGAAACCGAAAACAAAAACTTTCTTTGGAACGCTAAATATCAATTCTCTCCTGCGTCCAGGAAAACTACACGAATTGGGGCGAACATTGAATTAGCAAAAAATCCAAATTTTAGCTTTGCAAGAAACCAGATTGACAGATGATAACACCTTGGAATTCGGCAACTACAGACTTTTTAAAAGTAAAACGGACAAAAAAATACTCAAAAATACACCACATCTCGGTGTTGCTTTCGCTGTCTCAAGAAACATCCTTGGTTCTATAACAAATGTCCAGCCAGCAAATAATCGACTTATGACTTAAGTGTCTAACAACTATCCCTTAAGTGTGCTAACAAAAACTATACATTAATCAATGCACACCTCCCAGTTAACGAAGAACATAAATCTAATCCTGAAAAAGTAAATAAGTCCTGGGAAATTCTAGAAAAGACTATCTCTAAAATTCCCTCTAACCATGTAAAAATCCTATTGGGTGATTTCAACGCCCAGCTAGGGAAAGAAAAAAAGTACAGGAAAACAGTCGGCAGTTTTCCCGCTCATAAATGGATTAACCATAATGGTAGAAGATTGGTTGAACTATGTTCGCAGTTTAATCTAAAAATAATGTCAACCCATTTTAAGAAGAAAATATCAAAACAAAAAACCTGGAGGTGCCCAAACACGTACATGGGTGAATTTCAAATTGACCATGTTGCCATTTCGTACCCCAATTATAAAGAGATTTTGAATGTTCAAGTCAGGAAAGGAGCAAATATAGACACGGATCACTACTTGACTAAAATCAAACTTAGCTTAAAACCTCGAAAACTTATTCAAAAGCGGCTGCTAATACCAAAGTTTGACCCAACGAAAATAAAACCAGCCCTAACAGAAGAACTTGATAAACAACCAGCACAGAACTGGCAAGAATTGAAACAAAAAATTATTAAAACAGCCTTAAAGTTGGTCCCTTTACAAAAACGTAGAAAACATCCGTGGTGGGATGAAGTTTGCGAGCAAGCAGTATTAAGCCGAAGTGAAGCATTCAAAGATTGGAATAGTCAAAAAACAGCAATAAACTATAACATATTTTTGGAAGTAAGAAAAGAAACATCGAAGCTAATTAGACAAACTAAAAGAAAATATGAAAACAATCAACTTAATGAAATAGAAAAAGATTTCCAGAAACATAACACTCGAAACTTTTACAAAACATTTAAAACTAAAGTAACAGGCTATCAACCGCAAAGTCTTTGCTTCCAAAAGGAAAACAAAAGGACAATTGGCTCTAAATAACCAAGATAATTGCAAAGAACTTGCGAAATATTTTGAACAAATACTAAACTGTCCTGAGCCCTTAACCAAATTAGCAACACTAAAGCCTAAACAAACAAACCCAGATTCATTACCACCGAATGAAGATGAAATAATTAGGCAAATCAAGCGGCTTAAAAATAACAAAGCTTCTGGTGAAGATGGAATTACTGCGGAACTTTTGAAATCCGCTGGTCCAGGTACAATCAGGGAAATAACCAAAATTCTACAAGAAGTTTGGCGGACCGAACGGATTCCGGAAGATTGGAAAGATGCTCTAATCCATCCACTACATAAGAAAGGAGATAGAACGGATGTAAACAACTATAGAGGGATATCTCTTCTCCCAGTTTGTTACAAGATTCTATCTCAATGTCTACTAGACAGAGCACAGGGACAGTTAGAACCGAACATTGGTGAATATCAAGCAGGTTTTCGACCGGGCAGATCCTGCCCTGAACAGATCCTGAATCTGAAGTTGATTCTAAGACATCAAAAACTGTACAATAAAAATCTCGTCTGTACATTTGTGGATTTCAAAAAAGCATATGATTCTATTGACCGCGAATCTTTATTCCGAATCTTGAAAGAACAAGTACTAGATCTGAAAACGCTGGCAATTATTAAAGCAACGTTAACTAACACAAGGTCAAAAGTTAAATTCATGGGTGAGATCTCGGAGACCTTCGAAATTAAAACTGGAGTGAGACAAGGGGATGGACTCTCGCCACTTTTATTTAACTGTGTTCTAGAAAAAGTAATACAGGAGTGGCGTGAAAAAAAGTCGGCCCTGAATATTGACCAGCCCATTAAACTGGGGAGAACCAACATCAAAATTGATTGTCTGGCATTTGCTGATGATCTAGCAATTTTAGCTCAAGATGTATTAACGGCACAGAAACAGATTGAAATCCTAAAAGAAACAGCCGAAAATGTAGGTTCCAAATTTCCTTTGAAAAGACACAATACATGACCTGCAACAGACTAAGAACGCCATTTCTAAAAACAAAATATGGTAACATGAGACGAGTCTCTCAATTCAAATATTTGGGTGAAATAATCATGGAAAATGGGTTGGAAAAAGCGGCCAATAAGGGTAGATGTCTAAAAATGGAAACGGCATTGAGACTTACACAAAACATTTACAACAAAAAATGCCTATCTAAAAACACAAAACTGAGACATTACAACACAGTTATTAAGCCAGAATGTCTATATGCTGCGGAAACGCTCATTTTGAATAGAAAGAGGGACATCGAGGACATTGAAAAGAAGGAAAGAAAAATCATAAGAAAAATCCTAGGGCCCAAACAAATAAATAGCACAACATACCGACTTCGAGAAAACCAAGAAATCAAACAATACACAGATATACATAGCGATATGCGAAAACGAAGACTTAAGTTTTACGGACACATAAAACGGATGAATCCGAGTAGGTTAACTAGACAAATAGTCGAATTTTATGAAAATAGGAGTAAAGCTAAAGTAGAAATAATTAAATGGATTGCTGCAATTAAAGAGAACCTAAGATCAGCAAATATTACACAAAGTGAAATTCAGGATAGAGGCTGCCAGGAGACAAAAGGTTAATGTTTGGAAGGTTGGCCAGAAAAATGTAGGAAGACTGGAACAACTTGGTCTGACGAAAGGAAATAAGCTCATAGCGAAAGAATGAAATCAGTATGGGCACAAAGGAAGGCTAACAACAACAAACGCCTCTAATTGTACATCGCGTGGTCCACCAGGGCCCATACGTGAATAATAAATATAATATATATATATCCCTCATTCACTCATTCCTGAAGCAGCTAGTTGAGATGTTAAGTATTGTTTGTTTACTATAATGTACTGCGTTACAACGAACTAACTAGCTAATTCAACCTTTTTTAAGGTACAACATCGCCTTCTGAAGCACATCATTTTTATCCTGCGGTCAAAATATAAAGGTGTTATCCATTATGACTTTCCACCTGGCTGGACGATTGCCTCATTCAAATTCAACCAATAGTTAAATAAATTGTACTAAGTATGTTCAGGAATCGTAGAAACATCATACTCCATATGTCATTAACCACTTAGATGAAATTGTGTGAAATGGACCTGTTGGATTTACTTTGTCCGTTATTACTTATTAAAGATTTTATAGAACTCATATACAGGGAAAACTTTCACTTATGTGAAGAGCGTTAAAAGCGTTGTCATGTTTTATGAACGCCTCATTTTTCATGTCATGTTTTATGAACACTCTTAATAAAAACGTGTGTCGTATCTAAAAATATATTTCATTACATTCTAATTAACTGAATGAATTTATTTCCTAACCCAATTCATAACTGATTTTACATTGTATTATAAGGAGTAATTAAACATGAGTTTACCACAGATACCCGCTGCAAAGATTTTCTAAGAGTATAACAATGGTCTAAAAGCCATTATGGGTTTCCTAATGAAAATTTAAGACCCTTTTACCACTACTAGCTACCTTATACTGTACAAAAGATAAGCTAAGTGGCTACCATGGTAGCCGTAATTCAAGGTGTTAATCTTAAACACCTAAAGCTACTGCACACTCTGTATTTATATCCCTATATGAGAAAGCGGCGTGCTTAGTGATCTGCTCCGTTTGGAAATAATTATGAGAACTTATCGAGACGAGATTGCTTCCTAAATATTTATTGGACCTATCCTACTGTAGATTCTTCGCGGAGAATCTGAAACAGGCATGTTATCTCTTGTATTTAATTACCGCTATCAAACTTCGGACAGCTTGAAATAATTTATTATTGTCCTGCAGGTAATTGTATCATAGTGTTTTTTTATTCAGCTTGTTTGAAAATGCAAAACTTCTCGAAGAACCCTGATAAGGCACTGGAAAAAATACGAACAAATTAATGTTTCTTTTTTTGAATATAATATATATGTAACATTAAATGCAGACATGTGAATCTTGGTTTGAAATAACTAATTGTTCAAATATGAATTGTATTAATGATTGTGCTGGTTGATTTAAAAAGAAAACGAACTTTTGCTCCTGGGAAAATATTGGGCTATCCGGAAAGTTGGGTAAATTTTTTTTTTGAGATAGAGAAACGCAAATTTTATCTAAATATTTAATTAGTCTATTATGTAATTACTATTATTATCTATAACTTTTTGCCATCATAGTGATAAATCCATAATGTCTTTTTGATACAAAAATTAGAACTTTTTCTGCTAAAAAATGTCAACAGCTTATCCGTTTTAAAAGATTCCCCACTGAAACAATTAAGCCATTTTTTAGAGAGCGCAATAGATAGTAGCCTGTAGTTTTGATATATAGTTTTGCCGAGTTCTGATTCAAACGAGTGATCGTGCATTGACATGATAAAATAGTACTTTATCTGTTTGCTAATTTTGGCCGGATTTCTTCAATTGCTGCCTTCTACCGATCAAATTTTAAATATTATAGGTCAGTGTTGATGATTTGGTTACGTGAAACAAGTTCAAAGCGAATGGGTCTCCTCCAATCGCCCAAATGTAAGGCATAATTTTCTTAAAATGAAGGCTCTCTTTCGCCGTACTTAAATCCGCTAATCCTGCAAATCCTCACAACTTTTGTCGTTGCACGTTGTTGTATTCAATCCAATTTTGATCGCTGGTTACCATCCGCTTCAGATTTGACTCCTCAGATTTTTGTTCTTTTTGCCATTATTTTACTTATCTGCTATCGAACCGACCATGGTATGTGGATTTTCGGCTATTATGGCCTTTATTTCTTTGACATCAGTGCTTGAAGGACGGCCAGAATGATGCCGGTCTTCCAGATCAAAATTCCCACCCTCGTACCGACCAAACCACTTTTCATCTTCATCATCATCAGCCTACCTCGATCCACTTCAGGATGAAGGCGTCTTCAGCATGTTTCCAACTTTCACGGTCCTTGGCTTTCCTCTGCCACTCGGGTCCAATATACTTAACGATGTCATCAGTCCATCGTATTTTGGGTCTTATAGGTCTTATATATATATATATATATATATATATATATATATATATATATATATATATATATATATATATATATATATATATATATATATATAAATATATATATATTTATATATATTTTATCTAATATTTTCACGGATGGTATATAATGTTTCTAAATCATTCCGGGTGTCGATCCGTTGATCCTGTGAACAGTCACGACGTTTCGCCAAAATCGCATTTGGCATTTTCAAGTGTTGTCCGCTTCGACTGTTGGACTCTTCAGCCGAAGCGGACAACACTTGACAATGCCAATCTCCCAGGTTTAGATACAATCAAAGAAATAACAAAAAATCTACAAGAAATTTGGTCAACCGAACGGATTCCGGAAGATTGGAAAGATGTTCTAATCCATCTACTACATAAGAAAGGAGATAGAACGGATGTAAACAACTACAGAAGTATATCTCTTCTCCCAGTTTGTTACAAAATACTATCTCAATGTCTACTAGGCACAGGGAGAGTTAAAACGTCAAATTGGTGAATATCAGGCAGATTTTCGACCGGGCATATTCTGTCCCGAGTCAAAAAAGGAGGGACGCTAGACAAGGACAGGCCAGACATGATAACGTGAAGACTACTAATTCAAATATCACAACTTCAGATTTAACAAGTGAATGTACCGATTGATAAGACATATCGAGCTATAGTTGATGTTTGACAGAACAGTTTGAAGGTTAAACGGGGCTTTATGCCCCAAAGCGATAAGCTTATTATAAAAGTCAAACTCATGGTTAGGTCTGAGCGGGCATTAAAATATGAAAGAATATAAAATAATGTGATTAAGGGTTTTAATGTTACCACAGTCGCAGAAAGGAAATTTAGTCATGGTGGATAGCATTGTTAGGTGGTAACTTCAACGCATGATCCAGTAGATCCAGTATTTCAGATTTTGAGATTAGTGAATTTTTTAGATTAATGATTTTATCTTTGTAATTGTCTATGATTGAAATGACACTATATTGAGGCTGTTCATGATTATATCCCGTAGGGCAACGAGGTGGCTGTTGAGGTTCATTAATGGGAACTGCGTTGTTTTGTGTCGTATCATTTTTTGAAAGTGGGGGAAATTCTTGTGGATGTAGAATGTGATATTCGGGAAAATGGTCTGGACCTTTGCATTTTACATTCGCTTCATGAAAGGATATATTTTCGAAGATCATCGGTCTTTTTATGTTACGTTGTCTGGTAAATTCAGAACATTTTTTTAAGTAGATTTGTGGTCCGTAGTAAGGCAATGGCTACTTTAGGTAACACATAAAGGGGATGAAGCGCTAATAGAAGAGGGAAATTGTTCATGATTAGAATCGCCACAATGGATTATCGTTGTTTACTTTTACAAAATTTTACGAATGATACCGAAGCGGTGACAGTTAAAGCATTGTGCTACAGGGGGGGATGGGTATTTCACGTGAAGCGAACAACGAAAAAAAAAGTAAGGTTCCTTCAAAATTTGTTCATATTGGGCCTATTTATACTTCTAGGGGATATAAACGTATACACATTCTTTTTATTTGAAGTTTACTTTTTAAAATATTCTGATTCTAAGAATTCAGTTAATTGACGGAAGGGTTTCTTTGGAATTTTATTTTCATTTTGAAGTAAATTATAATAAAATAATAAATGTAGTGTTTTGTATAGAAATTTTACTGTTATTTTTGATTTTTAAATCAGATTCCAAATTTGAATTTTTTTCTAGTGTTAAAACGGAAGTAAATATTTTAAATATATTTTTTAAAATCCCCAACCATTTTAAATTAATTTTTACGGCAAAATAAAGCTTAATATTTATAAATTTTATCCTAAACATTGCAAAATGGGATCTAAATTAGTTTAGGAGATAAATTAATTTGAGTACGTATATGTCGCTCTGAGCGTGTCGCTTGTTAAAGCCGGTTGGTGATGTAAAAACATATTAAAATTGATTTAAACGTTGGTTATATTTCAATAATATTGATTATGTATTATTGTCTTACCTATTTGTGTCATTATAAGGTTATTTAATACCTAAATTTAAAATAAAATGTATTATTCTGAACAAACATAGGTGTAGAAAGCAATATCAAAATAAAACATTATTTTACGTGATTTTTTCTCATATTGTGACAATGAAATACGAATAATAACGCCATCTCTTAGTTGCGAAAAGAATCACTTAATCAAACCGAATCAAAATTATATAATAGAAAAAGATAGAAATATAACTCCAAGCCACACTTGAATTCCGTTATTTTTTAGTTGTTGTTCTAACCTCTTAGTGAGTTACGTTCGTTAATAAGTTTTATTATGTTTATTCATTTATTATGGCTCCCTATGGTGATCGGTACTTAACCCATTTAATTTACCAGCTTATCGAAAGTTTAAAGATATAAGAAAAATTCGCAAAATTTAGCTGAAAAAGAGAATTATTCCTCAAATGTATATGTCTGTGCATCCTGGAGGAAATGAATGTTGGTTGAAGCACCTCCGATAGTGGTAGAAAAGTGCAGAGTAGTCAATCATCAGTTGAAACTCCACAAAACTCCCAAGATGTACTGTACGTTCCCGAAGATAAGTATAAACATTTCGTTGTATGCTTCATGTGAGGTTAGTTGGGTTGGGAGATTGAAGATGTTTACAAAATGGGGTAAAATAGTTCTCTTGAAGGTTAATAGTAGTGTGTCCATAAAAACATAATTGCACTTCGTTAGTCATATTGTCCAATTATTTTCTGTTAAGGCGAGTAGCATTTACTATTTTGTACAGCGAGGAAGTTTCGCCCATAAAGATTTGGAAATCTGTATGATTATTTCTTTGCATGTTACAAAATTCTATGGGATGTAATAATTAAAACATTTTCACTTAATTTATTATTTAGGGTAAAGAGGTTGGCGTCCTCGATCTTTTTGAAATCGATTGAAACTCTGTTTTGACCACTGATTTTAATTTTATAAATATATTCTAATTTAAGGTAGATGTGTTTTGTTATCGAAAAATGGTTAAAAGTGTACCTGAAATGTTTCCCGGTAAGGGATATTCCACAAAGACCGTACATGGACCGGTGCTATTGTTATATTTTGTACAATGAGACTGGCTTAGTTGGCTGTTTTTTGTTATTAATATTAATATGGGGAGTAGAGGACAAATCACTTGTGAAAACATTCAATTGAAAAAAAAGATCACCCTGTAGATGTATACAACATTAATAAAAGTCTAGACCCATACTGAAGTTGAAAAACGACACCATCAGAAAAAAATAAACACCCTCATTTTTCTGCAGAATCATAAAAAAGAGTGCGAGTTGAAAGTTACACGTTGAGAGTACGAACCGACAGTTTGAGTTAAAAGGTTGGAGAAGAGAGTTCGGGTTAATCCATGATAGGTAAATAGTTCGAGATAAATCACTAGAAGAGAGTGTGAGTTGAAAGTTACACGTTGAGAGTACGAACCGACAGTTTGAGTTGAAAGGTTGGCGAAGAGAGTTTGGGTTAACCCATTGCACGTGAATAGTTCGATATAAATCACTAGAAGAGAGTGCGAGTTGAAAGTTACACGTTAGCAATTTCACGTTGACAGTACGAATCGAGAGTTTGAACTGAAGGGTTGAAGAAAGAGAGTTTAGGTTAACCCGTTGCACGTGAAGGGTTCGAGATAAATCACGAGAAAAGAGTGAGAGTTGAAAGTACAAGTTTAAGAGTTGAACGCGAAGATTAAGAGTAGAAAGAACCATTTTAGAATTACTCGTTAGAATCATTTCCATGTCGATTCCGAAGTCTAGTTAAATAAGTATTTTGTTGCGCCAAATCTCGAAAAACTTAAGATAAAAGTGAAAAATTGCCCATTAAAAGTGTAGTGAAGTATTTGGAAATTATAGTGAATTAATGTATATATGTGTATCTTCTGTATATATGTGTATATATCTTCTTCTATATATATATATATATATATATATATATATATATATATATATATATATATCTTCTGTATATATGTGCATCTTAATATAATAACCAAGATCCATTTCGCGAATCATCGAACCCTGTGGAAATATTATTATATCTCTCAATGTGCGGACAAGGTGCGGAACAGAGGACTTCCCGCACACTATTATTGTTTGAAAGGTTAGAATTATCTCACAGGAACGGAGGATTTTATCGGCATCTGCAGAAAGGTTTACACGGATTTTCGACAATACTTTATGTTCGCTAATATTACTTCTATTACTGCTGTTGCCAATAATCCTTTCAATATTATCAATATCCATATTGTTATTTTTTATTTCATTTTTTTTTAGATTTGATATACCTGTCACCTTTTCTTAATTTGTAAGGGCCCCCCAACCATTATTCGACCCCAAAAAATAGTAGATTTAAAGAAAGTTTATGTTGAAGGAATGAAGTCTTCACTTACCGGAAAGGGATACAACACTATTAGTATGCGCGGCGTCAGCAGATGACACTTTGCCTCGACCGAACCCAAAACAACTCTGAGTTAGGTTATTAATTTTAAGTTAGATGAAAATTAGTTTTGATATTAATATGAGTTATTTTTATCCTATAAAGTGATTTGTTGTCGAAATCTTATCATCTATAAATGAATCAAAATCATTTATCAATTTACGGACAACAAACAGTTCAATGTTAATTGGCAGCTGAATCGTCCATTACTGTCTAATAATGCTGCTGGTTACATCGTCGATTTGATGCTTATCATTACCGATTGGATATAAAATTTTAGAGTCTCGGAAACCGAGCAGTTTAGAAACTTAATACACTTTAAGCAGATGATATTTTGTGTATAAGCGCGCATAATACGATTTGACAAGTGGACTGACAATAAAAGATATTAAATTATTAGATATTTTAGTTAAGTTATCTCAAGGTACTCAACTTGCTTATATTGAGGCGAAATGTAATAATACAAATTTAAGAATGTGAAAATAATATCATGGTAATTAAATTAATCATATCGTGGTAAATAAAATCAGGATCACGGGTTTATCTGACACTCCCTGAAGAGAGCTTGGTCACTTAACAACACAGAATGGTAGCACAATATTCTTTTCAGGTCACGATAGTTTGGGTCGAAACGGTGTCTCATTTGTGTTGACCTAATATGCTAGCAAACATGTAACTGCTTACAATCCTGTCAACGATATAATTATAACAATAAAAATCAATTGCATTTTCTTTACCTTGAATTTCATACAGGTTTAATCCAATAAGTCAATAAGTCAATCAAATGAAGAAGTAGATGAATGTTTGAAGAAACCATTTGAAAAATTTCTAGCCGAAAAATTATGTTTATACTTAGAGATTTCAACGCCTAGATAGATGAAATATTGTGTTACAGATATTAGAGAAACATTGCTGGCAAATACGGAATTGGACGATTTATACATTTTTGCATATAACAATAGTTGGTAATCGGAAATATTTTATTTCAACACCACATTCGTCATCTATATAGCAGTCTCCCGACGGCAACAACAGAAGTTAAATGGATTAGATTTTGATTAGGTCTCGATGGTGATTGTCATACAGAATACTAAAACCTTTACCAAAGCTGAAAATGGATGTTACCATAGACTACTCTATTCCAGATCTCATTTAAAATTAAAGGTACCACCCAAAAAGTCCATTCACAAGAACCTATTGGTTCAGCATTTTTGTGAATATCAAGAAAATATTTGCGGGAAACTGGAACTACTTCCACTCTCTAATGATGAAATCTTACGAGTCCGCAGATAAAACAAACACAACACAAATACAAAGACTTCAGGATCTTCAACATTGGATGACTCATGCCACTCTTGACAAAAAAAGGTATACGGTCAGAGGAAGTGATTCTAAGGAGTTCCAACTCGTACTGAAGACTCATCAAATGTTGCTCTGCCTCTTCTCTAAAAAAAGCCAACAATGCTAAATCGAACCCTATGGGACCAGACCTTTTACCTTATTTATACACCTCGTAGTTCTATCTGATG
Organism: Cosmopolites sordidus; assembly: GCA_031761425.1. Taxonomy (NCBI): domain Eukaryota; kingdom Metazoa; phylum Arthropoda; class Insecta; order Coleoptera; family Curculionidae; genus Cosmopolites; species Cosmopolites sordidus. The sequence goes on along the minus strand of JARFXV010000856.1, from coordinate 141,314 downwards.
TACATATTTAATATTATATTATTTCGTAAATACCAAACATTCCCGTTCGTTTCTCTCGTATTTTTTATATATCAGTAAATTTAAGAATATTTTATTATACTTTTGTTTTAAAGTTATTTTATATCGCGGCTATCTTCAATTCTCTTCTTCGTTTCTAGGGAAACTACCTAGGACCTAAGGAAACTAATTTCTTTTACGGTCTTTCCGAGCTAGTTCTCGCTAGTTCTCTATATCTGGCTGCCTTGGTTGCGTTAGGTCTTTAATTTGGTTTGTCCATCTTTTTGGAGGTATGCCACATGATCTAGAACCATCCATCCGTCCTTGCAGCACCAGTCTTTCCATGTATGGTTTGGTTTGGCACCAGTCTTTTCAGTTTATTGGCATCTGTGTGTTCAATGAGGCATAATAATGTTAGTATTTACCATAAATAATTTAGGATAGTCTTGTGGGTTCATTAATTTCTTGACTAACGAATGTGTTTGTTCATCTGGCGGATAATTTCTGGTAGTACACGAAATGCCAAGGACTCGTCTCCAGCACCAAAGTTCAAAAGACTCAATGCATTTAAGGACTTTTTAATGTATTACTTTTCTGTATTTTAGTAAAAAAGTTTTTTAGTTTTTGCAGTATTGCTATATCCAATATTGGAAAAACTAAGGTTTTTACTATCTGTTTCTTTTTATTCTGTGCTTTGTTCCTGTACCTCCAGATCTTCTGCTAATTTGCATTGTAGTGCGTGTGTGTCTATGTTTCATATTTTCTGGCAGATATTTTGAAACAAGTCTACTCTTACTTTATCTATAGCCTTAACTACTTCTGAGGTGACTCCATCCAAACCATGTATCTGATCGTTTATTTAGACTGTGTTTTTTTATTATTTTTTATTTTTGTTTTTAAAACTTTTAGTTCACTTGTTTCCTAAAATTAAGTATGCTGACATTACATCTATCTTGGAAGAGTTTGCTGCAATGGTGTTTCCATTTGGTTAAAATGCTATCAAAATCTGTGATTTTTCCGATTTTTACATTTTGTATAATCCATGTACGTGATGTATATTTTCTAGTTAATTTATTCGCAGCTTTATGGAGGTCTTTGGTGTTGTTTCAATTAGCATGTGACTAGCGTTTTCGATAAGTGACAATTCTGTTCAGAAACCGGATTTTCCGAGAGCGTTCTGAAAATGAGTAACAACAATTTCGCCCAACGATGCGTTATCAAGTTTTGTTTCATGCTTGGGAACAGTACGACGGAAACTCTTGTAAAATTTCAAGAGGCTATGGAAACCCTATTTTGTTAAGGGCCCAGGTTTTCAAGTAGCTTAAGGTATTCTTAGAAGTACGAGACTCGATTGAAGATGAACCGCGCAGCCTTCAAGTGCAAGAAGTAATGAAAATGTCCACAGAATTCGGGATCTTGTGCGTTTTGATTATCGGTTGATCAAGTTGAATGATCGAGTTGAGTTCGATGCTCATAACCGTTCAACATATTTTGACCAAAGAAATGGGAATACATAAAATCTCCGCGAAAATGTTTCCGAAAAACCTTCCTTCATAAAAACTCTTTCAATCTTATCTCCGCATTACTCATTACACAGCGCAACACTTCTCGAGAGACGCGCGAGCAATTTGATGTCGAAAATCACCCGTTTTTCTGTATCAAACCAACCTCAAAGTTTCTGCTGCAAGTGGTGTATGACTGAAGGAGTTATTGGTTGCAACGAGATTATCACATGATCAGATAATCGTGATATCGCTTGATAATTCACTTTTTTCGTGTGAATTGGAGTGTATATCATGTCAATATGTTCTTGAATGTGTTTGTCTTCTTAAATAATGATATTAAAAAACATCTTAATAGGAATGACATTTCAGTGATATTATATTAATCATATGAATAGTAACTACTCAGCAGTGAAATTAAATAAAATAATTTTAAACATTTTCTTCATTTCAAGGAAAAAAAATTGAAGTGCTTTATGCATATGTTATATAAAAAGAAAGCGCAGAAATATAATTTTGGGTCCTAGAGTGATGAAATTTTAACATTAACCTTAACTTTTTCAAGCTAAAAATAAATGTCGACAAATGAGACCATTTTTACATGAGAGTACACTATTGCATGGCAGCGTCTGCTTGGTTAATTATTCAAATAAATTTGATTTCCAGGTCAATCCAAAATATCCATATATATTTTATGATTAGATTTTGGCCATTTTAACTGTTTCAGTACAGGTTTTCCTTAGATTTACTAATTTAATGTCAGTTCGTTACCCAATGGTGATTTTTGAACGATAGAATGACGCGTCTGTTATATTTTACGCCATCTCTTTTACAAATACACTTTTCTGCAAAAAAAAATCAAAATTTTATACGATTTGAACCATGTGTACAAATATATTTCCTGTATAAAGCAGAAAAATATAAAAACTATTTAACTTTTTATTGGTTAGGTTATATATCCTTAAAATAATGCCATTATTTTAAATTGGAATAGTGTTAATAAACTTAATCCAAAGGCGAATGTCATAAAATTAAGGAAACAGTAATTAAGTATATCATTAGAAGTCAATTAAGGATGTTAAAAGCGGGAAATCAAAGTGTTTTGACGAATCTATAGTCATAAAATTTAAAATGGGATAAAATGAAGATGTCAAGACTTTTATTCTACATATAGTAATAAATTGACTCGATTTTACAACAACAATCAGTTTTCCACTTCTGTAAATTAGTATCTTCAGAATTCTTAAAATTTATTTTGGTAGGACTGCATGATGAGTACCTGGCCTAGGCCAGAGATGGCACTGTTAGCATTTAAAAGTGATATTCGTAAATATAACCTTTCACAAGAATGTTGTCGAACTGTTAAGTGGTTGCATATACAGCCATTTAAATAGAACAACTTTTGTGATTTACAACAATAGAAAAAACTGAATAGTGATCAGTGATAAAATACTTTTTTTTGGAAAAGAAAACAAATGATGAGATTAAAATGGAGCTCAGCAAAGTTTATGGGGACTCTTCATCTTCGTTATCAACCATAATATATAAGACAGATGAATTCAAACGTGGCCGTACAAGCATTTTTGATGAAGATCGTTCAGATTATTCAAATAAGGTTACCATTTCAGAAATTATTGGAAAAATCCATGATATTGTGATAAACGGAGAGTGAAAGTGAGCGAGTTTACTGATACTATGGGCATCACAATTGAACGGGTGCAGAATGTCTTAACACATCATTTGGATATGATAAAGCTTCCGCAAGATGGGTGCCGTGACTGCTCATAATTGACAATAAACGCACACATGTGTCAACTTCCAAAGAACGTTTAGCAATGTTATAACGCAATCGAAATGATTTTTGGCGTCGGTTTATAAATATTGACGAAACATGGATTTATCACAGTACACCGAAGGCCAAAGAACAGTCACGAATATTCAACGCTTATTTTGAAGGGTTGGAGCAATCGTATTTTTTGGACATGATAGAAATGATAGAAAAACGCAGGTGTAAATGTATCGAATTGAAAAGTGATCATAGTTGAAAAATAAAATAAATTTTACATATAAAAATATTTTTTCTTATCAAGGCCAGGTACCTATCATATAACCAAGGCCAGGTACTTATCATATAACCCACGTATACAGTTAGTTGAGTATGGACTCAAACAGTGGACGTTTTGAATATTTCATTAAATACAACAATTAATAATATGTTTCTTAAGAAACGTGATTCGTTTAAAATGTGTTGTGGTGTGAAAAATCAGTTCTAGTAATTTCAACACACATTTGACATTAAACGATAATAATGTGTAAGTTTTCGTATTTTCTTTGTAATAAAACAAATCATATTTATGCTGAAACGTATGGAACAAAGGGCTAAAAATATTACATTTTATTTAAAAAAAATGCCTTAAGAGGCCATCAAATAAAAAACTGAAATTCGTTCTACCCGAAATTGAGTATTCAAATACACATGACGATGCGACGAAGTCAATTTTTAAGAAAATTCCAAAAAGTTCCGATCTGTTTTCCGCGGAAAACATTTTGGATGCATGTTTTACGGAAACTTTTTGTTCAATATATTGTAAAGCATGGTAGAATAAATTTACGCAAGTGATCTCCCTTACACCCTGTAGTTAGAAACTGACGTTTCGTAAAGATTAGATTCCTAATGCTTCTTTTGGACTATGTACCCAGGTGTGTCCAAAAATGTCGTTCATATTTAATTACTTGTTTGCTCCTAGGTAGCGCAGCGCAAAACTGCAGGTACTGGGTGGAGGAAAATTCCAAGGAAAAACACGAAAAACCATTACATAGCCTAAAAGTTGTTTTATGAGCTACTATATCAGCTAAGCTAAGGTAAAGCGGTCAATGTTAATTGAGCTAGGTATCGTGAGATGATACGAGATTTTTTTCAACCAATCATTGCAAGAATTTGCAGGATATAACGAGGAGAGTTGGTTTCAGCAAGATGGCGCCAGGTATCATACCTCACGTGATTCTTTGGAGGCTGCACAGGAATTATTCCCAGAGAAAGTGATATCCCGTAGAGGTGACATAAATTGGCCCCCAAGAAGTCTAAGTTTAACTTCACTTGATTTTTTCTTGTTGGGTGGTATCAAGAGCAAAGTTTATGAAATTAAACCACGTACCATATTCTATATACCATAAACTAAAGGAGAATATTATTCATTCAATATCCAGACATATGTGCGGCAGGTTGATAACACATTTTCGATCATGCCTTCTCGAATGCCAGCGCCGTGAAGGCCGCCATCTTGACAGTATTATTTTTGTTAAATAAATTTCCAAACACTGTACTATAATGTTATAATAATAAAATTACTATACCTGAAATCGACTTCTATTAATTTTACCTACAAAAATCAACAATAATATTGCACACCTTGTATTTGCTGAAGAGTGTAGTCTTTTTCGAGCCTACAACTTGAACACTTAAAAATTACGAGTGCAATCACATCGAAACAACATCACCAAGCCCAAAAATTCATCAGCATACAGCCCCATCCATGAATCAATGTAATGCTTTTCTTTTCTTTTTATAAATATAAAGCCTAGAACCTTGTGTATGAAACTTAAAAAGATCCCACTAAATACTCATACTAATCTCCTATTTTAGCTAACTTTTAGTTTATATTAAGCATCGCTAGGGATATCGTTTTCATATAATTTCCTCGATGAGGAGTAAATATTCTTTATAGCAATTAGCATTGGTATGGTATTGTTCGAATATGTAGATAGTTCAGTAAGTATAGTATTTCTGAGAAAAGTAGAACTCTTTAAAAATATCGTTTATATTATTAGACAATTCTTACGGTTTATTAAAATATAAATAGTTTGAAGTGTCTTACTTAACATTTGATTACATTAACAGTGTACGCTATTATACTTTGCTTCTATGAATAATTATTTAAATACTTTGTTGAAATTTCGGTAACAATTATATATTTTTAACGATAACAGTTATCTGCTTGCTAAAACTACTATTACTTGAAAACTGACTTTCACTTTAGAAATGCGTTGTACATAGTCTACACCCTGATTAACAATAACATTAATTATTATCTAATTGTGGACATTAGCGTTTATTCTTGTAATTAATTGTTAATTATAAATTGAAGGCAATGGATATAAAGTTGTTTAACTTTGACGTAAATTAATTATTATTCACTAATTGCTTTTGATCGATTGTTTTATTGCGATAATACAGCAATAAAGTATATATATATATATATATATATATATATATATATATATATATATATATATATATATATATAAAACAGGTATAATGAGGTCAAAATATAAGCTGAAAAAAATAGAGATATCAACAGTCACTCAGAAAGGAAACCTTTAAAATTGCTAGGTAGATATATTATTTATTGATTAAGAAATAACCATAATTAGCTAATATTATTCCTAACAAATGTAATTATCCAGATGTATGAAAACACTGACTCTAAATAAAAATTGCAATATGTCCAGTTCCTACAATAATAATGATAAAGGAAACCTTAAAATTATGTCGTATTTATGCAAAAATGTAAATGATAATGGTAATAAGTAATTAACTGAATAATCATTTTAATAAAGTTAGGATTATTTTAAATTATATTCAGTCTAGATATTAAAATACAAATTAGGATTTTTTGACTGGAGGTTTCTTACCGATTGTTTTAATAAATGATGAGAATACAAAATTATGAACTACTGTATTGTCCAAGCCTTATAAAAGGGTACCGCTTCTAAATAATATAGTGTAATATGTTTTTACAAACTACAAACAGTAATTTTACAAATTGCTTTCCAAAACAGTTTTAAATTAGTATTATTGAAGTTTTAAAGCACTGGTGATATAATTAATTTTAGAGATTAAATCAAAAACAAATTAAATTGTCAATAAGGACATTTATATAATTATGTTCGTTAACTGATTAAGATCATTCAGTTAGTATTCAATGAGAATGGCCTGACGCTAAAAGACCAAATTTTACTGATTATGTGTTTTAAATTGCAAAATAGAGCTAATACGGAATATTTATTTGGAAAGAATCAGTCGTCTAGGAATTAAGCTATTATTAATCTTTTAATATTAATCGTTTCTAATAATTAGTTTCTAGTTGGTGATAGGTTCTTAGAGACAGTCTAGGGTCTGTAATACCTCCGGATTTTAATAAAATTCTGACCTGAAAGTGATTCTGAAAGTGCTGTCCAAGGTTTACCAAAGAGGCACCTACAGTATTAGACGTGAGTCTAGCAGTTTCAATTTAGTAGTTTTATTTCGAAACAATAATTTATGTCATGAAACATAAAACAGAGCATTGAATTACATGGAGCCTGTGAGTTAGAGAATCGGCCATATACGAATGAGGGAACAATTTCAAAATCTGTCATTGTTCTTTAAACATTTACCAACAGAGAACATAGAACAAAACAGGGGAAGAGAAGTAAAATAGGTAAGACTTCCAGAAATTGACATTATTTGGCATACATTTTAAGCATTTCGTTACCCAAATTGGAAAAGAATCGAAATATGCTCCAATAGCCGGCAAGTTTAACCACGAGAATGGAGAAATTCGCTGAATGAAAGGACCTTAGAATAATGAGTAACAATTTCCGCGTTAAAATATCCTTGAGGAAACATGGGTATTACCTGGTGGACATACTGTGCCTGATGGACATAAGTGTGTTGACGTGAAAAGCTATAGAATAAATAATTGTATACAGGTGAGACATATAGACCGTTCGATGTTAGAATAAAAGAACATAAAAACCTTCTTAGAAAGGGCGATTTTAATAAATCTAGAATTTGTCAACACGCATGGGAATCGGGACATAAAATTGAAATAATTTCAAAACGGTATTAAAAGAATCGGTAACAAAATACAGAAGATTAAAAGAAACCGCTATAATGAATTTAAATAAAAATAATTGAATTGTTATACCTTTGGTAGATTTAAATTCAATATGGTTCCCAATTCTAAAGAATATAATTAAAAACGTTTAAGTATTTCAATACGCAATCAGTACAATAAACAATCATACAGTAAACCTCACCTATATATTTTTTTGGTAGTATGTCACTGTCATTAAAAACTATTATTGTCAATGTAAGTATCATTGGCATACACAAAAAAATATCTTTACTTCCTATCTTTGCATTATATATAGAAATTAATATAATTTATTTTTTAAATTCGTTTTGAAAACGGGGTTAGAAGTCCTCCCGAAACGTAAACTTTCAAAAGTTTGTATTTATTTTAGAACATACATTTTTATACTTTTAAAATTATTGTTCGTTAAGCAAATTTATTACAGAAAAGAATCACTGAGATATTTGTCTCCCTTTGGTTTTTTGTATTTTACCCAGTGATTCCTTATTTATATAAAGGGAAAAAAAACATTGTATTTTTGAGATTTTTTCAGTTTTAAATCGTGGCGAAAGACCAAAAAAAAAAGAAAAAAATATATAAACACGCCACAATCATTCAGACTTTACAAGCGAAAGTTATAGGAAGAAGTATCATCCTAGAACGAAACCGGAGTTAAATAAATGAGAGACTTGCAGAGGCGCTAATATTTCCGATTCATAAGAAAGAAGATATACTGAAATTTGAAAACTATATGGCATATAATTCCTTTGCACAACTTAGAAAATTTTAACAGAGTAAGACAGGTAAATATTTTCGAATATCAAGCAGGGTTTAAAAGGGAATGTTTATCAATAGATTAGATACTCATAGCCCGTTAAATAAATCAGGAAACGACATAATTTGATGCTTCTGTATTCAAAGTTTCTACAGATTTCAGACTAGCACAAGACCTCGTATAAAAAGCAGAAATATACGAGTCCTTGGATGAAATAGGAAAGCCATCTAGCCTTATCAAATTAACTTGAGTGATGATGCTTAACATTACGTCAGTAGCAGAAACCCAACAATACTCAATGGTAAAATATGATCTTGGAAAAGATTTGTGACAAAGAAGGGGATGTATTAGTACCAGTCCTGATGAACATCGTTTTAAACAAAGTCATCGTCGAAACAGGCATAGGCGTAAATGAAACAGAACTAGAAATAATCGTAGACAAAGCAAAGATGATGAAAATGAAAACTAGTAAAATAGTGAAATTGTGCTAGAATTTACTTATATGGAATTATGAAAGATAATATAATTATTTTTAGATTTACAATATAAATATAAATTTCTACAAACAGACACGAAAATAGAAAATAAGATCTATAAAATACTCATTCCATCAGTAGTTATATTAGTGTAAGACATGCACCTTCGTAAAATAACAGACGGCATTCATTCAGTATTTAAAAGAAGAAAACTAAGAAGACATTTCTGTGCTGTGGATGATAATTAAAATTGGAGGATTAGGTATAATGTAAGTACATATTTGTATAAATCAAGCAATTATACAATGATCTAGCTATTGTCGATTATGTGAGTTCAGATGAGCCGTGACGAGAAACGTGATCCGAAAGTCTCTGACGTGATCAGAAAGTCGAATACCAAGGAGAATCATGAAGGGAGGGATAGTAGATAATAAAAATATAGGTAGACCAAAAACGCGATGAAGTGAATATCAATTCTTACTAGAACCATGGAAACCAGAAGAAGGGATCAAAACATTTTTTCTAATTGAGAATAAGTTTTTGTTGCCTATAAACAATTATTTGGGATTATTAGTTTAGTTAATTTTTAACTAAATGACTAAATGACTTGCATCGGTAGATTTTTACAATCTACGCACTCTTGAATCGAATAACTTTCCATGGTGAATTGACACCGTGTACTGAACCCACAAGTCTATAAGTTACATCAAATTTCTGACACTATTATTGGAAAACTCTTTACAAACATCTACAGTGTGAGCGGGAGTTGAAACTGTAGCGCCGCTACCATTGCACCACTGTACTGCCCCAGGCTACTGTATTCCATGATTTTGGAATGCTAGTTCAACGTTTCTTAATAAATATTGATTTTAAAAATAATTTAATTATCATACGTTGAAACATTCATACTAGCGAAACGTAAATAGTCTGAATAAATACAAATATATTTCACTGAGGTAGCCGATACTTAATGGAAATCATTTTAATTAAACGAACTAAGAATTATCTCTAAATTTCTACTACATTCAAAACTTGCTTGCGAAGGGTGACTTTTCAGTGTGTCCGAAGTTCCGATAGGGGTCGCTGACAGAGCGAATCGTGAGTTTGCGCGCATCTGGTGTCAAAATTATTCAGTATAGTCTGGCAAAGCATCATGGAACGTTTAATATCCGAACAACACTTGCAAATTGTCGAGAAATGTTGAAAATATGTTGAAAAGTGTTGAAAAAATTTCCTAAAAATGTCGAAAAATTGCCGCAAAATGTCGAACAATTACTTGTTAATTGGCCACTAAGTTCTTGTGATTTAAGGCCTTTAAATTATTTTCTTTAGGGTTATGTTAAATCTTTGGTCTATGCCGATAAACTATCAATTATTGAGGTATTAGAAGCCAACATAATTTGGATAATTGCGGACATAAAACTCCAATTGGTTGAAAAAGTGGTCGGACATTGGATTGACAGAATGCGCTAAATCAGCACTAGACACGGTGAAACGAACTGTGAGTTTGCGCGCCTCTAGTATCAAAATTATTCATTACAGTCCGGCAAGTTATCATGGAATGACTTAGAAGTTAATATAATTGCGGACATAAGACCCCAATATTATTTCACATAAAGTAAAAAAAATGCCTTTCAAGGCACCTAATTTGGTTGTTTTAGTTGAATTTCAAGTTATAATTGTTTCGATTCACAGTGCCTTTTTCAAATACGAACTATTTTATATTATTTTAAACATCAGTTTGGTAGAATGAGTTATAGTGGAAATTTAGATAAAATTCTTATTTCCTTTAATTAAATATAGACATACTCATTATCTCAATTTTTTAGACATTTGAGTAGATCTTAACTCCAACTAACACTTATTAACTTCACAACTTAAAACAAGGAATTATAATAAATAATAAACAGTTAATAAATAATAAACTGCTTATAAATATACCTAATATTTTTCTAAATATCAAACCTTGTCCTCCATCCTCCAGATTCTCCAACAGTCAAACATTCAATAGCTTTCTAATAAGTAACTTTTTTACAATCGAGCAGCGATTATTGATAAATTAATCTGTCTCAAAGATGAGTTTTCAATTCGATTTTATGCCGTTTCATTCTCGGTATTGGGTATTACCTCCCTATCATCATAGACCGCGTTTTTTATCTTTCAATGCTGAATAGAAGAGGTGAGCTATAAATAAGGATGGAGAGAACATCTTATTATTGGCGTTGATTTAGTCGAGCACGTAAAGGATATGGAGAGACTTGTTCTGCTGGCGCCACTATAATTTGTTTTACTGATCTAGTCTAAATAAAACTAATTTAAACAAGATGGAAAAGCAGCTGGTTTAGATGTCGGTTTTTTATTTCTGGTTTCAAGACCTGAAGTAATCTCGATAAGAAACTAGAAAAATCAGTGAAATATATACGAGGGTCAGACTGTATATTAGACGTACAAATTTATTTGGAATACAATTTGTAATAAATTCCAAAAATTTAGAATCCCATCCAATCTTGAAAAATCATTATTTTCGATTAATTTCACTATTGAACATATTTTTAGAATGCTCTTTAAACAAACCTTGAGGGTTTTGATTGATGAAATATATTATATATTAATTTATAAATTAATACAATATATAATATGTTTACTAATACATTTATCAATGCTATTTTGGATCTGGTAGGCAACTTTGTAAGTAATCATTAACTAGGTGTTGTTGAAACGACCGAATTAAATTGGATGGATTGAGATTTAGCGAAGAAGAAGCATTGAGTTCCACATCCGAGTTTAATTCAAAGATGCAGCTATTTCTTCCTTTTCCAGTGTAAACTATGTAACCAACTGTAAACCATGTAACCTGTAAACCAACCAACCTACCATTTTATTTGTTTCTAACTTTTAAAAGAAATAACAGACATATTTTTTTCTATAATATGTTTATTTCATCTTTAAGTTTTGTTATAATAAATTTTTGAAAATTATATCAGTCAAATAAGCCAATTATGTGAGCTATTAGCAGCAATGCCACTTTGTGTCTCTTTTAACACATTTTCTCATTCATAACATTACTATGATGCAGTACTTAAACTTCAATACGTTTTCACTATTCACAGCACTGAAAAAAAAACCTCTACTTTATACCAGTTTCTTCCACCAATCGGTATATTCAGTAAAATTGATTGGTTGTAGTAGAATTGTTCGTTGTTTTTTTTTTTGGTTAGGTTAATTTTTGGTAAGCTACAGCTAGTTTTCCTGAACCCTAGACATATTACAAAAAGGTACATATATTCCTTCAATTGTTCTAAAATATGAATAGTTTGTAATTTTAAGAAATCAACAATGCATTCGGAAATTATATGTAGTAAACTGAATTTAAATGGCATAATATTTATAAACATCATTAAAATATAGTAAAATTAGAGTATAAGAACTCTACTACTAAGGTTATGTAAACAAATTGAGATTTTGAATTTTAGAAAGAAAAATATACATAAGAAATACTTGTATAAATATCTCCGATTTTGAAATATGTTTAAAACAGTATCTTTGACTCTGTTTTAGGATCCAGTCAAGTCATGGCTATATCATTCTCCGGAGTGCGCTAATTTGTATTACGATCCATCTTTTATCTATATTTGGACTCATCTTAGCAATTCTATAAGTATGTTATGCTTAATTGTCTGTTAGAATAGAAAATAATTCTCAATATTTTCTTAAAGAAGAAAAAGAAATATTAAAATCAACCTATTTTATTAAATATTTTGGCTTACCAGTGATTCGCTGTTCTGATATTGTAGTTATTTCATGTTCATCTACAACAAATAATTTTTAATTTATAGCGAGAAAGAGATTATACATTTTAGTTAAACATTACTATAATTGAATGCATAATGTTTCACTACTTAGCTTAAGGGCAAAACTAAGTTAAAAATTCAGTGAATTGCAATATTAAGAGAACAGAATTTTTTGAGATAATGAGAAATATCAATGATTAAAATGCTGCTCGTCATGGAACTACTGATGGTAATATTTACTATTGTTAGCTGTTAAGATTCGAGGTGTGTAAATACAGTAATGAGACTGGTGCCATGGCTTTCGATCTGGTAACAATGTCGGCTTCCCCTTTGGAAGAAAAACATACCGACATCTGATGCGTCTTTTGATAAATAATAATCAATAACCTAGAGTAACTTGGTGATCCGTAGCAATTCTTCTAGTGAATCGCATATATCTAGTGCATTAGTGACATCAATAATGACACGTTTCAGGAAATGCAGGTCATTTTCAATCCATCTCACAAAGTCAAGCCCAAATATTTACACAGTGCTGGTATTGTAATCTTATTGATGCATTGTTCTGTTATTGTATTGCTTAATATCTCTTATGCATCGAGTAGTTCCATTCAGACTTATAAAGAACGTTTATGTATGAGTTTTATAAATTTACACTTAAGAAGAAAACATAGTCGAACTTCAGGCATCCATTAAAGGACGCGAGCTTGTCAGGTATATTGTTAAATAAGCAGAATACTGTTTCTATAGGGTACAAATTTCTTTTTTTAAAGAAAATATGAAAATACAACAAAATTCAGGTCAATTAACAGATAAGGTAAAAATAATTTTTTTGAATGAACAAATATATGAAAAATTACTTGAAAAATGAAGACCTTAAATTAAACTAATATTTATTAAGCAAATAATATATAGAAATGAAGAAATACGTCTGCTAGAATTTCAAATTTAAATTACTTTAGGTGGTGTTTATCGAGGTAAATGAAATAAAATGTTAGATTTTTTGATAAAAAATCTTTAAAATTACGGAATAGGAAATGGAACTACATAAATAACAATATGATCGATTTAATTTTTATTAGGAGAAGAAATATATATTTGTATTTGACTAAAAACTAGAACAAAAAACTAAAACAAGAAGATGAAGAGGGCATACGGCAAGACACACAATATCTACAATAAGAAATGCCTATCCACACACGCAAAAATAAGACACTACAACACAGTAATCAAACCAGAATCAGTATTATACGCAAGCGAGACACTTACACTTCATATAAAAGTGGTATAAAAAACATACTAAAAGAAGAACCCAAAATTATGAGGAAAATTTTCGGCCCAAAACTGACAGAGGTAGGATACAGACTACATTCTAGAAAGACCACAGAGAGAATGTCCAACGTAGCGGCGGACATACGAAAAAGAAAGTTACGTTCTATGGACATATCAGTAGACTCCCACCGACAAGACTCACCAACAGAATTCTTACATACCTACAAGGAGTCAAGTCAATAGTACCATGGATCGCACAAGTCAGAGCTGATCTGGGAAAGGCACAAATGGGTCCGACAGAGATTGAGGATAGAAGAACGTACAGACACAAAATACATATGTAGAACGTTGCATCAGAGAGCGAAGTTTCGAGGAGATCAGGAACAAAGTGGATGGAGGAGAGAAAGTGAATCCACGGAGAAAGGATGAGAGAGGTGTGGAGGATCAGAAAGAACACTCGAAAATGAGTCAGAATACTTGCGTGATCCAACCGGGTCTATATGCACCTAATAATAATAATCAGAACGTTTTGTCATACGGATGCTATTTGTGTTGTTTGGTGACTTGAAAATGCCATCCCATGCCAACCATCTAGTGGTTGGGTTAGAGAACATCGATACTGTGCGCAAACTGATAAAGTAAGATCGTCACGTGATATACCGTGATATTGAGACATCCCTGGGCATTAGTATGATAAACATATATAAGATTTTACATGAACAGTTACCCGTGAAAATATTTGTGCGCGTTGGATTCGGCATAATTTGACAATCGCTCAAAAAAAGGCTCGTGTCGATTGGTGTAAAGACATATTTCAGAAATTGAATCGCGGTGCGCCAGAAGCCCTCTATAATATCTACACAGGTGAAGAATCTTGGATCTATGCGTATGAGCCCGAAAGTAAACAGCAGTCGACTGTTGTCGACCAAACAAAAGTTGTTCGCGCAAGAAGCACTTCGGAGCAAATGGTCGCCATTTTTTTGGGATCAATGGGCTTGTGGCTATAATATCAATAAGGAATCATAGAATGATCAATTCTGAATGGTACACAACTATTTGTTTGCCAGAAATCTGATAAAATAAGAACAAACAACCAGCTACGCAGGCAGGATCATTTTTCACCATGACAACGTGAGCTCTCACACATCGGACCGAACAACTTTTTTTGTTGCCGTCCTTGAAAAATTAACTACGTTGTAAACGATTTTCGATGCCAGAAGACGAGCTTGATACGTTCAAAATGCCTGTTTTGGAAACACTCCAATCGGAATGGAAAAAGTCTGACAAAGTACGTATCAAAAAAGTATGACAAACGTATGAAAAAGTACATCGATCATCGCCGAGAATATTTTGAAAAACAATAAAACTATTTTCAATGATAACTATTTGTTTTTATTTCGGATACATTGATACCAACCCGCATATACCATATATTTAAGATAATCGTGTAACAAGTCAGATGTAATGATATTGTGGTAGTGGTTAGATGAAGTTACCAAATCCAAAAAAAAAAAACTTCCCAGAAAAACGACTCTTTAAATATACATTGATCTTAAGTTCTAAGTTTGAATGCCCAGTTTTGGTAAACCTACACAATTCGTAAAGAGAGGTTGATATGTAACATATATAGAGAGTGGTATGGATCATATCGCATAATAATTCCTTCCATATAGAACTAAGAAATTTGCTTCAACGTTGTTATACAGTCGGGTTTAATTAGGGTGCCACACCAAACTGGACACGATTTATGTATCTGGATAGATCTCAGAATATGAAGTAATATCATCATTTATTACTAGGAAAACAAAAGTTTTTGCGTTTGATTACAAATAAAAGATTATACTTCACATCTCAGAGATTTTTTTATATTTTGATTATAGACGCATCAGCTAATATGGCTCAGAGATTTAGTCTGATTTTAACTATTTGCTTCGACAAATAAACATTCCTTCTTCAGTATTAAAGTGGTATTATAACAAAAATATTAAAATTACTAAAATAAATTGCAAAATTGGGACAGTTTTAAAACATCTAAAAAAAGTCTTCTAGGCGACTGACGCGGTCCGCGAGATTTGGGAAAAGGTGGCCAATCAATTCCCATTGTTAAGCTATGATTGAAAAAGTTCCGGAAGGGAAACATGAGTCTTAAAGATAGGGGAAGATTAGGTCGTGCAAGATCTCCCAATGACGACGTTCTAAGAGTAACTCTGGCTGCAGAACCTAGAACAAGTTCTAGGAAACTTTCAAAGGAATTAGAAGTATCTTTAATAACTATTAACTGAAAACTTTCGAGATATAGGAATGGTACCAAAGAGCTGTAGTTGTTTTAAACACAGAAAACTATGTACCTCAAAAACGCTATAGTTACACTATACATTTTTGTCATCAAGACGTGTTTTGTTCTGAATTAGCTACAATATTTTATTAGCTTTGATTGTTAAACTGTTTGATACTTCATGATTAAATGGAATTGAGTGTAATGGGTCTTTCAAATTGACCTGTGATAAAACACAGATGGCGTTGTGAATTTGCCTAGTTCTAGTCTCATATCAGAAGTGCATTTTATGACATTTATAAAAATGGAGGCTTACAAAATACAACGCATTAAAACTGTTGAATTATTTTATGAAAATGGGTGTTCAGAGAAAAATGTTTTTAGAAAGTTACGTAATATTTACAGTTTGAACAATTATTAATCTGAAAGCACTATCAATCGAGTTGTTCAAAAATTTCAAGAAACTCGTTCAGTGGAAGATAGAATATATATAGTAATAGTAATCGTTTACAAGAGCATATTGATTTGGTACGTGAAAATTTTGTTGAAGACCCAGACATTTCCATTAGTCGACGTTCACAACAATTTGGGCTTAGTGAATACACAACATGGCGGATTTTATGAAAGGATTTAGCTCTGAATGCATATAAGGTTAACTGACTATATATATATATATATATATATATATATATATATATATATATATATATATATATATATATATATATATATATATATATATATATATATATTAAGGCGAATAACACAGAAACCAAAGCCACTGGATCATTCAAAACGTCGTTCACTGGCAAATGGATTAATGTTTTTTTTTTAAATCATATTTTCAGATGAAGAACTTTGTGAAATTGGTGGCTATGTGAAAAGCCAGGTCTATAAGAACAATCCACAATCGATTCCTGAACTTAAAGATGAAATTATTCGAGTCATTGGTGAGATAGAGCGTCATTTATGTCAAAATGTCATCTAAAAAAGGAGATGGTTACTAGGCAAATATTGATTTTCGTGTTTAAATGTTATATACTATGCTTCAATTATCAATAAAAAGTTTTTTAAAATCAAACCAAATTCTGTGTTTTATTCAAGAACTAAAACAACCACTCAATTTGAAAGACCCTTTACATGCTATGTGTGTAGTGTATAATATAAGCACAACATGCGAAAACCGTATTCAAAATTAAAGAATATACAAATTAGTCAAAATATCTTAAGGTCAACCTATAAATAGAAAAACTGTTCATATGCTTTCTATAAACAACCTTTTCTAAAACAACATTTTAATATCTTAGAATGCAATGTAAAAATATAAATAATTTTGACATGATTTTCCTTTAAAAAATAGTTATCAAATAAATTTCTCTTTAAAAGCGACATCTACATCGGCAATAGAGGAAATCGCAAATTAAGTTAGGATCGATCCGTTTTAATTTAACATACTGCTATTTTCGATACCATCGACTAATTACGTTTAACATGATCTTTTGCATCTTTAATGCGTCCACGACCGGATACGAAACTGCCATACAAGGTAATTTTCATTCGATTTAATCGGTTGAATTTGACTTCTTTTAATTATCACCACAATTCTATGTTAGATATTGGTCGATGTATACGATTTAAAAGTCGACTCATTAAATTTGTTTTCTTACCGACTAAGAGTAGAAATTTATGAAATCCATAGAAAAACATTCATGGGAAAGTTCTATTAATTTCAAAATAAAGCTGCTTGTATTTTGCGACGATGAAAAAGATCATTACAATGCAATTTGTTATACTATTTGTAAAATCTAAAATAGGTTTTATTAAACTAATATTATAAATGAATTAATATACTCATTAATTGAGAACAAGAAACATCTCTCCTTTACCTCTCTTTATAAAACGTTTGCTTGCATATTTAGCAGGTTGGAAACGTTATTGTTTCGGCTTGTTCCTAGTCATTGCCTTCTATTTGACCCCATTTTTTCTTATGTTTCTAATTTTTTATTTACATATGTGGTGTGTAAATAGAGTAATGCAACTGGTGGTGTAACGTGTGATCTGGCAACAGTGTTGACTTCCTCTTTGGAGCGGAGGCGCGCCGACATCTAATGCGTACTGGAAGCCATTATCAAGAAATCAAGAGAATCTAGTTGATTTACTCCGAAGCCTAAATCTGCCACTCCCCAGAATTCACAACCAAAAAAGCACTAAACAACCACTTTTTCTGGTTATGAATTCTAGAGAGTAGGTAGATTGAGGCCCAGGGGTAACTCAACTAGATTCTTTTGATAATAGCTTCAAAGTGGAAGTCGAAACGTCGAGACTGACCGACGATATATATATATATATATATATATATATATATATATATATATATATATATATATATATATATATATATATATATATATATATATATATCAAATAAAGCAATCTAAAGTTAGATTGATTTATATTGAGAATGTTTTATGGAAATCATGTTTGTTTATAAAGAAACCGAAATATTTTACGATATTTATACTCGTAGGAAAACATTCATAACAAAACCTATTGAAATGTTATATAATATTTTACAAATTTGTTAGTGTTTGTAATAGTGCTCTTGTTTTACGATCTGAATTTATTTCAGTCTATATAGGTAGATTAAGATTTATTACTAGTTATTAATAAATTCAATTATCAAGTTGCTAATTTTAATATTAGACTATGATTTAGCTATAAATTCTCCAGTGCATATTAAATAAATATTGATTGAAAGTCGTAGTATGTTAACATGTTTTTCATAATGTAATTTCGCGTGCAAAGCAAAATATTATAAATACGAAGATGAAAATTATTACAGATATGGTACTTGCAAGGTTACTATCGGTAGCAAAAGTATATGAGTTTTAGGGTAGTTTGTTATTTAATGTTTTAGAATTGGCACCATACGTATGCCTCGCAAATATTGGTTAATGGTAGTATGGGATAGTCTAAATTTACTACTAAGAGTTGCAGCTACAGCTACTCTTAAAACATCCATATCGACAGACCGTGATGATCCAATTTTCTCCTATCTTCAAGACCCCTTGAACATCATGTCATGATCTGCTGAATATCCGTTCCTATCATGTCTCCCTCCTGGAAGTAGATATGAGCAATGTTGATTTACATGGTGCATTTTTCCCCTCCCGCAAATTTCATGCACGGCGTCAGTTGTTTTGAACCCTTTTATAAAATAATGTCTAAAAATTACCCCAATTTAACACCTTTTTTAACTCACTAACCGCTAACTGAATATTTCGCAATCGAATCACTTTAATACTGAAGGAAGCTTATTTGTCGGAGCAAAAAGTAAAAATTGGATTAAACCTAAAAAGGACTTAAATAAACGCAAATACATTTGTTACACCATATTATTTTGCAGGCAAAAGTTGAACGTTTTAGTTGAGAATTAAAATTAGTTTTTCACTTCACCTCTTATTTCCAAGTTTCCAAGGTTCGAAGTCATTATGCCATTCTCAAAAATTCTTTTTTTTCTGCTGATTCGATGCCCTATATCCGCTAGGATCCAATCATTAGTTTAACCCATTTTCCTTCCTTCTGGATCTTTGGATCCTTTCCTTGTGGAAATGGTGGATTGGGCAACATTTAATGCTTGTGTTAATTGTGTAAAGGTATGAGTTGAATTTTCATCCAATAATGCTTGTCTCCTTGTCTTTTATATCAAAATCATCACTTTTATACCGATTAAAGAACCGTTCATAAGTTTTTTTGGTTAGAGGATGTTCCCAATAAGCTTTAACCAACAATCGATAACTTTCAGCACCTGTTTTCTTCAAATGAAAAAAGGATATTAAACTTCTTCGCAAGATATCTTTTTCTGGTACATAATTCGACATGTTCAATGCTATGAAAAACTATATTTTTCTTGCACAATGACAAGTAATAATGAAATGGCTTTTGGTGGCGTATGTTTACCCTCCAAAACACCATAAATATCATTAGTCTATATTTTTTCTTTTTTTGAGTTTTTCGCAACAATCTAAATATCAAAAATATCTGTTCTTATGTAAAAAAAGAATCACTGGGTAAAAAACGAAAAAACCAAACGGAGATAAATTTTTCAGTGATTCTTTTCTGTAATATATTTGCCAAACCAACAAAATTTTAAAAAACATAATAATGTTCGAAAATAAATACAAACTTTTGAAAGTTAACGTTTCGGGAGGTCTTCTTCCCCCGTTTTCAAAACGAATTTAAAACATAAATTATATTAATTTCTATTTATAATGCAAAATTTATACAGTTAGTAGTATAGATTCCCCATATTTCCCCCAAATTCTCCAAAATTTTTATTAAACGTTTTAAATTTATTTATTATTATTTATTATTTATTCTACCACTTTCGGGTAGAATAAATATAATTTTATATATGCATATTAAAAATACTTCAGAATTTTTAGATAAAATTTCGAACAATAAAATTACAAACCAAAATTTAATAGTTAGTTTTGAGTTTATTTACTAATGCATCAGTTGATAAATCACTTTTAATAATTAGAAAGAGATAAGAACATGAATCATCAATAAAATTTCAGAATGGTAATGGGTTCTTTCAAAACCAATAATAGGCTTAGATATGTTGATGATATTTTTGTGTGGCTATATGGTAACATAGCATTGATGATTTAAAAATCTAAATATCTTTTTACGAGATATAAATTCATGAGAGCCTACAATTAAGTTTACTTTAGAGATAGAGAGGAAGAATAAATTGCCATTCCTCGACACTTTAATATTAAACAAAACAACACATTAGAAACTAGAGTTTACAGAAAACTGACGAACACAATCTCAAACAATTAACCTAACAATTCCTTACATCCGCGGTATTTCTGACACAATTAAAAGAGTGGGAAATAAATACAACATAAGAACGACATTTAAAACAAAAAAATCTCTTAGATCTATATTAATAAAAACCAAAACAAACAACACGCAACAGAATACCAAAAATTTGGTATATAAAATTCCTTCAAATGTGGCAAATTTTATATAGGTGAGACATCTAGACCGTTAGATGTTAGAATAAAAGAACATAAAAACCTTCTTAGAAAGGGCGATTTTGATAAATCTAAAATTTGTCAACACGCATGGGAATCGGGACATACCAATGTCATCAATTGGAATAATTTCAAAACGGTAGTAAAAGAATCGGTAACAAAATACAGAAGATTAAAAGAACCTATAATAATTTAAATAAACATAACTGTATTGCTATACCTTCGGTAGATTTAAATTCAATATGGTTACCGATTCTAAAGAACACAATTAAAAATATTTAAGTATTTCATTACACAATCAGTAAAGTATACAATCACACAGTACACCTCACCTATATATTTTTTTGGTAGTATATCACTGCCATTAAAAATTATTATTGTCAATGTATCATTGACATACGCAAAACATTATATTTACTTCCTATCTTTGCATTATATATAGAAATTAATATAATTTATTTTTCAGATTCGTTTTGAAAACAGGGGGAGAAGACCCCCTGAAACGTTAACTTTTAAAAGTTTGTATTTATTGTAGAACATTTTTATATTTTTTAAAACTATGTTCGTTAGGCAAATTTAGTACAGAAAAGAATCATTGAGAAATTTGTCTCCGTTTGGTTTTTTTTACCCAGTGATTTTTTATTTACATAAGAACAGATCTGATTTTTTTTTGATTTTTAGATCAATAAAAAAAATATATGAACACGCCACGATCATTCAGACATTATTTATGATTAGTATATTCCAAGAAATGTATTAGTAACGATATTTCTTAACAAAATCGACATTATTAACCGAAACCGATATCCAAGACAGATTTTTATAAAATGTTATATGAGTTATCTATGAAAAAGGGAATAATAAAAAATCTGTTTTCTGTACGTATTAAAAAATTCATGGACTATATCCTAGCCGCCATGGTAACATTAAAAACTTCACCGTGGTCAACGAACAAAAGCGGCTCTCGCGTTGTCACGGTCGTCGTTCGCCGAAACGCTTTATCATAAGCGGCGATAATACAGAATCGAGAATGCGCGCGGTTCGTATGAAGAAGAATGAAATCAAACGCGCTCCGGTGGTTGTCATGGCGTGGCTGAGGTGAATCCGCCCGACCGGAACTAATCGGCGCATCGTGCGTTAAGAGGAAGAACAGATAAAAAGAAGAATCCGGTTGATGCCTTTGATCTTTGTCAACTGCCAGCCACGGCAAGAGGCTGCCCATTCGCTGCTCTGTGTATTTTAGAGATTAATAATCTTTGGACGTCTATTGATATATTGGGAGCGTTATTCGATGACGTTAGAAACCTACATAACCATTATTTCCATGTGTACTATTTCACATCATAATTTTTCAATAAGATTTCGTACAAATTTTTATTATATTGATTTTTAATAAATTTGTCAATTTTTATTTTCTTCATACTTAGTATACTCTATAATTATTCAATATATTAACTTTCAAGCATTATTACTATTTTCACGTTGAACAGATTTAAAAAGGCGATATATACATATATATATATATATATATATATATATATATATATATATATATATATATATATATATATATATATCCCAAAAGTTTGGGATATTCAAACATTTCACATTTTTTATCTATATTTAGTTTTTCTTTTACATGTTTAGATAATCATCATTTTATTACAACTCTTACTGATACCAAATAAAACTCGACACCAAATTACCAATTTGTGGAAAATGGATTTATTATTTTGGAGTCATGAAATTATAATATATCTATTGCCTTCAAAATAAAGAGAATAACTTTCAGTAAAACTATTAAACAATAGTTCCTCCATGGGTCCGTATGCATGCCTGTAGGCGAATTGGCATGCTGTCGATTAAATGATCAATTTAGGCTTGTGGAATCCTTGTTGGCTCCCATTCTTCACAAGCAGCATCTTTTAGTTCTCGAAGGATAAGATGGGGATTGATTCGTTTCTTGATGCATGTTTTCAGAATGTCCCAAGCATGTTCAATGCCATTCATGTCAGGGGAATTTGATGGCCACCCTAACTTGGTTATTCCATTTTCTTAAAAAATATTGGATACTGCTGATGTTTGATGAGGAGGTGCGTTGTCATCCATGAAAACAACCCCGTCGCCTACTGCGCCTCTGAACAGACGCACAACAGGATTTAAAACTTCCTCGATGTAGACAGCACCAGTGACACTTCTCTCTAGGATCAGTAGAGGTGTCCGTATACCCCTCATAATACTACCCCAAAACATCACACTCCCACCTTCAAATGGGATACGTGGTTGAGCTGTTTCTAGTCGGGCTTGTCGACCTGGAACTCTTCAAACTAATGTTCTTTGTGAATTAAAAACCAATTCTACAATCAATGGCATTGGCAATTCTCGTCTCGTCGGACTCTCATTCTCATTCTCGTCCATCATTTCTCGAGCCCATTGAAATCTTATATTTTTTTGTTGAAGAGTTAGTTTGTGAACACGTAAAAGTGTTTTGTGATGCAAATTTACCGCTTTCAGTCTGCGTGTTATCGTTTGTCGTGAAACATTTATCTATTCAAGCCTAACAAGCTCCCTTGATATACCATTTGTAGATTCCAGACGATTTCTTTGAGCTATCATTAATGCCTGCCGGTCTTATGTAGCTGTTTTCTATCACATCGTTTTCTATCATTTCTGGGGAAATCCTTTACACCATTTTTACGTTGGATTTTTTTATGAATTTTCAATACAGCACTTTGGAAAACACCTACAATTTTCGCGATATCATTTTGATTAAAGTTCTGCTGTAACAAAGCAATTACTCTTAATCTGTTAAAATCAGATATCATGTTTTTAGGGATTTTTAAACGGTTTGATGTGGAAATATTAGTATCAACGGAATGGGCAAAAATCGAAAAACCTGTGTTATCAGCCAAAAAATGGTTTTGCTATTTTCATTTAAAAACGATCTAAAATAAATATCCATCCCAATTTTTAGAGTATCATAAGCGTAGATATCCGGTTTATAAATATTCCAAACTTTTGGACATGTAAGTCTTTCACTGAAAGTTAAAAAGTTTCCACCCACAGACGTTTGTAACAAAAATTTATAAAGCGGCCCATAGACCTGCAACTTGGTTGCCAACTTGTCATGTTGCAAACAAAGTTGAACGTCTGTGGGCAGGTTGCAGTTGCAGCCTGCCATGTTACACCGACGCCCGACGGTTGCAATGGAAACAAAAAGTTTAAATTTTTAGTAAGAGGAGCCTAATGTTGGCAACCATGTTGCAGCGTGTCATTTTGAAACCCTAATAAGTAGTAAAATAGTTGGTAAAATCTCAATTGTACACACAACAAAATAGTTTATATAACAATCTCTTTTATAAACTGATGTAGCTGGTAAGGTTGCGCGGCCTGTCTCAAACAGGTTGGCAACATGGTTGACAACCAACTTACATGTCTAGAGGCCGCTTAAGAGCGTTGTTTGAAAATTTGTATCTAACAAAAAGATTGCGCCAGTATTACTAAAGATGCTGCCAAGTTTTAGGACGCTTGCGTTTAACTGCTTCTTTGTGGTTTAACTGCTTGTTTCGAATTGTTATAAAATACTTTCTTTTAGAGAGTGTTACCTCAATGGACATTTTAAAAAATTATTTTTCTTCGTTTTCTATGGTAAAAAAGAAATGGTGATGGTGAATTTTTATATGCTCATGCATACATTGAAGACGATTAAAACCCGAGACACACAATGTCCTATTAAATGATCGTCGTCGGAAAACCGTGTGTTTATTAGATATATAACATTTTATATGATATTTTGAAGATGAAAAAGCTTTTCGCTTGAAGAGTGCTGCGTTTGTTAACAGCCGACCGGTACGAATGAAGCTCAGACTGTTTAATCTTATTTAAACGCGATCTTGCCGAGTTTCTTCGACGTTTTAGATACCAGAGAGGAAACAACAGTAAAGTAGTGAGTGAAAGCAGTTTAAAGCCAAAACGGACAGATCTGGTTTGGAACAAATCATGTGTTCAAACCCTCTGTTGTGTTTGAGGATGGTTTTGTAAACTGGAAACTATTGTTTAGGGATAGCTTGGATTTTCTGTCGATTATCCAGTATAATTGTTTTAGTTTGAGACCTAGCTGTTTTCTCTTCTTAAAGATGTTCGTTTTTCAAGTGAGACGTTTATAATATAAGTGTATTTCCAAATATTTAGCTTCAATCCGTTGAGATTGTGATGATTATTCAAAGGTAGGGTGATAATTAAAAAAAAGACTTATCTCTGCGATTAGAGAATGTGATCTGTACAGATTTAAATTCATTGGCTTTTATACACTAGTTGTCTAGCTAATTTGTTATATCGTCCAGGTGTTTCTGGAGTATCTGTGTCGCTGCATCTGGGTCTACATGCGATGCTAAGATGGCGGTGTCATTCGCATAAGTTGCTGCAAAACTGTCAGTTTTTGTTCACAGGTCAGTAGTTTCTTGAAGGTATAATAAAGGATTAAGAATGCTTCTTTGTGGAACGCCTGATTTTATGCTCTAAATATTAGTTCTTTCAGTAAAAATTGAAATGAAATTCAATTGAAGGGAGCTATTCCAAATGTATGTCTATATCTAAAAGAAATAGCTCTTTTACCGAAATAATGCGCTTGTGGATATATATCCAATTGTTTCTTTAAAAATCCATGACCTACGTCTCCAAGTCTTGTGCATTTGCCGGATTTATTTGGTTCCCAGTGATTATTGCCTTTTTTCAAACCTGAAGAAATTGCTTAAAAATACACACTTACATACTTGATTTAACATATGCAGCTAATAGTAAGAAAACAAAGGTAATATTCAAAAAAAATAAAAGTAAAGAAAAATTCTAAGAAATCGTAACAAAAGAAAATACAATGAAAAGGTAATAATTAACACTGTTCAAATGATAAAACGCTCTATTAACGCTCTAAAACGCTCTATTAACGCTCTAAAACGCTCTAACTCATTAAATCTTTTGCAGTTTGCTTTAGATCCTATCATCATGCACCTTGTTTTCAGTTCGCTTAGTTTAAGTTTGTTTTTACAAAGCCATCTAAATAATATTGCCTGTTCACTATTCAATATTTCAACCATTTGAGGCTAATTATATCCAGTTGACATATATCAAAAACAGCAACTGACCCAAAATACTACCCTGACGAACTCGCCAAGCACTTTCTCTCTTTGCCGACACTTTTCTCTCAACCCTCGTTCTAAGATGACTGGTCTGTTAAGTAACTCTTGATCCACTTCAAGGCTTCTGATCTTACACTATAACTTAATATTTTTTTACACAGTATATCCCGGTCAATAAAGTTTTCCAGCGTTTTATATCGTTTCTCCATATTGCGCTTGCAGACTGAATAACCGTCTCACAAGAATGTTTGGTCCTAAACCCTGATTGAGCAGAAAATAACAACTCATTGATTTCGAAATAAGTTCTCAACTCTGCACATACAACAGTATCGATGATTTTATCAACAACAGGTAATAAACTAATTGGTCTAAAGTCACTTGGTACACTAGGCTTTGGTATTTTCGGAATTGGTACAATAATGCTGGTTTTCAAGTCCTCAGAAAATGTTTTCGTTTCAAAACTTGTATTAATTAAGTACAATAAAGGATAACCGATGACGCCACAAATTTCTTTCATTTACCTTATTGTAATTTCATTCGACTTTTTAAGCTAAACAGAGTTTTTTTAATTTGTTTATTGTAACATGTTAAAACCTGAGTCAGCATTCTTTGACATCACTGCTCCAGTCCCGCCCTTCGATACTCTGTTCTACTTCATT
Source organism: Cosmopolites sordidus (assembly GCA_031761425.1). Lineage (NCBI taxonomy): Eukaryota > Metazoa > Arthropoda > Insecta > Coleoptera > Curculionidae > Cosmopolites > Cosmopolites sordidus. The sequence continues at coordinate 114,493 of JARFXV010000856.1, read as the reverse complement.
CAAACTATCGAAGTAAAAACAATTGAAGTTCTCCTCCGTAGGTCCGTAGTGTGGCCATCAAAGTCGATTTGAGAAAAATCGGCATGCCCCTTACCATTGCCTAGTAAATTTTGAATTGCTCTCCACATCCTTCTCCCGTCTCCTCTACAAGCATCGACATTATTATTAAGGTACTTTTTCTTCTCTAGTCGCATTATGGACAGTGCAATATTTCTTTTCTGCTTGTAAATTCTCCAATCCTACTCATTCTTTGTGAAAGAAAACATTCTATACGCTCTGTCTCTCTCAACTTAAGCATTTCTTAGTTCTTTACCTACCCAAAGGAACTTTCTAGGTTTTACTAATTTTAATGGAGCAGCCCTGTCAATACAATCATGCAAATTTTGCATAAAATCAACATATAATTTATTAACACCAACGGAATTGTAGTCCCATCAAACTCGGTACCAATATTCTCGTGATCACAATCATCGGAAATTCTCTAACAAGCTTCACAGCTTCAAAATTATTGGTAATTATGTAATCAATCAATGTTTGTGAGACACCAGTATTGTGGGTTTTCCCAGTAACAATCGGTGTGAAACCTACTCCCCTGATAATGTCTTTCAACCTTCTAGACTCACTGCTGTTCTTCAATAAATCAATATTTATATCACCCAGAAGAAATGTTTTATTTTTTGAAATATATTGTCATTTAGGTTGCCCTCCAAATAGTCTAAATATTACAAGGCGTTAGGCGATCTATAGCAGGCCGCAACTAAGAAAAACAGCTTATTTATCTGTGTCTTAACTGTTACGACCCAATAACTGATGAGAACTGTCTCGTCAGAAACCAGGCAATATTTCAAGCTAGATTTAATATAAATAATAACAACCCCAGTATGACGACTATCCGAATAACAGAAAATGGCCGCATATACATTAATATTAATTTCATTCTCTTCCAGAACTTGTGTTACATGTGTTTTAGCAACACACAAGACCCATGGGTTTCTCTGTTCTACAGACTGCCTCAGCTGCAACGTGTCAGTCGTTGAATATTAATGTGCAAAATTCCCTGAATATTAATGTGCAAAATATCTATAAGCACTGAAGCAATTAAGTGGTTGCTATGCACACTTGACATTATAATTTTTAAAGTTTTTATCCCAAACGCTGACATGTATTGCTTTCCACGCCACGAGAAAAAAACAGCGTCAATTGCATTTGTGGCATGTCTAATGGAATCTAGTCTAAATGGAACTTATCAATATGTTGTTCTTCCATTCTTATATGAATTATGTGTTTTATTTAATTTAACAATAATTACCAATATCGTTATATTAACTATAATATAATTTATGATATATTAAGTTAAACTATTGTCGTTAGTTGGCAATGTTTTTAAAATTGGAAAGAACATTATATATAGGTATCCATAATATATAGAAAAATCTGCTTAATTACTTGAGAATGTAAAGGAATAATCAAATACGTTTAAATGTAAGAGAAGACTTAAAAATAAGACACGTTAAGCCTCCTACAATTTAATAAACCAACTAACGAACTAGAAGAAGTTATTAAAGAATATAGACAGAGAGCAAGCGATGTAACGTGGGATTCTGAACAATTTTAATGATAAGGGCTTTAGAATAATGCTCTGGAGATAGCATAATTTTCCTAAAAAACTCTGTATTTTCAATACCAGGATTTTCAATACCAATTGAAGATGCTATATCTTCAATTGGTATTAAAGATCCTAATATATAAAAAATGCATTAACTTCAATACAGGGAAAGAGTAAAATATGTTTAAATAAAACAAGTTAATACATTTATATATCTAAGGGCAGCAATAAATAGTATAAAATATGTAAAGATTGAAATTAATGACAATATACAAAGATATAAAGGCAAATTTCCTGCCTCAAAGAAATCTCTTCACATACAAAAGCATAAAATTGTAGTTCAAAAAGTTAGTTTTAATTGTAGATAAGACCTTTTTGTAACTCCTCATCATGCACTTTAAAGACTAAACTAGCATATAAATGACATTCTGGGTGAGAATACAAGGAAAACCAACCAAACTAAAATACAAAAGAAAGTATCTAGTAATTTCAAATAATACACATAAAGGTTGTTATTAAATTAAATTTAGTACCGCTTTTAAATTATTTAACCTAGAAATGTTTTATCCTGCGTGTCATCTAGGAACCTGGCAATTTAATTCTGGATCGTTTTACGATGGAAAAACGTGTTAGAATTGTGAAAATTTACTACGAAAATTGTCTTTTTGTGTGAAAATAGTTCCGAAACTTCCTTTAAATTTAGGTGTATTCGCAATCTCATTCGAGTGCAAAATCAAAATTTAAGTTTTCAGGATCGGTTGTTGATTTAAAAGGGCCCAGGCGCATTCATGTACTGTCCTATCCTATAAAAATATCGCTACATACGTGAACATGTTGGTGAAAATCCTAGAATCTGAATTTGTCATCGATCTGGCCTTGTAAGGGATGGCGTTGCGGCGCCGCCCCTCCAGCATTTATCACAGTAAACAATTTTTCAGAGCAAAACACCATTTATTTCATTTCCCTTCAGTTTTTTTCCTTAAATTCATTTTCCTGGTTCACTTCCTGTTTAGGGTTTTAATAGCACGAAAAGTTTTTTCAATAAGATGGCCTCATTTGCCATATGGCAAGGAAAACTTTAGATTCGTTATGGAAACCTTTTCATGGCTGCGTCATTTCTCGAAATGGCGATATTCAGTGGCCTACAAGATCATACTATCTAACCTCCGTCGACTTTTTACTGTGGGGCTTCCTCAAGGACAAAGTCTATTCCAACAGTCAGTATACAATTCAAGATCTAAGACAAAGTTATTGATGAAATTAAACAGCAATTGTATCAAAATGTTTCCAACAGTCAGTATACAATTCAAGATCTAAGACAAAGTTATTGATGAAATTGAACAGCAATTGTATCAAAATGTTATAGACAATTTTACGCAAAAATGACCATCTGAAGAAACAGCCGAGGGGGTTATTTGGAGAATATTATTTTAAAAACATATCTGTTATGTCTTTATTTTTTTTTTAGATTAACAAGCATGTTATTTTTTTTAAACTGTTGGTTATATTAGAAAGGAAATCCCGAATTATGTATTGATACATCCTTTAGAAGTGAACAACAGGATCAAATGATACCTCTACAACAACTACGTTCTCTAGAATAGATTTCTCTGTTAAAATATGACAATGAATAACTTATTATACAAGATCTCTTTCTTTAGTTCCCATTTAATTATATTTCTTTAATGAAAAGATCGTCGATACCGGCTAAGAAATAAGTCATATACGATACAACCTACGATAACCGAGCGTATTTTAAAATTGTCTTCCCGGAACTTTATCTTCTCAGAAGCCTGATAATCTTCAATATATTGTCAGAACAACGCAGCAATTTCACTTATTGAATGCGAAGCACAATGTCCTGGTATAATTAAATTTGCAGTAAAAAGGAGTTCAACAGATTAGATTTATCTTAGCTGAATACAGTTATAGATGGCATAACGTAAACACGCATTTTGTGCGACACATATCTATTTGCAAGTCTGCTAAAATAGATTTTTAGTTGATTAGATAGATTTTTAGTAGACTAGATAGATTTTGTTTTTTGTAGACTAGATAGATTTTGTCATGTGATTTTTTTTTAATTTTACAAAAAACAATAAATTTACTTCAAAATATTATGTAATTGGAAATAAAATGGCTTAAATATTCATCCTTATCTGCATTTATCCTTATCTGCCGCCCAGTGATCTATTTATAAATCACAATAAAAACTAATAGATATTATAAGAAAAAAAAACATGTTTAATATCTTTACCTGCAGATAAGTCAATATTTAAGATCAGTTTAATACCAAAACCCACTTTGTAAACCATCTTTAATATTAGAAGTAATTTATTTATATCTTTGAATTCACCAAAAAATGTGTCGATGGCACTATTATATACTTTTATTTGGTGTTTAGAATAACTTTGCATTTAAGTCATATTTTTTTTATCCATAAGTTTAAAAAAGTTTACGATTTTCGATTATTAGGAGATAAGATATTGCTGATCTATATTTTGACATCAACACAGTTTATAAACTATAAACTTGAAATGTCACGAAATATTCTTTTAGTGTTTGGTGATAAGAGTTCAGAGTATATTTTTACTATCTAACGGCGGCTGTTATTATATTTAGTTTTGAACTTTTGCCTCTTCAAATAACATCAGTAAGTCTGTTTTGTTTCAAAATAATTGTTGTGTGATTCTATTAAATGCATTTTTTTAGAAAAATGTGTTCACATCAGCGTTAATAATAATGGAATTAGAGGAGATTATTAGATGATATATTATTACTAATATAGGTGTTGTAGTTTTACCACCAGACCCAGATTACGTGACCGACGAAGATTAAGCTTACGACGATGAAATATGAATAACAGAAGTAAGAGATGTACGAGGTCAGTTGAAATTATAAACAGGGGGCGAAGATGAGATTATTGAAGAACATCCAGGAACTAGCTCTACAATTTCTGAGAAATGCCCTAAAAAAACAAAGGTTTGCGGTATCTTTGCCCAAATGCAAAAAGTTTGGTACCAAGTATTCTTTTTAAAGAAATGATTTTGATGTTTTACAAAAGGCAGAAATAGACAAGTTAATGAACAATTATGTCTAGCTCACACCTTTACAGCTTGTCGAAATGTATTTTTTGAATGATATATTGGAACACATAAAAGAAGAAACATTACGATATGTACAAAGGGGTAAAAATGTATGCTTAATTTTTTTTAGAAACTGACAAATTGAATAGTTTTATTGGTATATTCTTATTTTCTGGATACCACCAAGTTTCTTCGGAAAGAATGTAGTGGTCCACTGATGTTGATTTACGTGTTCCAATTGTACAAATCGCAATATCTAGAAATAGATATTCAAAGATAAAATCAATGTTACATTTTGTTAATAATGACAATTTCGATAAAGATGATGGAGCTTATAAACTTCGATCCCCGATTGAAATGATCAATGAGATATTTCAACAATTCGGAGTTTTTATGTCATATTTATCAATCAACGAAATGATAGTCAAGAATTACGGACACCATGGCTTGAAACGGTTTATACGACGCAAACCCATTAGATTCGAGTACAAGCTATAGCCACTATGTGTTTCGAACGAATAGTGCTGTAAATTCATATTTTATACCACAAAAAAAAACTCAAAACCAGACAGGCTTGTCTCTGGGACCAAAAGCTTGCCTTTGTTACAAAGTTACTTTAGGGCGTATTAAATTCAGATGAGCATGTTGTCTTTTTTGACAATTTTATTTTACGAATTGAGACTTGCCGTCCATCTTAAAAAAAAATCGATTTCTTGCGACTGAGACTGTGCGTGAAAATAGAACGGACCAGTGTTCTATAAAATCTGCTAAGTAGTTGGGCAAAAAATCTCAGGACTCTTAACTACAGGTATGAACAATATCTGATATAGTTATGGTACGTTAGAATGATAATAAATGTGTTATAGTTACTGCTAATCATAATGAGATAAATCCACTACCTGAAGCAACCCACTGGAAGCATGACATCAAATAAAATGTTGAATGTACCTCAGCCAATATTTATCCAGAACTACAATAAATACATGGGTGGTGTTGACCAACATGACTGGCTGATTGGTAAATATGGTTCATATAAAAGATGGTTCTGGCTCATATTTGTTAGAATTTTAGACATGGCTGTAACAAATGCACGGATTTTGTATCGATGTATCCATGGTCGTAGCGTCGAAGAGTTATTGTTGTACCATATCTGAAATTTACATCATACATAAAAACAAAGATTACAGTTGGGGTTGTACAACCAGATATGTGCTTTGAAGTTTTAAATGATTTAAAAAAAAATATCGCCAAGGGCAAAAGAGATTGCAAAGAAAATATTGTAAACGTAGACCGAAAAGTTACTGTTCAAAATGTGATGTTACCCTTTGTGCAAATTGATTTCTTTCCTATCACCAAAATTCAATCGTAGTTATTATTTTGTACATTTGTATATGATTTAATATGTATTTTCTGTCAATACATTTTTTAATATATAAGTAGTTTACTCTTTTTGCCCAGTAATCTATTTATAGATTAACAATTTTTTTGAAAAAAATACCGAGGAAACATTTTTTGTTATAATTTTCGTGTTGTATGTTTGGCATATGAAGCCAATTATAGAAGGTTTGTCAAAGTTAAAAAAAACTTACTTGGGCGTTAATGGGTTAACGACAGTCATACCATTATTCAATGAGCTTCATCGGAAAACATAATTGTACTGTAAAAGTCTGCACTGTATCTAACTACATCAAATTTGCACAATTCTAACACGTCCTCTCGTCGTAAAACGATCAATAATTAAATTGACGGGTCTCTAGATAATAAATGCGGGATATAAAATTTCTAAGTGAAGTCGCTAAAAAACGGTGCTAAATTTAAATATCGAAGAACCTATTGGGAGAGCTTTTATTTAACATCTATCTTTGCTCAGAAATCCTGTATCTAACCATCTTATCTCTTGAACTGCTATTAATTAGAGGTCCTGGTTGATGTAAGGTTTCAATATTCCAAGTATTTGGATGTCAGATCCTTTTATATTGGATCAATCAAATCCGAGTTTCTGTTTCAAGTTTTGTAGCAACAATTATTTTTGGGGAGTCCGATTGCTAGAGTTATCCTCAACCTGTCTATCTTGAAGAACCGGAATTCTTCTGTAGGTGTTTCAAATCTTTGCCAACGTATTCCCGCTTTTAGGCGCTGGGGATTCACATTTCACTGTCCTCCGTTAACTACTTCAGGCCCGGGGTATAGGACTAAGACGTAGGTGTTGTTGATACGTCTGTAGTACATTGAGGACTTTGCTCTGAATTTTATTACAGTCCTAAGTTCGTCAACATAAACTGTTTGCGAGACACTATCATC
>JARFXV010000856.1:42500-102500 GCA_031761425.1 Cosmopolites sordidus | reverse complement strand
TATATATATATATATATATATATATATATATATATATATATATATATGGAGTGCCTTGGACTGCGTCCAATGAGACAACAATGGTTGAGTGTCATCATACATCGAACCGTTATGTTCCACAATCTCATGTAGAAAACATAACAATCTGCGTATCCGCCTTAATGAGCATTTTTATTGGTTGCTTGACTGGAGACGAGCCCCACCCATCCCTTCAACTGGAGGCCATATGTTTCGTCTCTTGATGTTTAGACTCTTCAGGGTACCAACACGTGCTCCTCCATCAAGAATAGGGAGGCCCTATCAACAGCCAATAATCAATTTTTTCGCCGACTTCCCATCGGATGGCGTATATATAATATAGAGTGTCAGATTTCTTTGGACTGCGTCCAATGATACAACAGTGGTCTTCTTCAGGAAATGTCTGTCATTTCAAAATTTACCAATGTTTTATAATCTTCACCTCATTTCAATGTATATAAGAATTTCGGTTTATAGGGCTTGATTTTGGGGTTTTTGTGATTCCCGATGTAGTCTCATCAGTAAACATAATCTTTTTCAGGAAATACCTGTCATTTAAAAATTACCAATTTCCTATAATCATCTCCTTCTTTCAATGTATGTAAGAATTTCGGTTTATAGCGCTTGATTTTGGGGTTTTGTGATTCCCGATGTAGCCCCCTCAGTAAGCATAATCTTCTTCAGGAAATGTCTGTCATTTAAAAAATTATCAATCTTTTGTAATCATCTACTTCTTTCAATTAGGTAAGAAGTTCGGTTTATAGGGCTTGATTTTGGAGATTTGTGATTCCCGATGTAGCCCCATCAGTAAGCATAATCTTCTTCAGGAAATGTCTGTCATTTAAAAAATTACCAATCTTTTGTAATCATCTACTTCTTTCAATTATTTAAGAATTTCGGTTTACAGGGCTTGATTTTGGAGATTTGTGATTCCCGATGTAGCCCCATCAGTAAGCATAATATTCTTCAGGAAATGTCTGTCATTTAAAAAATTACCAATCTTTTGTAATCATCTACTCTTTTTAATTATGTATATGTATTATATGTGTTTTCACATCAGTAAGCATAATATTCTTCAGGAAATGTCTGTCATTTAAAAAATTACCAATCTTTTGTAATCATCTACTCTTTTTAATTATGTATATGTATTATATGTGTTTTCAATTGTGTTTCTGGGGTTTTATGATTCCCGATGTAGCCTCATCAGTAAACATAATCTTCTTCAGGAAATGTCTGTCATTTAAAAAAATACGAAATCTTTTATAATCATCTACTTCTTTCAATTATGTAAGAATTTCGGTTTATAGGACTTGATTCTGGGGTTTTGTGATTCCCGATGTAGCCTCATCAGTAAAAATAATTTTCTTCAGGAAATGTCTGTCATTTAAAAAATTACGAAATCTTTTATAATCATCTACTTCTTTCAATTATGTAAGAATTTCCGTTTATAAGACTTGATTCTGGGGTTTTGTGATTCCCGATGTAGCCTCATCAGTAAACATAATCTTCTTCAGGAAATGTCTGTCATTTAAAAAATTACCAATCTTTTGTAATCATCTACTTCTTTCAATTATGTAAGAATTTCGGTTGATAGGGCTTGATTTGGGGGTTTTGTGATTCCCGATAAAGCCTCATCAGTAAACATAATCTTCTTCAGGAAATGTCTGCCATTTCAAAAATTACCAGTCTTTTCTAATCATCTCTTTCTTTCAATGTATGTAAGAATTTCGTTTTATAGGGCTTGATTTTTTGGTCAACGAAACATATTCTGATTTTCTCCTTGCAAATATTTAGTTGAGACGATAAATTTCGAAAGCTTATGTATGGGTTTGCTCGATTTGTCGCTAATATATCGTTATCCTCAGGATGTGGGTGTATTCGATGAAGTTGACGTTTTTGACGGATTTTAATAACACTGCCAGTTTCATTGTAAAGAGCATTTACAGCAGCTGCTTTTCCCTGAGTAATGGGAGCATGTTGTGATTGTCTCATATTAAACTCTGCAGCAATTCTCTTCTGTTGCGAGCAAAATGGCCGAACAACCGGATTATTTTGATTTTTCTCTTAAAGTCAATGAGATTTTTATTCTATGATCACTGACTCGAACTTAACGAAATAAACTCAAAGTTTAATCTGACTAACATTTAACATTATGCCAAATTATTACTTCATAGTGCCAACATAGTGCCAAATTATTACTTCTCATGGTACACTAACTATCAAATAAAAAAATAAACTTTTAATAATTTTGAGTATAGACCAAAATAATTAAAAGTTTGTCATGAAACTCAGTATGTGGGGTTAAGATAATATTCTGAACAACTTTTTTTAATAGCTTTGTTTCGATATCTCTAACGCTAAGTAAAATATCGAGAATTGACCCTGTTTGTGAATTCGTAGTAGGCCGAGTTTAAATTTCAGATTTCAGTTGAGTACCCTAAAATATGTGAACCATCAACCAGTATGACTGGGTAAAAATTCAAATCTGTATTCCTTCAAATAGCGAAAATATGGGATGTCTTCATCTTAAATGCGACACACAGTATATATATATATATATATATATATATATATATATATATATATATATATATATATATATATATATATATATATATATATATATATTAGATATTTGAATGGATTTTTCTATTTTCTGGTGTAAAATGTTATCCCCTATACAATATGATTTAATACGAAATATTAGTGAACTTATCCTTATACTATCCAAACAAAGAACTCCGACTTACGAGAGCGTACTGCTCGATCCAGTCAGCTGCCAGATCGGACCTACTCGACCGTTTAAAATTAATCTCGCAATTACTCATTAAAATCTAGCTTAAAGTAATTAAACGGATGCCCGCAGAGTTGAGCAGATACGCCCATAAGACTATACTTCTATTTGAGATAGACGATAACCGATAACTGATAGTCGGTAACCTGAAAAATAACGGCGAATACTTTTAAATTACCACGCCGGATGGACCGCATACTTCGGCAATCGGTAAACCTTCGGTAATACTGTTGGGCGTGTTCAAGTTACATTTACTCCAGTTTATTTATAGTACTTTTTAACAGTCTTTATACCATAAATTTGATTAATACCATATATTTAAATAAGCTGAAGATTTTTGTACTTTTTTATGTTGCTAGTAAAACATATTGGAAATTTAGAGTTTTTCAATAAGAGTGTGAGAACTTTGAGACCAAATAGCTGTAAATCTGTTTGACAAGTAAACGTTACTCATAGACTGCTTTGTTCAGTAAATTGTGTCAATTTACCTCGGAAAGATACGCCATACACAAATTGAAAGCCTGTGGTTTGCGAAAATAAACCTTGAACAATTCTTGACCTTGAATGAAAGATTCAGGCCTCCATTGAAACTATACCACACGATATCTGTGAAACAGTAATTAAAAATTGGAAATCTCCAGAATGCATTCCCGGACGAACCGAGGGGATATTTGAACGGCATTATCGTTAATTTAAATTAATTGAAATTATTGGATCATCATTTGTGATGATCATTATGCCTCCTTTTAAATTTCTGACAGTCTTATCGGACAACACTTTTTAACTCATTTGTGCTTCTGAGAGTAGTCTAAAAAGTTTCGAGGCTCAACATAAAGATCGCGTTACTCGTTAAAAATATTCTGGTAATATAATTGCGCATGCGTTAGATAACCTTGAAAATGTCAGCCATATTAGATGCTCGTTGTTGGCTCGTTGAACAGTCATTTACGTCAGTTGATTTTAATTGTTTTTATAAAGATGGAAAAAATCTAATATCGAACCGCCATTAAATTCTTGCATTTGAAAGGCAATACGCCTGGTTGACGCTGAACGTTTGAGATGGCTTATACATAAATGAACATACAATACAAATAAATAATATATTATGTTGTATTATTTATTTTGTGTTTCCTTTCTTCAATGTTATCGGCAATGGTCCACTTTTTTCTCGAATAGAACAATATAGTGTTTTTAATAATAACTTTAGGTGGGAACATTGATATGTTCTATCAGGGATAATTTCTGATTAAATAAACTTTTTGTTTTAAATTGGAAAATCGTCGTTGACTAAAAACTAATCTGTTTATTTTGGTATATTCAAAACTAAATCCTTATCAGACTTTCCCCGATTAATAACAATTCATGATTTGAACATTTAAGCTTTTTAATTTTACTTTAGAAAAAGAACATTGTTCAGACAATTTCCAAAAGCTAGTTATCAGGTTTTCCGGAAATTCCTTAGGGTCTTTTTAAAAGGAAAAGAGAAACGCAAATAGTTTATGTAAATATTAGGTAATTACCATAACTATTTACCACTTTTTGTCAATATAGTGATAGGTCCATAATACCTTTTTCTAAACATTAGCATCATTATTACCAAAAAATGGAAACAGGTTGTTTTTCATCTCTCGATGCGTTTTAAAAGATTTCCCATTTAAACAATTTTGCAGGAAAATAAATAGATGATAGTCTGAGAGTGCGATGCCTGGTGGATAAAGCAATGGTGAATGTAGCAAAACATCCCAAATGAAGCTCAACAATTTTTGCTGCCTTCTGATTTAAACTTTTGGTCATGCATTGTTTCGAAGCACGACTCATTTCCTGTTTGCTGATTCTGCTCATTTTTCTTCAATTTCTAGAACAGTAGAAGTCGGTGTTGATTGTTTCGCTGCGTGGAAAAAGCTTAAAGTGTATGGTTTCCATCCAGTCTCACTAGCTGCCAAGCATAATTTTCTTCGGATGATGACGGTCTTCCACCGTACTTAAAATCGCTGACCCTGTCAACTCCCATGACTTTTTGATTATACGTTTGATCACGGATTACCATCCGTTTCAAAAATATTAGCCTTAGATTTTTTTTCAGCAGAATATCACACGAAGAAATTGGGTCCAGCAGATTTCGCTCATGAAGTTTGTGAAGGAGTCACACATCGCATCGACAGACCTACCAATTCTTTTTTCGCCAAAAATTATCGATTTGCCAACATTTAATTTATCTGTAGTGTCATGGACAGTGGTGCATGGTTCTTCGGCTATTATGGCTTTATTTCTTCGATATCATTGCCTGAAGGACTCAAAATATCAGCCGCTGACCAATACTTTTAAACCAAGATCACCCCTTTCGGAAAAGGACACAAATCTTGTTTTTTGTTCAGCCACCGTTTTTGCACTTTTTGAAATAAAATACTTTATGTGGAGTACATGCTAATTATCGGTCAATATTTTCAGTTTAAATCAACTTGACTAACTGAAGGCAAATCAAAGCAAATCTGAACGTAAATATTGTAAATGGCACAGGAATTAATAATATGTAAATAAATATTACCAATCTAACAGATTTTTCTTTACAAATTGTTAAAAGAGCAACTAAAGACAAATCCTTACGAACTTTCCGAACTCTATATTCTGCACACTGGTATTAAGCTGCTGTTGTAAAGGAGGAAAGAGTCATCTATTAGAGCAGGGGTCTCCAAACTGTCCAGCCTTAGACCCACACCGATAACTCTAGTAGTTCCAAGGGCAAAAACCGTTTTAAAGATTCTACCATTGTCTATAATTTCTAAACTAGTCGCCGAGTACGCGCCCTAAACGAGCTTGCTAAATTCGCGTCGCGTAGCTGTAGTTTGAGGACCCATGTATTAAAGCAATATATAATCTGAGCTTAGTTCTTTCTAAGTTCTTGCAACTTAGTTTCTACTTGCGATTTCGATGAGCTCTCTATTTCTAAATTTATGTTCATGATCATGTTCTAATTATTGATAATTTGATTGAAATTGAATAAGTAGTACCGAAATAGAATTGTAAGCGATATTTTACATAAATATGATTAGATTTGTATTTGCGTGTTTCCTCGTGTGTTAATCTTATCTTGATATTTAATAATTTACTTAAAATACACCCTATAAGGAACAGTAATAAGCTATAAAATATATACTTTAATCCAATGCAATGATGTGTCAAAATCAGATATAGGAAGCATCAACAACTAATCAAAGTGATTTCAAATATTGTAATATATATATATATATATATATATATATATATATATATATATATATATATATATATATATATATATATATATATATATATACAATTGTCTCTAATATGACAATATATAAACTTACCAAACTATAACATCCGTTTCGGTGTTCTTTTGGGAACTGTAAAAAAAAACACAAAATGTTTATTTTACATCATAATGACTTGAAAGAGCATCATGTATTTGTCAATCATAGATTAGATCTCTTCAGACAAATATAAGACTATGCCCTCTAATCTAGGATGCTACAAAAAATAAGTTCGGCTAATAAAGGAAGGTAAAATAATATATATATATATATATATATATATATATATATATATATATATATATATATATATATATATATATATATATATGTTACATCTAATATTTTCACGGATGGTAGAATATGTGTCTAAATCATTCCGGGTGTCGATCCGTTGATTCTGTGAAGGGTCACGACGTTTCGCCAAAATCTCATTTGGTATTTTCAAATGTTGTTCGCTTTGAATGAAGTCCAAGCCCTTGAGAAAGTAGAGAATCTAAAGAGTTGGACTTCATTCGAAACGAACAACACTTGAAAATTCCAAATGAGATTTTGGCGAAACATTGTGAGCCTTCACACAACGAACGGATCGATACGTGGAATGACTTAGGAATATTATCAGGTGTGTCGGTAATTACTTTCTGGTTTTTGTAACAGATTTCACTAGCTATAAGTATGCAATGTTTTGATTTGATACATATGCCATTTTATTCTACAGACATTAACCGCAAAACTATACAAGTTACGTTCGGCCAAAATAACAGCGTTGTAGATTTATAATTTATTGAAAATGTTGGGTTTTGTGCCTGAAAACGTACATTTGCGGCACGCATTACTTTTCTTGTTTCATCAAAAGAAAAAAGCGGCCGAAAGTCATCGTTTGCTGGTAGAGACTTACTGTGAGCATGCGATTTGTGATGTGATTTCAACGTTCAAGATAAAGAACGTCCTGGTAGGCCGAAAACATTTGAAGATGCGGAATTGCAGGAGTTATTGGATGAAGATCCAACACAAATTCAAAAACAATTGACAGAAAAACTGAATGTCACCCGAGTCGCAGTTTGTGAATGATTACAAGCGATCCCAAAAGATGGGAAGATGGGTGCCACATGAATTGAAGGACAGTCAATTAGAGAATCGAAATATCGTGAGTGAAAGGCTGCTTCAAAGGTGTGAAAGGAAGTCATTTCTGCATCGAATAACGGGTGATGAAAAATGGATTTATTTCGAAAATCCCGCGAAAAAAATCATGGTTGTCACCTGGTGAAGCAGGCCCATCGACGGCAAGGCCAAATCGCTTTGCGTTCGGAATTTTTCGGCGAATACATCGCTCGATTATGTGCATCATAAAATTCACGACGGTCTCTATATAATTTTGTATTTTTGTGCTCCGTTCTAATAGAAGTAAGAAATAGTTTTAATTAGAAATAATGGTGAAAGAAATTTGCTTGGCAAAATTTGAAGGAGCTGATTGAATTTGCGAAAGTCCAAAGTTGCTCAAAAGTTGGAAAAATCCGCCATTTGGGTTAATCTGTGAAGCTAATTTATTAAACAACATTGCGCATCATGTGTTCAACAGTTCTCAATAGTCAGAAGTAACGAGGGAGTCGAGTAGTTTAGAAGTGTTTGTCAGGTTGTCTTTCATTTACTTTTAGTTTATTATTCAGCTTAAATTTAGTATCTATCCAATATTGGGTGCACACGCATGAGTATTTTGATCCTTTTTTGAAAATAAACCGAATATATCATTTATAATATTTCGGAACTAAATTGTAAGCAATTCAGGCAGCTAAATAGCTACTAAAGTGTGCTACTAAAATTTATTTAAATGACTTAAGATGAACATAATTGAGAATATACACTCTGGTTCTAGCAATTAAACGATCCTAACATGCATATTCATAAATTTGTAAAAATAAACAGAATCGCCTCATATTCGCCCACCAATTTCAAGAACAGCATGTTCAACTTTATGAAATCGGAACAAATAACACGACAGTTATTCAACCGATACTTCCATGTATCTTGCGTTGGCGAGGTAAACAAACCGAACACAACATATCAACTTGCGGATTTTTGATACCTGTTCTATTTCTCGTATTGTCATGAGATAAGTTATCATTGATAAGCGGAACAAAAGTTTTATTTTAAATATAACATCTACAAAATATATCAAACGAAACAACATCAAAAACATGTGCCAATAACAATAAAGTTTTCTTGAAACTGTTAAGTTATACGACAGAACGTTATCTTACATCAGAATCACGAATCTTCAGAAACCACATGCAGCAGAAATAAATCGACATCAAAGAAAATGTACCGCTAGAAATAAAAGGACAAATGGCTCAAAATTAATGTTATCATAAAGTATTACTAAAAGAAAAGGAGTTGCACAATAAGAGTGTCAAAAGTTTAAATGAGGCACGGTGATAACTATTATACAAGTGATAATCCGGTAATTATTACTTTACTACGGCAATATGTTTTGAAAATACTGTCGTTCAAATGTCGCTCTCAGCTTCGTCTCGTGGAATGCATTCTGGAAACCCAATTTCCAATTACTCTTTTACACATCATCATCATCATCAGCTCGTGTCGATCCACTGCAGGATGAAGGCCTCTTCAGCATGTTTCCAACTTTCACGGTCCTGGGCTTTCCTCTGCCACTCTGGTCCACTATACTTAACGAAGTCATCAATCCATCGTGCTTTCGGTCTTCTTCGCGGATATTTGCGATCAAGCGGTATCCATTCCAGGATTGCCTTGGTCCATCTGTCATCCCATCGCCTCGCTATATGGCCTGCCCATCTCCATTTCAATTGTTTTACTCTTCCAATGATGTCACAGACTTTCGTTCGTTCCCTGATCCATGCGCAGGACTTTCTGTCTCGTCTTCTAATGCCAAGCATACATCTTTCCATTCCCCTCTGTGTTACCCAAAGTTTTTGAATTGATTGCGATGTGAGTGTCCAGGTTTCACTTCCGTATGTCATAACGGGTAGAATGTACGAATCGAAAACTTTTCTTTTCATGCAAAGTGGGAATCTGCTTTTAAACACAATGTTTAATCTGTCAAATGCCTGCCCGCCACATTTAACATGCCGTTCCACCTTCCGGCCGGTATTCCCCTCCATTGAAATTCTTTGCCAAGATATATAAAGCTGTCCACTCCTAAAACTCCAAATCCCTTTCTGAAACTGAAATTCTTCTATTCTGAGCGAAGTTATTGAACATAACCTGACTCTATTTTAGGTCAGTCTTTTTTATTTTCAAGTCAAATGGTTCACCAGCTTTTGTGAAAGGAGAACGATGTCATCTGCAAATCTAAGATGATTTAAGTTGTTGTTGTTAAGGACCATTGATCTTTACACCATCCTGTTCCCAATCAAGTTTACGGAATACTTCTTCAAGGCCAGCCGACAAAATAATAGGCGATATTGCGTCACCCTGCCGTACACCTCGTTCTACATTAATTCCTACTTCAAGATCATTAAGGTGAATTGTGGCTGTAGCTCCATCATATATCGATCCTAATAGGTTTACATATGCTTTATCTACCCCTTGGCTAAGCAGTGCATCCATTATTGCATGCTTAGAGATGGAGTCAAATGCTTTTTCGTAGTCGATATAAGCCAAGCACGGTGGCATGGTGTATTCGTTGTACCTTTCTATAGACTGCTGTACAACCTGGATGTGTTCCATTGTACTGAATCCACTTCTGAATCCTTCTTGTTCTCTTGGTTGTGCGTCATTCAGTTTTTTAATATTCTTTTAGAAATTATCTTAGTGAAAACTTTGTACATTACTGAAAGGAGGCTTATTGGATGGTAGTTCTTTAAATCTTCATGTGCTCCCTTTTTTTAGTAAAATGATCACTTCTGCATTTTTCCATAAGTCAGGTACTTTTTGTTCTTTGAGGCATTTTGAGTATAATTTTGCCAGTGTTTTATGTAACGTCCGATCACCAGCTTTTAGCATTTCGACAGTTACACTGTCTTTTCCTGGAGCCTTGCCGTTTTTCATCGATTCTATAGC
The DNA here is from genome assembly GCA_031761425.1 of Cosmopolites sordidus. Taxonomy (NCBI): domain Eukaryota; kingdom Metazoa; phylum Arthropoda; class Insecta; order Coleoptera; family Curculionidae; genus Cosmopolites; species Cosmopolites sordidus. The sequence continues at coordinate 92,360 of JARFXV010000856.1, read as the reverse complement.
ATTTGTTACTTCCTCCACTAGGATATCTGGCATTTGTTCTTCCGTGGATATTGTTGTCTTTGATTGGTTCTGATCTTCATATAACTGGGAATAAAATTTTCTGACAACCTCTAACATTTGCCTACGCTCCCTGTATACTGTGCCATCCTCACGCCTTAAGGCATATATTTGAGTTCTTTTGTTCTCAGCTTCTGTTTAGCCTTGTTAATTCCTTTGTTTTCTTGCACTAGCTGCATGTTGAATAGGCTCGTGTCCTCTCTGATACGTTTTCTTATAGTTTTGCAGAGCTCAGTGTACTCGACCCTGCCAAAAGGACTACCCGCATTCTTTTACACATATCGTATGGTATATTTTCAATAGTGTTCCTATAGTGTTAATATAATAATTAATTATATAAAGTTAATAAGTTAAAAGTCCTATAGTATTCAATAGTATTAAACCGCAATTAGTTGTTATTGATAGCGGTCAAAAGTTATCGTTTGACAAAATTGGAGAACTTTATAATTTATGAGGTGATTCCTGATATATATATATATATATATATATATATATATATATATATATATATATATATATATATATATATATACAAATAAGCCTTTTTTGGGGCGAAAATATTGTTTTGCGGTTCTGGTGAATCCACGATTTTCACCTCTTTGGATTATAGCAGAAAATCCCCATAAGATCCGTTATTATGCCTAAAGTAAGGCCTTATGCAGAAAGTTATTTTTATTGAATCTGCTGAATAATGACATAACAACGTCTACTACTCTTAGTGACATAACCACTCTTAATCTGAACTGAGTTCATAGGGATCCAAACGACTTTTTTTTTATTTTTCCTTAGCTTATGTAAAATTTTAAAAATAACTTGCGGTGTTATTCGGTGTTACTGTTAGAGCTCTAACTATGAATAACAAAGATTTTCGTCCAGCAGTGTCTCCAATTCTTCATCCTCCACCATTTTTGAGTCTCAGGGACGTTTTGCATTATTTAAGTTAACATGTCCAGTTCGTAATTGCTGGAACCACTTCTTACAAGCACTGTACAAGATTTTATTATCTTTCAAAGTTGCACTAATTATGCTTTGAGCTTCCACAGCATGTTTTTTAGCTGAAATGCTACAATAAGGCAGTGTCTCAAATGTTGTCTTTCGAAAGCTATGCTTCTACAACTGATTTTTCCGGTTATATAGTTACAGTAGGCTCATATAGTATACATCGTTTAGAAGCCAAAATATGGCGCATTTAAATAACTATGTTGCGGAAAATACATCTGATTCGAATAGGTCCTGCAGTCGATGAAACGTAAGGGCTGAGAATTAAGTTTTGGATCTAATATAGCCCTGTATTCTTTTCGAGTTTACTGTCGAGAAGCATTTTGTATGTACAGTAGAATACAGCAGCTGTAGTATACAGTTTATAATACTTCGGTTATACATGTCATATTCAACACCTTGTGTATCTCAATTGAAATGACTACTCTCGTTGACTATGTATCTCAATTGAAATGACTACTCTACTTTAGTTGTAATGTAGTAGATACAGTCATGGTATTTTTTGAAACTTTCTACATTGGATTATTTAGCAATTGAAAATTCATTTCGGTCCATACTGAATAATTTACAGGAAGTAAGCTAACTACTAACCTTATCGTGTATAACAAACTACAAATTTTCAAATTCTACTTCATATCTCACCTTATTCGTTGATGTTTTAAATTTTAATTATTCACAACAGTGTATGGAATAGTTGTTATATATAGCTGAAACTTTTCTCAAACTTCATGTAGATTTTCAGATTTTTTCCTAATCATATGCGTATTTTTCATTAATTATCGTGAAACTTTGATTTAAAATTAAAATCTTAAAGTATCGCCGAAGTAAAGTAAACTTAATTTAACTGAAACGGCAATCCTACCCTGTATACTAATCATATTTAACTATTGTCAATCCTTTTTTAATTCTAATTTAAACGATAATATAATTATCATTTTTCAATTTTTATCAAGAAAACAATATTATTAAGAGTTAAATATATTTAAAGATGCTCCGAACAATATTTTTAAGCATTTTTTAAAACAATCTGGGCACTGTCAAAACTTAGTAGACGTACTGCAGATCTTGACAAGAAGAAATAACAAATTTTGTGGCATTGTGTTATATAAGCCTCAACGTTTAATTGCTGAAAAAAACTAAACCAAGTTATAGTCAAATAAATGATACTTTTTGATAGCTCACGTTTGTTTGAATGATGGGAATCGCGATTCTTAATGTCGTGAAAGTGGGTTGCTGCATACTGCAAATAGGTTAAGGATTATTTTACATTTTCATACAACATAAATTCATTTTATGTGTTGGATATTTTGGTGAAGTTGAAATTTTAATTTAAATGTAACTAAAAAGAACAATTGTTGTAGCAAGAAAAAAAATAATAACATTTTTCCCGTGCAAACGTCAGAGACCACGGTGATATGCTTCTTTTCTTTTCCTTTTTTATTTTTTCTAACCGCCTTCGTAATTGGATGTAATTGGATAAATTGCAACATTGGATGTAATTGAATCTATTGCAAGATGGGATGTATGCAAAAACGCCTATTGCATTGATTGATTTATGATGGAAGTCTTAGTGTACTAGGCCTGGAGAACTGGTTAAATGTGGAGAACTTCTTATTCGGGTTCAGCAGTGTTTTATTCACAGGTCTTGCAATAACTGTTTGTGTATTATTACCTAAAAAAATCCATTCATACCAGACATTTTTAGTAAGCAAATCCCATCAGAAAGAATATGTAGGGAGCATGTTGCAGTAAATAGTTATTCAATTTATACGATTAATGGTTGTTAGTAATTATTTGATTCGATTTTACGAGCTCATAGTGAAGCATACATTCATTATGTCACTAAATACAGAACAATTATTTATGACTGTGAATGTATCATTGAATTTCTGATCTAGTTGATGCAAAAAATCCCATTAGTTCTGAATCTGTCTACATTTTTTGTTTTTTGAAGGAGCTTGTTTTCTCAGCATATGCTTCAGACTTTATTCTATGTGATTCAGCTGCAGTTTTATTTAAACCAAAATAATGGAGAAATATATATTGATAATTTATACCTCAATCTATACCTATATCATCTCAAGTATATGAAAATATGTAAAAAAGTAAGGCCGATTATAAGCAGCTGTAGAAATTCTTAATCACATACAGGGTTGCGGTAGAGAAACGGGCGATTTTTAATCTTAAATTATCCGCCCACTTCCTGGGTATGTATAAAGTGGCTATCTTCACTCTAATGATTGCATTATGACAAGTCAATAGTTTTTTTTTGCCAATTATCTATTAACAATAAAAGAACTGAGACGTTTACTTAAATTTGCACTATATATTAAATATTCAATGACATTTCTATGACAAACAAAGGGCACAACAACAAAGTATTAAAAATATTATAAATAAAGTAATTAATAAAAATTTTATAAAAACTATTTATTTATTATATCCCATCACTAATATCAAAAATAAGAAGCATACAATATTTACACATGCAGGAAGAGTAACCAAATTTTGTTTTTTAAATTTTTTTCTCAAAGTTTCAAAACATTTATAAAATACAAACATTATAAAAATTGCCTTTTCTGCAAAAAAAAATTGGGACGTGTTATTAAAAGCAATAAAAGTCAAACCAATAAACTTTAAAATTCCGGGGTTTATTGGTGCCGTTCTTGTTCAGTCTTGTTGAGCAAACAAGTTGTGACAAGAATCTCAAGAAGTAAAATAAATGTTTACATCTCGAATAAGCTACTTAATTTAAAGTATCACTATTAAAGAACAAAAAGTCTGATACACTTTTTGCTTGTTTACCATTACGTTTCTGTGATTGCAAAATATGTGGCCAAGTCACTGGTTCAAAATTTGTCATTTCCATCATCTTTCTATCATCCAAAAAAAGTGTATATATATATATATATATATATATATATATATATATATATATATATATATATATATATATATATATATATATATATATACACTTTTTTTGTATTTTTAAATAAATAATTGTACATTCTACTTAAGGCTTTTACTAAGGCATTCTACTTAACACGTTTATAGCGCTTAAAATGTTAACTATATGGAATTAATGAATTTACTATTGAGAATATCTCTATAAATATGAGTTTTATGAAGAAATTGGAAAGGAACTTTTTTGTAGAGAATTCTTTTTTGTAGGAAATGAATTTCCAACAAAATTGCTCCTTCTCAAATCCGTATACTTTAAGATAAGAGATACTTACAAAAAACTACGATTTTATCAACAAATGAACTTAGATCGTCTTGAGGCACGTGTTATTTTTGTTAAAAAAAATCCTCCGGATTTTTTCATCAAAATGAAGGTTTTTTGGGACGTTGAAAAAAAAAAAATTTTTAACAACCACCCAGTTTTCTTTTCTAATTTATTTACCATAATAAATATTATAATGTGCTAATATTAACTAACCTTTAAAAATTTTGTTTATAATATAACCAGCGCATTTTATTGCTGTTTATCTCATAAAAAAGTTTATTTTCTCCTAATGGTTCGTACTTCAGTGGTGAAAAAATATGAGTGTACAAATTTTATAGGCGTTATCGCATACCAATTCTGATAAAATGTGTATTTATTTTGTTCATGTAATAAAATTTAGTACTTTTCTCACTATATTAAAATAATTATGGGTAGCGCTAGCCATTGCACTGCTGAAGACATGCCTTTAAATTGAAATGAGAAGCCAAAACTTATTCTATACATTTATTTCTAAAAAATCCTATGTGAATATAATCGTACTGTACGCGAGGTTTTGATGGATCCTTTTGCTACCTTTGTCGTTATAAAAAAAATCTTATATTAGTATTAGCATCAGAACCATAAGGCGGTGTTCATAACAGAAAAACCTGCGTAGTAGAGTACCCAGGAAAGTTCCGAACAGAATATAAAGCAACGGTTAAAATGCAAAAAGAAACTGTAGTAAATATTTCAAACATAACTAGATAAACATTCTTTTCAATGATGAATCCAAAACTAATTTATTTGGTTCTGTTGGCAAATTAATTCTATGCGTGAAGACTTATTAATGAAGAATTTAATCCATATAATACTTTGAGTCCAGTGAAGTCTGAAGGTGGTAACATCAAAGTATCACTGTGCCCTTCATATAATGCACTTGGTTCAATATTTTGTATAAAAGAAAATAAGACAAGAAAATTTACTTAGGAATCTTAGAGACAATTATGTTACCTTACGTTGAAGAGAATATGCATTTACAGTGGGTCTACCAACACGACAAGAATCCCAAATATAAAAGTGTTAAAGTGGTCTTCACAATCCCCGGATCTAAATCCAATTGAGAACATTTGGAAAGGGTTAAAACGAGCTCGTGCTTGATAAAAGTAGTAAACAAGAAGATATTTAGCCCGAAATTCAGACAGCTTCTTGGTTTTTAATACCTGTAGAATCATACCGACATTCAATCGACTGCATGCCAAGGAGATGTCAATTAGTAATTCAGGATAAGGGCGATACTACAGGCTAAGTACTAAGCTTCGGTAGTTTTTTATGATTTATACACATATAATTTTAAATTCAAAGACATTTACCACTGACCTCCGAATCACTTTTTTTAAAGTTCTCGACACACGTTTCGCTAACCATGTTAGTATCATCAAGAGATTATTTTCGCAAGAGAAATCCGTGGATACACACCACAAACTATTTGTTTCAGAAAGCGGAATGGGAGATTAGCGCTAACCAATCAGGAGAATTGCCCAGGAGCTGGCACACTATTTTTCTGATCTCCTCAGTTGCCCAGAACGAGGCACAAAATTCCCCAATAAAAATTGTATCTATATCCACTCAGAATTACCACCACCAACACAGGAAGAAATACACGCACAGGCACATACACGCAAACTAAAGAATAACAGGACATCCGGTGAAGATGGTATCACCGCGGAACTATTGAAAAATCTCGGACCAAATTCACTGCAGGAACTTACGCAAATTATCACAAACATCTGGCAAACAGAAAAATTACCAGATGAATGGAAATGTGCTCTTATATACCCGCTGCACAAAAAGGGAGACAGAACAGATGTGAACAACTACAGAGGAATCTCCTTACTACAAGTCACTTACAAAATCCTCTCCGCATGCCTTCTCCAGAGAACATAAGAACAATTAGAACACAAAATTGGCGATTACCAGGCAGGCTTTCGCCCTGGTGGCTCATGCATTGAACAAATATTTAATTCAAAAACAATACTGAAATACAAAGCTATCAAAAACTTCCCAATCATCTGCTCGTTCGTGGACTTCAAGAAAGCATACGACTTCTCGACCGAAAATCTCTGTTCAACATCTTAGAAGAACAAGGACTCGCCCCCAAAACAATACGATTGATCTTTTTTTCTTTCTTTTCTTCTGCTCAAAATTAGATGTCCAAAATTTGAACACCAAAAACGGCAAAAATAAATAGGATCTTTCACTTCATATACCTGGCCGAGATCCTTGAACCCACAGGAGGAAAGAAGATAGCACAGAAGATTCGATTATAGAAGATGAAGAGGACATACGGCAAGACACACAATATCTACAATAAGAAATGCATATCCACATACGCAAAAATTAGACACTACAACACAGTAATCAAACCAGAGGTACTATTACACTCCACACAAAAAGCGGCATAGAAAACATGGTAAAAGAAGAACGCAAAATTATGAGGAATATTCTCGGTCCAAAACTGACAGAGGAAGGATACAGACTACATTCTAGAAAGACCACAGAGAAAATGTCCAAGGTAGCGGCGGACATAAGAAAAAGAAGATTGAAATTCTATGAACAAATCAGTAGACTTCCACCGACAATACTCCCCAACAGAATTCTTACATACAAGCAGTCAAGTATACCGTATCGCATTATCCAGATAGCCCAATTCAGAGCTGATCTGGGAAAGTCACAAATGGGCCCGACAGAGATTGAGGATAGAAGAACGTACAGAAACAAAATACATATGTGGAACGTTGCATCAGAGAGCGAACTTTCGAGTTGATCGGGGACAGGGTGGACAGAGGAGAAAAAGAGAATCCACGGAAAAAGGATGAGAGAGATGTGGAGGATCAGAAAGAACACTCGAAAATGAGTCAGAATACTTGCGATCTAACCGAGTCTATATGCACAATATTAAAATATTTAGTAATAATCTCACAAAAATATTAAATGAAATAAATTTTAGCGTGTGCATTCAAAATTTATTTATACAATAATATTACACTTATATTTTAATTTTGTAGTTTCCCAAACGACTCAATTCTTGACCTCAAATGACTTCAATATATTTTTTTTTAATTTTTAACTTTGGCAAAAGTGTAAATGTACAAACTAAGACTATAAATTAAACATTCTTTAGCATATAGTTATCATTTAAACTTTTAACTGAATGGTTTCAACCGATTTATGATTGGATCGAGAATAAAAAATAACCCGTTCTATCTCATCAAATTTTGATAGCGGTGCTAATTACAGGTTTAGATGTGATTAAACATAAAAACGGTCTAATCAATGACTTGGCAAGTTGGTTTAGATAAATCATCCTCGCAATGATTACGTTCATCTTATAAAATAATGTTTCGTCATAGTGGGTTTAACCAATTATTGTGATATGTGTAATAAGGCCTTTTGGTGTTTGTTTTAACTTATACATCATAATATTTTTCCTTGAGTATAGTCGTCTGGTATACAGTCGTTGTTAAAGTTTCAATAATATTTTGAGAGAATTATTTTAAGAATTAAAAATATCAGATATTTCTACACGCGGATTCCAGTTTGTAGTTTTTCAAGTCCATACCAGGACTGCATACCAGAAATCAATTATCTTCATAGCAATGTAGAACTCATATATTGTAATCGACTTCAAGTGGTCGGTTACTGCCTTTTCAATATTTGCCAATGTCTCATAATAGTGTCGTTTGAGGTGAATTTTCAATCTATGGAATTCTAGGGCCCACATTGATGTTTTTACTTGTCAACAACCCCTTAATTGCATTATCGTGAGCACCCAGCTCTTTTCGTTATTGGTAAAAATGCTGATTTGCTGTAAAAATGCTGATTTATTTTTGATTAGTTCGTGCTGTGCCATTCCTGGCTGTGGCATTTCGTTTTCGAGTCGTTTTCAGAAATACAAGACTCGTCACCAGTAATAACATGTTCCAGAAAGTGAAGATAACGTTCAATTCGTCCCAAGCAGTCAAGAAACCAAACTTTCTGATCGTCAAACGACGATGAGAAAGCATGAGATTGTGGAATCTGCGGACATTTCAATTTCCTCTTTTTTGGGCACAAAATCCCGGATTTTGGGTACGTCTCATTACTTCTAGCAGTTGAAGTCCTTTCCACTGTGAGGTTCTTCTATCGAGTTTCGAACTATGCTTAAGGTTTTTGTCAGTCATTTTTAGAACAGAAAGAATTGATACGGAGTACCAAATTACTCTAGAATGTTTAAACTCGTTACTGAAAACGCGTCAGATGATAATGAAAACGCTTCCCCTCCAAAGAGAAAGTCAACAGTATTGCCAGGTCAAATGCTACATTACCAGTCTCAATGTTATATTTAGATACCTCATAGTTCATTTCTATTTTAATTGCAATGCCTAGTATTATTCTTTTGAGTTATTACAACTTATTTACGAAGTGTTATCTGGATGTCCATATCTCGGTTGCGCATTTTAGCAAAAAGTTTACATTCATCAGATAATTGCTGTTCATATATATCAATATACGGCCGCTTGTTCCAATTTTCTGTAAAGGCCACCCATTTTCGTGGGCTCTTCTAATCTGATTAATGCGGTGGATCAATCCGCATATTCTATGTTCTCATCTTCCTCAGTACAGTTTGTAGTTGGGATTGGCTTTTTCTTCAAATTACTCAATTCCATCATCCAAATGTTTCCCAGGATTTAAAGAATTGGAACAAACCCTAAGTCAAGCTAGTAACCAGAATGGGTAAAGTTAGGCCAGTCGAGAAATTTTCTATACTGGTTACTAGCCAGTAGTTAAGCACAAACTTAGGTTCGAAAGTCCCAGTTGCTAAACAATCTCAGGTTCCAATCAGTAAATTCTGACTAATTCAAACGAATCTGGTAAGATTTTATCTTGCCATCTAATTCTCGGTTTTTTGTATGTCAACAATACTTACATTATTTTTATTTAAATTAATTATAGCGCTTTCTTTTAATCTTCTGTATTTTGTTACTGATTCTTTTAATACCTTTTTGGAATTATTCCAATTGATTTTATGTCCCGATTCCCATTCGAGTCGACAAATTCTAGATTTATTAAAATCGCCGTTTCTAAGAATAAAAGAACATAAAAACCTTCTTAGAATGTTTACAAACAATTAAACACGTTAAAGTATTTGTATACACAATCAGTACAGTAAACAATCACCCAGTAAAACTTACCTATATATAAATATATATATATATATATATATATATATATATATATATATATATATATATATATATATATATATATATATATATATATATATATATATATATATATATAAATATCATAAATATATGTATAAATATAAATATGTCATAAAAAAATGTCATAAAAATCTATTGTTGTCACGTATCGTTGACATATACAAAAAAATATATTTACTTCCAATCTTTACTTTATATATTACAAATTAATATAATTTATTTTTTAGATTAGTTTTGAAAACGGGGGGAGAGGACCCTCCGAAACATTAACGTTAAAACTTTGTAATTTGTTATTACAGAAAAGAATCAGTGAGAAATTTTTCTCCGTTTGGTTTTTTGTTTTTACCCAGTAATTTTTTATTTAAATAAGAACAGATATTTTTGATATTTTTTGAGTTTTGAGTTTAGATCGTGGCAAAAAACGTAAAAAAAGAAGAAAATATAGACAAAAATCGGTATTTTCTATACTTGCTATGTTTTGCGTTTCGTCGTGGTTAAAAAGTAAAAGTTCGAGACATTTGCGCCGTATGTGGAGATAACGCTATATGGTATACCTACTATTGAAGAAGAACGGCCATTAAACATATCGGAAATTGGCTGAGAAGATAGACTGTGGCCTAGCGACAATCTTCGGACATATTTAATGATTTACTCAAAAACACGGATCTGGCTGCTCAAAATTTTGTCGAGCAAACTCGGCGAGAAAAACCCCAAGCAAACACGGCCACAAGCGAAGATTCTTGGACAGAATTGTCACGGCTAATGATAAATAGTGTCTCTACGTCAACTCAGCCTCAGAAGACACCCTAATGCTGAGAGTTAAGCAATATCTCTATCCCAAGATCTACGTTTGGTAGGATTGCGTAGCTTATTGGAAAATACTAAAGAATAACAAAACAGTCGGCAAGAAACGCTACGTCACCCAGCTGCACCGTGTAAATTAAGTTATTCAAATGAAACGATCCGATTAACAAGGCAAAATTACTTGATCCAAGATATTACATGACCTCACATACCAAACATCCTCAAAGAAACCCTGAATTTTCTCGAATGAGAGATTTCTCTGAAACAGTCGTACTCCTCACATCTTGTACCAACCGTAGAAGTTAACAACTTCTACGAGTCCAACCCCGGCAATTTCTAGCGAAATGGTCTCAATAAATTTGGTCGAGAGGTGAACAATGACAGAAAATACTTCATCGATTAATATATTGTTATAATTGTTGGTTTTTTCAATAAAATTCTTTAATATAAAAACGTGGGAACTTAAGGATCAACCTGTATTATATTGGTTAGCTTTGTTTCTAAATATTTATAAAATGGAATATGCTGAATTATACTTCTTCAAATTGTAAATTAGAGTTCTTTATCCTAACTGATTGACATCCATAGAATTATTTTTGAACGTGTTAGATTGGTCGAGCCAAATTAATATACAATAGGTTCTTTCGACTTTGCGGTATTCTTGATTCTTTCACATCAATTTGATATGATATCATTTGATATCAATATGATACCATCAGTTTTGTTTATTTAGCGTATTTTTTAAAATTGTAAGCTCACCTGCGATTGAAACGATACATTTTGTATATTTGGGGTTGTTATCTTACATTTTTCTTTTTTAACGTAACTTATCATTTATTATATCTAACCAGTTTTTATTCGAAATGAAATTTGTCTCTATTTTCATATAAATTTTAAAGGCTAAATTTTATGGCTTTTGCATTTATAAACACTTTGGGACTATTGGATATTTGTTATTGGTTATCACATTCTCTATAATATGAAAATGTATCGAGTTGGATTTATAATTATTTCAATATTCTCCCCGTTTAACAGACCACTGCCTTACTACAATTAATAACGGCTATGTATAGGGCCATGTTACTGTGTTTGTATCAGTACTTATAGAGAGAAATTTTCAAATAATTCAGGTAACCAAACTATCGTTCGTAAATAAAATTATACTTGTACTTATCCATTACTTTGATATTAAGGACGCTATGACTGCAGCATATTCATTCATCTTTAAATTTTAACGCTTAATTTTAGTATCGAAGCAAAAGAATTATCTGGACAAACGAAAAAGTTTATCACCTAATTGTTATTCTTAAATGAAAATTCAACTTAAAAAAATAAATATTATTTTTATGTTTTATTACATATATTCTCTTGACCGTTTATTATTATTATTTTTTTTTATTTATTGGGACTTTCGGTCAGTAATTAAGTTTTAATTTTTAATTTTTTTATTAACGTTTTGGTTCAACAATGAACCATCCTCGGAATAATTCTATAATACATATAACTTTTATAAAAACACAAACTTACATTTAAAAACCTACCAATATTAAATTAAACAATTAATTTTAATTTTTTTTTAACTAATATGTAAAAGTAAAGTTTTGGGGTTAGAGGCACATCAGCAACTGAGAAGGCTATTTAGCGACTGGACCTACAGCATAAAGTGGGTTTCGAACCACGGTCATCAGCTACCGAAAACCCCGGTCAGCACCTCCCTCAGGCTATCAACCCTTGGTTTTGTGCTTAACCGAAAGTGTCTCGAGTAGTCTACCGACTGGCGAGTGACCAAGGTAGAAAACCTCCCAGAAGGCATCCGGCCTTACCCAGCCTCGACTCGCGTGACTGAGGGGTGATTCCTTGTCAGATTTTACACTCTTACCTACAAAAATTCACAAGAATTTTAGAAAAACTTTTTTTGCCTAGAACGGGATTCGAACCCGCTCCACATTAACTGCCGTAACTTAAGGCTGACTCCTTAGACACCACAGCTAATGTGGCTCCTAACTAATATGTGATAATTTTGAATAACATTTTTAAATAACATATTTGACTTTGACATATTTATCAATTCTTTCACCTTTAAATTTTTATTTTTTATTATAACCTAATTGTTTTGAATTTGTTATGTGGAATGATATTAGATGCAAAAATAAAAAATTATGAAAATTTATTATTTAATAATGTTATTATATATACATCTTAAATTATCTGTATCATTTCTGAAATTAATAGTATTATATGTTTTTTTTTATATAAATAATTTCTTTTATATTTCTTTTTTTATATAGTTTTTCAAAATCTAGGATTTTTATGTCGTTAAAATTAAATTTAAAATTAAATAAGGTGAAAGAATTGTTAAATATGTCAAAGTCAAATATGTCATTTAAAAATTGTATACAAAATTATCACATATTAGTTAAAAATTCATTGTTTAATTTAATATTGGTAGGTTTTTAAATGTAAGTTTGTTTCCATAAAAGTTATATGTATTATAGAATTATTCTGAGGATGATTCATTGTTGAACCGAAACGTTAATAAAAAAATTAAAACCTAATTACTGAAAGAAAGTCCCAATAAATAAAAAAATAATTATTATTTTTATGCGTGTTTTTATGAACTGGCGTACAACTAGAGCAAGATTAAGACCTTTTGGGTCCGCCTTGGCGAAACATCTACATAGACGGTAATATTCCATGAAGTATAGTAGAATTGACGTTTCCCATCGAGGATTTTCCTTCAATATAATATGTTGTTTTTTATTCACATTTCAATCCAATATTAAATTTATAAAATCCAGCTGTTGCTACATGAATGGAGAAAAGCTGTAGAAGGCGATCGAAAATTTTTGATTAATATTCAAAATAGTTTCGTTGCAAAGATAAACGCATTCATCTAAAAAAGATGGCGAAAATGATGTCTAGAGTCTAACAAAAGATACTAGAGTGTTATATTCGTCTCTAAATCAGTTTAAATATATTAAACTAGAAATAGGGTACATAAAAACATGAACTCAATAAGGAGCATAATACGGCAACTGCTGCCTTTACCGTATTTGATGCGAAAGCTGGATCTCCTGAAATATAGTACCTCTTACTTCGACCACCAATAAATCACACACAACAATTATTTCATGTGGCTCCAGGGGAGCTAGTACCAATAAATAGCTGATTTCCGCTATATTGCTGAACGCGATGCAAAATGAAATAAGACGGAAGAGGGAAAATGCTGGTGCATACACGGGCTGCCGTAAGGTGACGTGTTTTTAAGTCCCCGTTAATGAGTTTTAATTTATTTTCGAACACTGCTCCTTATCGTTGAATGCATCCTGTACGACGGCAACTAATAATTAACGGTTTGAACTGTTTAGAAATGTTTCTAAATTAAAAATAATTATAGACATATATGAATCTATGTATTTTTGTTTCAAATTACCTTTGCAATAACGATTAAGATCATTAAGCGCTGTTATGTTATTTGTAGTTCTTTTGTATATTTTGACCCCTTTATGGGAAATATTCCATTTTACTTTTCACACTATCATTTTATAAGAATTTATGGAAATACGTACTATTTTCTCAACTAAGCCTTTGCAAATGAATACGTTCACAATAAATACAACAAATTGTTCTACTGTACTAATATATTTTCAAAAATGTTTTTATTGGGAAGGGGCTCGGTTTCTATTCAACACTGTTTTTGAACGCGATCAGCAATCGGCACTGGTTAACAATTTTTTGTTTATACTTAACATTTAATTTTTACCTTAGTTACATACCCACTGGTGAGTAACTCAATTATTAGGTTGCCAGGGAAGTTCATAGAGATTTTCCATTAGTTGCTGTTTTAATGCTTTTAAATAAAAATCTGTATTTGATTAATAATTTTTGAAATGGGTTGGTTTATATTTAATGGAAATTCATTATAAAGGCTTAATAAAAAGGCTTTCTGTCAAAATTTTTATTTTATTCTTAATGTTTGGTGCGTTTCGCTAGAACTGTAGCTTCGTCAGAAATGAATATTTTCGATGTTTGTTGAAAGGATTATAAATAGAAAAAGTTTATATATATATATATATATATATATATATATATATATATATATATATATATATATATATATATATATATATATATATATATAGGAAATCCACACCATCCAGACGATATTTCTTTCCTAAACAAATTAAAAGGCAATTTGTTCAAGTCTATTTAGTTAAGTTTATAAATCTAATTGGTCATTCAGAATGGTTTTCGTAGCTTTGAGATTACTTTAACTAGACCATTTTAAACATAAAGTTGAAACCAAAAGCTAAACCATCTTGAGAGTTTAGGAAGAAAGTATCTCAACGAATTTAAACAAATAGCGTTTATTGAATTTGTACAGGCAAGAAATAGCATCTTTGTGGATTTCCTAAAAATAATTTCTTGTAGAAATTTTGCAATTATATCTATTTCAACATCGAAAAAATTTATTTCTGATGAAGCAACAGTGCTAGCAAAACGCGTCAAACATTAAGAATTATGTGGAAATTTTGCCAAAAAATCTTTTTACTAAACAATTTGAATTAACCAGACCATTGGTTTGGTTGGTTTAGGAGTAGATATTTTCACGGATGGAAGACCATCGTCACTCTCACCGTCTTTCAAACACTGATGTCAAAGAAATAAAGGCCATAGTAAATGCCGAAAATAAACGCATCACGATCCGTTACGTAGCAAATAAGATATATTGGCAAATCGATAGTTTTTAAATATCTAAAAAATTGGTACATCTGCTGATACGATGCGTGGGTTCTTCACAAACTTAGTGAGCGAATTCTGTTGGGAATCTCTACTGCCGAATCTCTTCGTGCGATTTTTTGCTAAAAAAAAAGAACCCAGCCAAAATCGTTGAGTTTTAACTGAAATAGTTTGCCCCATACACCTTGAGTTTGCCCCATCACCGGACATCGCACCGTGGAATTTACATCTATTTTGCTCCCTTCAAAATTGTTTAAATGGGAAATCTTTTAAAATGGAAGAAGAGGTGAAAAACAACCGGTTGATATTTTTTGCCTATAAATATGCCAATTTCTGGTAAAAAGGCACTAAGGTCCTACCACTGTGTTGGCAAAAAATTGTAAATAATAAAAGTAATTAAAAATAGACTAAATAAATATTTATATAAACTATTCCTACGAGCTTTCCAGGCAAGCCGATAGAATATCTCACAGAATGCATCTGGCCTTACCCAGTCTGTTTACTGGCTTGGCTGGGAGGTAATTTCTTTATCACATTTTACACACTTACCTCGATAATATACACAAACATACAAAAAATGCATAAACATCATTTTATATATTTGGAGGAACAATGCGTATCGTTTTGAATGTGATAAAACTCATTATTTAGAACCAATGTAGTTACACACATCCTAAAACGTGTTCCCTATAATATTTTTATTATTCTGTTGTAATCTTCTAATATTATCTAAAAAGGAATTGTTCTAAGAATTAAAACATATTAAACATTTTTTTGTAGATATGCTTATTTGCTACTTTCAGTGCCAATAATTTATATTCTAACTGATATAGAATAATCTAAATTCAGGAGAATGTTTTCTATTTCCATGTGTAGGAAGTAGTAAGCAATTCAACTTTAGCAATAAACCAAAGGTCTTTATTGATTTTGATAGTAATGTGCTTGCACACTCCGGTTATCCGCATATAATATGGTAACTTATTTCTTCTTTTATATATCAGCATATGCTACTTATAGTACATATTTACATCCTCTTAAGTTCTTCAAAACTGACGCAAATTTCCTAATCTCATATTCTTCGTAAACATGCTCTATAGCTGAAGGTTGGAAGAATCCTTGTTCTCTCTTTTGATTTTTCTGACCATAATATGGGATTGGCATTAGCTTTTCCATAAATTCAATTTAAACTTTTTAACATGCTAAACCGAAATATCTTCGGCATTGAAGAATCGGCAAGGAATAATATACAACCTTGTCTTCTTCTAGATAATATTGCCTTGTCATATTGCCTCTAATGAAAACTAGATGTCTTGAAAGACTTGAAGTTATTCTTCCTCTTATTAAATTTCTCCTAAAAGTAATTTTTCTGGAAGTCTGCAGACCACAAGCTTTCACATAGAACATATTACTAGTCAGAATATTTTAATAAAAGAATCGACTCTTTATCAAAATCCTTGCATAATATTATTGACTAAGATATTGTACTGATTTTGTTCAGTTGAAAAATAAGTGAAATATTTTTTGGTAAACAGTTACGCGTGATTAAAGCGTAATCGCATTCCAGAATATGCTCAACATAAAATAATGAATTAAATGTTTTAGGATAGTCGTCATAAACAAAATCTGCGCTAATTTTTTCCTGGCTTTTCTTCGGCCATCACGTGCACCTAAACAGAATCTAGATTCATCACTGAAGACGATTTGATGCCATTCTACGTTACAACGCTATTGTTTTCTATAGCTCATCTGATCGAATTGTTACCGTAAATGCAAAATGGTAATAGATACAATATAGTGATTGTAATGTTGAAATAATAACCTTATATCGCGAGAAAGCCTTCTAATCCCGTCTCAGTAGCCAATCGTTTTAGAAATTGATTTTTACGTATTTTGTTGGCCTTTGACATGTTTTATCTACTATTTTCGATTTTGGTCAGTATCGAACCACACTTGACAACACTGAAGCAGCAATTTCAAATAAAAACTCCGCCCATGGGATCTCTTTCAAATTCACTTATTTGACGATAGATTTCAGGTATTCATGGCATTTGTACATTACTAAAACATAACAGTAATTATTCTACAATATATAATAAAATTACAAAGTCAAAACAAAGATAATAATAACCTAAAATCTAAATTTGTTTTAATCAGTCAAAAATAGCTATATTTTCCTATATAGAGTTTTCCAAGAGTGCCAGAATTTTAAAACACAATAGCGGCGACACTGAAATGTAAATGTCAGAATGTTAGTCATTAACTGTTGTGTTCACTATACAGTATCAATCATCTTCGCTGATCACCATCTGCATCGAATATGAGAATTGGGCTCTAGAGCAGTTGGAGGGCGATCCCCACTATAAATAAAAAATAAACTTTTCCGACGAAGCGCACTTTTTACTTAATGGGTTTTTAATCAAACATAACGTAAGACCTCGTTTCTATAGCAAGAAATCCTGCTCGATCGATTGACACTAGACGGGTCTGTTCGAGATAAGGGATAAGGCCGGATTTGTTACTGTAGGGGCGAGGTTCTCTACGCAAGAGAAAAATAACTTTTATGTTCTGCCTTCTAGAATATGTTTCTAGATTTTTAAGTCTATCTCCGAAACGGTTCGAGATAAAGCTTTAAAACTAGGGTTGATCGATCGGGCAGCGTATATTACAGTCAAAGTCTCTAAGTGCACGTCCTCTAAATACACACGTCCTCTATCTGCAAACAATTTCATTCTCTAAGTGCACGTACCCCAGTCCCCAGTTAAAGTTATATAGGACGAATTATGTGAGACTGTAAGCGCGCGGTTTTGAAACTTTTCTTTTCAATAAGTATATTGTAGAAATACAAGGATATCGTTTATAACTAGAATTACCAAAACCTCTTACACTGAACACAAAATTAAATGTATTCTAAGTTATCTATACTTGCGTTAAATACTCTTTGCGCATGTAAATACATTTTTAATAATTTATTAATTAAGGTTATGTCGAATAATATCACATGGCTTTACAGTGCGGCGCAGAGAAAGAGAACATCTGATTAAATAAAGATAGATATAGAAATTAGAAAAGTAGGAATGAGAAAGATCGTAGGAGAAGTGTGCACTTAGAGGATGGACCCCGGCCCGGACTCGTGCACTTAGAGGACTTTCAATGTACTATAAAATGAGGTATCTTCTACGCAATAGAAAATTCACTTTTACGATGCGGGAGATAAAGCTTTGAAACTAATGTTAATCGATTCTGTAGAGTTTCTTACAATATAAATGAGGTCTTGTACGCAAGAGAAAAGTCACTTGTACGAGTTGTTCTCTAGAAATAATCTAAAGTTACCTCTTCATCATTGGAAAGCCACCATTTCGTGAGGTTTTAAGCTGAAAGACTGATGGAACGATATTTCTTTGAAGACGATGATTCAAATCGTGTTACTGCCAATGGTAAACGCTATAGTAATACACAACTACATATATTTTGATCTTCATAATGAATTCCATCAGACGAAGCAGAGGGGGGACATTAGAATGGCACGTTTTCAAAACAAAATACTATTATTTGTTTTTTAAGAAAAAATAAAAAATAGCGGATTATCGATTATCGATAGTATATATATATATATATATATATATATATATATATATATATATATATATATATATATATATATATATATATATATGTATATAAATACGATCTGAGATCTATTGATAAGATAAAAATAATATAAACTTACGAACGAGGAACTGGTCCACTGTCGGTTACCACGTCCTCTAGCTCCGTCTAACAATATTTCTCTGGGCGCGGAACAACGACTACGAAAAACGTAAATATGATCGGGGCACACGCGTGCACGTCCGCACATAAATCCAGCAAAGTCTCGGCCTGGCATAGCCGATTGGCTCGTCTGCAATCATACACGCGGCCGTTTGATGTCGTCGTTTATCTTTCTCCTTTGGCGGTCCCGACTAACAAGTCCCATAAAGCGGCGTCGGTCGCGAAAAATACGATGGTGCGGGGGAATCTCGATCATCTGATATTTCGTCGCTATAATTCACTTGAAAAGTTTCGAGTCCGGGGCCACAGGAAGATTTACGATTCTCCATCGGAGTTACTTACACACGCAACGACCCATAAATGGATATCGAGTATGGTGCCTAATCAAACTGACGATAGGTTTTGAGTTGCGTCGGATTGAATGGTCTTGCACGACCCACAAATTGGATTTACACAAGTTGTATAAAAATATATCGAACTTTTGCCCTAGAAAACAATATCTACTAGAAATGTTGGTAGACATGCATTTCTTTATGCATGTATTTATGCATGTATTTATGATTAATTGTCGTATGTTTGTGTAGACAAATTACTTAAATAACTAACTTGGCAACATTGTGATTATTTGGAACCATTAGAGTTATGGCCGCCAGCGTGGGGGGCAGGTGGTGGGGGTGCTAGGCGGTAAAAAGGTTCTCTAATTTCATCTCATTAGGATAGACCGTTTTCCAGAAAACTGACTTTTCTAAATCGATATATAATCGATTACGAAGACGTTGCGTAAAACTGAACCATTTACGCAATAAAGTCTAAACTGCAAAATTTCATTCTTCCTTCGAAGAAATGGCGAATCTGAATTTTATGTACGGGAAGGCGAATGGGAATGTGTGTGAAGCTAGAAGATTGTATGAACAGGCTTTTCCCGGAAGAACACTTCTTTGTACAGAAATATTTACAAACCTGCAAAGATTATGCGAAAAGGGATCTTTCATGCCTTCCAAACATGACTGTGGAAAAAGCCGGAGTACTAGAACTGTAGAAAATAAAGAACGAGTTTTAGAAAATGTAGCAGAAAACCCAGGAATAAGAGTCAGACGAATTGCTGTTCAATATGGCATTCCTAAAAGTACCGTGCGGGAAATTGTTAGAGAGCAAGCGCTCTATCGATACCATTTGCAGAAAGTTCAAGTTTTAAAATCTCATGACCTGCCAAAAACAATCCAGTTTTGCCAATGGTTAAGGGAGCAATTGCGTTTAAATGAAAATTTTGAACAGAACATTCTCTTTACAGATGAAGGTATGTTCCTAAGCAATGGAATTTTTAATTCCCACAATACTCATGTGTGGGCGGAAGAAAATTCATATGAATTTTCGATTTGGGGCATCAGGACAAGTTTTCTATCAATATCTTGGCTAGGATATTAGGGAATTTTTTGATTGGACCATTTGTTCTTCCCAACCGTTTAAATGGACAACAGAATTTGAACTTCTTGGAAAACTATTTGCAAGATCTAATGAAAAATGTACCATATCAGTTCAGATATGGCATGTTTTTATGCACGATGGGGCTTCGCCTAATTTCTGTGTAAATGTAAGAGCGCATTTAGATCGGTTATATTCAGGACGATGGATAAGACGTGGTGGACCAGTGCATTGATCACCACGTTCCCCAGATTTAAATCCTCTCGATTACTTGCTGTGAGGATACTTGAAGGCATTGCTCTATGTTATCCCGATTGGCACCGGAGAGGAATTGCAGCAACCTGTATTTACTGCTTGTGATTATATCAAAAATAAGTCTGGAATTTTCGGTAGGGTAAGATCTTCCATGAAGAAAAGAATTAGAGGGTGCATTAAGATAAATGGAGGTCATTTTCAACATCTGTTGTAAAAGTGCTGTGAATAAGTGCTAAATCATTAAAGTAATTAGTATCGTTATTGATGGCTACTAAATAAATATTTTCGTACGAAGTTGCCTACTTAATTATTAAGATGACATCGATTTAGAAAAAGTCATTTTTCTGGAAAACGGTCTATCCTAACGAGATGAAATAACAGGACATTTTTTACATAAAAAACGTTGCGATTCAATAATGTGATTTAAAAAATTATAAATATATTACAAACAAAAAAGTTAAAACATTTAGTAACACAAAAAACGTTTTTTCATTCCAACTTATCGAAATATACCGAATTTTACGACTTTAGCATTAACGCTTTCGAAAATATTGCGAAAAAACCATTTTTAGAGTTCAACTTTTAAGCGACCCTAGCCCCTTTAAGAAGCAATGTTTGGGATATGTTTAAAGGAACTTTTTCTATGTTTTAATCCTTAGAGTCACCTCCCAAAATATTTCGACGTTTTTCCCGGACACCCTATATATATATATATATATATATATATATATATATATATATATATATATATATTGCTGTATTATGAGTACGAAGCATTCAACCACTCATCCCAACCACCACACTTATGCTCTCTGTAGGAGATCTGGACTGAGATATCTTTAACCGAATCAGTTGTGTTTCGGAAGTTTTCTGGAAACCTTACCATAGAGTTTTCGGAAATCATAAGGTATCCCTGAAGCTAAAGGTGGTCGTGCACCGAGCTGTGATTGTATCTTTACTTGCTATAATTTTATCTTTCAATTTGTAAGTTCTTATCCTCTCGTATTCAATTTTGTTTTGTAATTCTATAATATTTTGTACATTTTTTCTTTTATTTTTGTTATTATGTATTGGTTGCTGTTTATTTCAAAACTTTTTCTTATTCGTTTATCAATTACTGTCTTTCCATTTTGCTGGTGTATTAATGTATAGTATATTATAAACTTCCTTTGTCAGTTAATCCTCTTTAGTGTCCTCTTCTGTTAATAATCGTAAATTTGTGTATTTTGTCGTGTTCGAACTTTAATTTTATAAATATTAATATTGGGGTTCAGAATGGTTGGGGTTAGGGCCTCGGAGACAGGTTAGTGCCTATCTAGACTTTAATAAACTTGTGAGTTAAATCCTCAGCCTAATAAAAACTCACCAACAAACCCTACCTCCACATTGTCGTCGTGTGCTCCGGGCCCTGCAGTACCTATATAGAATGAGCGTAAAGTAGCTAACGGAGGAGAGTAAGGGGGCATTCCCGGCACCTAACATTCATAACCTGTCGACTAAGATCCCTTACAGAAAATTCCCCGGTCCTCCAGGATAGGTGGGTTGAGCTTAGGCTTGGCAATCCCACCCTGGAAAACACTTGATGCGAGGTGTGTAAATAGAATAGTGAGACCAATTTTATATATTTTTAGTTATATACAAGTGTAATTCCACTTTGTAATGAATAATGAGACTAATTTTATATATTTTTAGTTATATACAAGTGTAATTCTACTTTGTCGCCTTCAAAGTAGTTGCCATGGAGACCATTTGCCTAATCTTTATAAAAGTCCTAGAACTAGCTATGCAGGTCATTTATGGCTATTTCAATGTTCCTTAAGGTAACCAAAACAGTGTCTTTTGAAATAAATTTTCAATCTTGTGGAAAAAAAGTCACAAGGACTTAAATATGGTAAATAAGGGGGAAGTAAAGTCATAGTGATGTTTTTAATTGAAAAAATCCCGGTGGCATTCAAAAATCCAAGTCTTGTTACCTAATCATTATGATCGTCAACTGAGGAACAGAACGCACGCGATTCCGGATTCTGAGAATGTCTTAAAGCACTTGAAAACCTACACCCTTAATAAAAGATAGTTTCCATAAGCTTTTTGAAGTTTAATATTTTGCAAAACTAGTTTTAGGTAGTACTGAATACGCATCAGATGTGGGCATCCACCCCTCCTAAGGGGAAAGGCAACAGTATTGCCAGATCAAACGCTATACCACAAGCCTTATTCTTTATTTGTTAGCACGCCTATTATCTCAGCCTTAAATTGGACTGACTCAATTGGACTGATTCAATATATCGATCCGGTTAGAGGCGAAGGTTGAAGGAAGTCAAGGAAGGAGCACTAACGGAATGTAACACCACAGGAAGAAAAAGAAAAATAAGAAATATTAATAGTATCTCCCATATTAATATTGAGTTATTCAGTAAAATTTTGCTATTTCTATGTAATATACATCTTTTTACCGCCTTCGATCCACTATATTTTTCCAATCCGGAACATATTTTTATATGTTCAATATCCAATTCTATTATTCTTTTGCTTTTTCTTTTGGTTATTGGTATAACCAATACGTCAATATTCATTCTTCGAACTTTTCCATTTATTTTCCATTTCTGATGTTCCAAGCTCCTACTAATCTAAAAGTCTCTCTTAAAATCCTATCTCTATTTGTCTTCTTGTCTCGTTATTATCATCATTATCACTTTCATTATTACCTTTCCCATTCCTCACCTTGGCATTTTATCTCTATGTAATAATATCCGTTTTCCTTGCTCTTGTCATCCTCAATTATTCTGATCCACTTCTCTTTTTTAGGTTTTTGTACCTCTATATAACAACAATATTATAAAAAAAAAAATTGTCAAATATTTTTTCTGACATTTAGCATATTAAATGGCAAGATAATATTGCAATTTACGATTTGGCACAACAGATTTCTAAACCAATTTCTAAAAACAACAGAATGTTTCCCTATAGGAATTTTTTTCTTATCCATAAAATCGCGCGGTACCTCATTATATTGGAAAATATCATGCAAATTTCACTCTAATATGCAGTAAAATGTAAGATTTATGCTAAATCATGCGCGATCAGAGCAAAAAAGAACATATTTAAATGATGCTAGGTTTGCGTATATTCTCTTTTAGGTTTATTTATTCCTTAAGCCTCTTCTGCAGTGGACACTGCTCACATAGGATAAAAAAAAGTAAAATGAAAATATTTAAATAAATTATTTTAATAAGATTATTATGAGAATGTTACTATGAAGCAAAAGTAAAATTCGATCCACAGTATATTGACTTTATGTGAAAATTAACCTTATACTTTAAAGAGATACTTATTATACTGAACTGATACACGTCAAATAACTTTTTGATGCAAGTTTATTTCAATTACCTATTATTTCTCCTGGTATTATTGCGCAACTTTTTCTCGTCTCTCAAATGCTAAATTCTATAAGATCAGATGTGTGTTTATGTATGTATGTATGTATATATATATATATATACATATATATATATATATATATATATATATATATATATATATATATATATATATATATATATATATATACTCCCTTGTGTTATCTAGAGTTTGAGTTTTTTGCACTAGCTGTATGTTGAATCTCGGATATATTTCTTTAGTTTTGTAAAGCTCAACATACTCGACTCTGCCAAAAAGTCTCTTCTTCTTGCTGGTGTGCTATTGTAGCAGCCATTTCAAGCACATTGTTGATGATTTTTTATACTGATCTATTATTTCCGTCTCCTCTGGGTCTTGTATTAGAGCGAAGCAGTTCGACAAAATAATCTCAAAATTGCTACCCCTCTGAAGCAGCTTTTCAGAGTTCACTTTGCCCTTCTTCGATCTTACCATTTTGTATGGTATTCTATGGTCACTTGCAACATTAAAATGATTAAGGGCCGTACAACTCTGCAAAATATTGTTTTATTATTTGACATGATGTAGACAATTTCACTTGTGAGACCACATGGACTTCCATGTCCATTTTCTGCAATTATTTTTCTTTTAAAACGAGTTCATAATATGTACTTCTTGTCCTTGTCCGCAAAATCAACTAATCTGTCACTTTTTTTGTCCCGCTCACCACTTCCATATGCGCCAGTTGTATTTTCACCAGTCCTTGCTTTTCTAATTGTGGCATTAAAGCGGAATTTGTACCTGCACTTCTCGTTATCTAGAAGCTGGGCCGCATGATCATAAAAAATCACTAAAATTTACAGTTGGTGAATAAGCTTGGAAGATTTGGAGCTTAAACTTTTTATTGAGCCTAATGACGCATTGAGCTAGTCGGGCAGACTTAAATTTTACGACGATATATATATATATATATATATATATATATATATATATATATATATATATATATCGAGTTTTTTAACTTCTTTAGAATGCGTCCCATGAGACAACAGTAGTCAGGCGTTATACACCCCCGGCCGTTGGGTTCCACAATCTCATGTGGAACGCACAACTCCGCCGTTTCCACCATATTGAGCATTGGTTAGTTGCTTGACTGGGAGGAAGCCCCACCCATCCCTTACATTACGCATGAATTCCACAGCTTCATTTATTGTATATTTCAACAAAATTATATTTATATGTTATACCATGCCCATATCATGAAAATGGCACCTGAAAAATAGTATTAATAGTATTCATAGAACTTTTTTGCAAAACTTTTAAATACTAAATGAAAATAAAATAAATTGAAATATTAATGTTAATTCAAAACAAAATATTTGAGAGTATATATGGATAATTACAGTAGCAAAATATTCATTTAATTCAAAAATGGATATTCAATTCCATATATCACATGGGCATGGGGTACCTCAGGTCCACGTTTACCTTTGATTTATTTCAACAGATTGTGTGGTTTAAAAATGATTATTGTTGATATGACTTAAAATGGTGGCCGAAACAGCTCTAAGAGAGCAACCATTCCAAAAACTAGTTTAAAAGTGATTTATCCGATTTTTCAAATACATACTGAATGCATACAGTGTGCCCAGAGAAAAATTAAAATTAAAAAAATGTCGTTCTTTATGAATTGTTTTTAATATATTTTGCTTAAAGACTTATGGATATCTTAGGTTGTACAGAAATAGCTTGGTTTCGTAATCAGTTTCATATTGGATGAAACCTTACGTTTAAGAAATTTTATTTCGAAAATAAATCCGTAAATTTAGATGTATAGTGAATTGACTCTGGCAAGTGTACAATAATAATCTCGAAGAATATAAGCCACTTTAACATTTTTTTTTTCTGAAAATTTGCATAGAGCTCTAGGGGACAATATTTAAAATTTTTAAAAACAAGGAAATTTCTTCGTTGCCAGAAACCAGTCTTGGGAGACGCTTGCTTGTTGATGTTTGTTGGCGACTGAATGAATGAGCAATTTTTGCGAGGAGCACGGGAGAAATGTTCTCGTTTTTGAATGATTTAAATATTTTTCATGAGCTCACTATGCAATGTTTCATACATAACTGGTACCTAGACGGGGCTTGGGCGGGTCACGCATGATTTTGCACAGTCGTACTGTCGCGGACGTTCACCACACGATGGCGTAAGCTGCATTTTATTACTGCTTAAATCCGACATGTTTCATTCCTTCAGTTTCGAACGTTCAACTCGAGGCAGACTGATCATGGTTTAAGGTCAAAACCATTGCTTGCTGATATTTGATGGTGGATTTTTGCGTGGTGTACTGTGGTTGTGGTGTGGTTGTGGTTGAATACTCTTTTTTTGCTACTGTGGATGGCCTTCACTTCTGTCTTACGAAATATTGTAAACCACTTAATATTTCTACAAAATAACATGAACAGTTAAATAATTTTAAAAATGTTTTTTTTTTGTTTATTCATTATAACGTTAGAACTATGTCCAATTACGTCTTATGTCATTATGAATGAATAATATGCTGGATGTATAAATAAATATTAAAATAATAATGTAATAAGATTAAATTAAGTAAATATGTCGAATTTTAAAGTTCTTTAAGTTTAAATTATCTAAACGGTGATAGGAAATTCTATTACATATCTTCATTTAATTTAATTGATTTCCTTATGTTTAAGTATTTAAATGATTGTAATGATTAAAACAAAAGTTATTAAATAAAGGGTTATTTTTTTAGTGTGTCCGAAGAAATCATGTGTGTCTAACAAATCATCATGGCAATTGTCCTCATGTGTTGATCAGTGTTCTGTGCGCTAGACTTGCTGAATGTTATTTCACATAAAATTAATAGTTTCAAGGCATCTGATTTGGTTGTTGTGTTATTTCAATTTAACGTTCGCACACCCTATACAATCCTTACAAATTAACTATAATGTAATTTTTATGCGTTATAGCAGTGTCTTATACATTCAGAATGTCTGTTAAACGTGTGTTTATTTCTTCTCAAAAATGCGACTAAGTGCTTGTGATTCTGCAAGTTCTATTTTAAAATTTCGATCCAATACAAAATATAGTTCTTTAATTAAATCGCGGTGATTTTCAAAAAAGTTCAAATTTCTAAAGACTAAATATATCAGTTTTACATTTTCTTTAAGTTTCAATGACCGCGACCCTGAGACACCCTATTTACCATCATCTTACTTTATTTCTACTATTTACTATACAAGTTCTTTTTCATTACTAAGAGTGCTATTCACCTGCATCATGGATTGTTGTCAAAATATGTTTTATAGATGATTTTACTTTATATCACAAAAATAAAACGATTTTTTGAACTCAACTCAAGATGCATCTGCAGAGTCACGAAGTAAATTAAGGTTTTAATAGTTTTCATTCACAACTTAGTGAGTAAGCTCAACCTCAATAAATGCGGCACAAAAACTACCGAAACTTTGTACTTGTCTAAGGGGCTCTTCCACATTATTGAAATTTAATGATGTTGTTTTGATATTGAAGGATTCTATAGTAAAAAGCTCTAGGTGCAGTTGCTATATACTGATTGGCTTTATTTGTCTCTAACTTAATGTAAATTAAACTGTATGAACTATACAAATAAATAAACAGAAAATATATAGAAAATTAAAAAATACGGGAAGTTCAATTCATACCTTCATATATAGAATTTGTTGACTCCTACTATATTTTTAAAGAAACATTTAATATTTGTTTTTGATTTGTTTAAAGCAATTAAATTCAATTATATAATAACGGTACTAACGTTATTGAAGTGTCGTTACTTAATTCCTTTTTTTTATGATCAACTAGACCCATGTTCTCCCAGCAGTAGATTTAGTTGATAAGCATATTTGTTATAAATAAAATGCAAACTCATCTTCGCATATCTTCGTATGAAAAGAAACATGGCAGATATACCATATTCAGTTACCAAATTTTTTATAAGTACAGTTAGGCTTAATTTAAATTAGTACCAACAAAAGAGTGAAAATTTCAATTTAGAATATAATTAAGGCGCCCATGGCAGCCAAATACTTTCTGGTCATAAAAATTTCGCAAAATATATTCTTCTAAAAGTTAAAATAAATTTACTAGCTAAGTTAATCAGTGGGTCCAAGATAATAGAAAACTGTCTATCAGTCCATGTTTTATTATTTTCAAGAGATAAATGATTTTCATTGCCAGCTTCTAATCGTTGTAAAGAAAATCATACAAGCTGATTATTTCTGTTAATGGAATTGTGTACTGAAGGTGCTAAATTATCTAACTAAATTTTCCAAAATTGAAAGTAGAAGGTGTAAAAGGATCAATTATTTTACGTAATCACAGTTTTCAAGCACTTATCAAAGTATTGACTCTAATGAAAATAAACTTATGTATAATTCCTCATCTGAATACTGGAGTGTGCCAAGCCGCGAAAAATAAAACTGAAGAAAATAAAATTTGAAAGTTTAAGCTAACATAATATCATTATTATACAATCTTTATTTTTTTTCCAGTATTACACATGAACGACAGAGGGTTTAAAGAAAATTATTACAGTTTAGGAAAAAAATATTTCTTTTTTTTTCGAAATACTTGAAAATTTTGTCCATTTACATTTTACAGTTAAATTTTAAAGTTTTACTTCAAAAGATAATTCATATAAATTTTATCTTGTTTAGGCAAATATTTTAACATAGAAGCTATGTCCTTCTTTTTGCTTCGATCATGCGACAGGTTTCGTCAGTTTCGTCAGTTATATTTTTAGCTCTTAACTCCTTCTGAAGGCGTAGTGTCATAATCTAATCTTCAACATTATTTCTGTAAGATTTATTTCATTATTGTATCGAAGCCGATTGTACTTGCAGGTGCAGGTATAAAAGGAAATTTGAGGAAAGTATACAACTACTGGTGGAATGTTCTAAAGAATGACAGTCTTAGTCATGAATGACAGTCTCATAGTTTATCACTATTCTAAAGAATAGTGATAAACTATGAATCACATTTAGGCAAATTTGTGTGGAAGCTGCCGAATGAAAAATTTTGCGGAATGAAAAATATAGGAAATAACAGAAAACATACCGCTTGGTGGTCGGAAGAAATTATAAGCAAAATACAAACGAAAAAACAACTCTGGAAGAATTACCTTGCTAATAAAAGTATATCAACTTATGATAAATATAAAGATTGAATAAATGCTGTTAAGAAGAGTGTCAAAGGGGGCAACTGAAATGAACGGGAAGATTTTGGACTCCAAATGGAAATAGACTTCAGTTGTAATCAAAAATCATTTTATACTGTTTAAAAAGTGTGAGAAGAGAAAATGTAACATATATCAGAAGGATAGTTGGTATCTGAAAACGACGAGATAATGCAAGTTTGGCTGGAACACTCACGAAATATTGGCGGGTGAGGACATCACAGTAATTGATGAAACCAAAGGAAAACTAACAAGAATTCAAAGGTAACATTAACCAGTATAACGAAGTTAATAGTGCAATTCATATATGTAAAAATGGGAAGGCTGCGGTGAATGATGGGGTTGGAGTGGAATAATTACTCACTCAAGAATATGGGAAAACCGGAAACAGATCATCTCCTTAAAGTATTAAATGCTGTATGGAAGAACAGAAATACACCGAGAGACTGAGAAGTAGTAATCATTTTCACAATTTTTAAAAAAGAAGACCGATCAATGTGTCACAATTGCACAGACATTTCTCTATTGACTGCAACGAGTAAAATATATGAACGCATATTAAAACAAAGATTGAGAAAAGAGCTAGACAATAAAATTGACGATAGTTAACATGGGTTTAAAGCAGACAGAAGCACACAAGATCTTATTTCTACGTTGCGGAAACTTTTGATAAAGAACTTGGAAATAAAAAATAAGTTATATTTATATATTGTGGATCTTCATAGGGCATTTGACAGTGTTTCCAGAATAAGAATATAGCAGGCCCTGTGTAATAAAGGAGTGAATGAACACCTAATGGAGACAATCCAATATCTGTACTCCAACTGTAGAAATTATGTCAGAACAAATAACATGAGCTCAAGTAAATTTGTAACAACTAAGGACATTAGACAAGATAGAATTTTGAGCCCGCTATTGTTTATCATTTTTATCGATGAATTGGCCAAGAAAGTATATCTAAATATTCGAGGAACTAGAGTGGATATGTATAAACTTGCAAAACTAGTTGAAATAAAGGAACTGATTTATGCGGAGCATCTGGTGTTGATGGGGTCTTTGAATGCGTGAAACAAAGCATTTACAAAATATGGCCTAAGAATAAATGTGGATAAGACAGATATGATGGTGGTTTCAGAATGCTCGAAGGTTGCTCGAAACAGGTTGATAAATTTAAATATTTAGGGGTTACCTCGCAGTAGAAGGAAAATGGAGAAGGTGATCTAACAAACAGAATAGATAGTGCGACTAAAGCTTATTCTGCAATATACAAATCCTCTTTCTGTAGAAGGAAAATTACCAACGAAACCAAAGATGGGATGTGATATAGGAAGTAGCTGAGAAAAACCAGCTGCGATGGTTCGCCTCTCGTGGGGATAGTGAAGAGAGAAATGTAGCCAAAAGCCATGGGAGGAAGAGAGAAAGATAGAACAAAACTTGGAATAAGTCGATCCGGAGGAAGCAATGGTGATGGCCACAGACAAAGGCAAATGGAGAAGATTCCACCAAGGGAGCTGATGGATAGCCTAAACCTCTACACCCATTAGGAAAGATGAGGTGAAGACTAAGCCATTATTTATATCCACATTTATAACTTCAGCCCAAAAACCGCACCAAACAGTAATTTTCTGAAGATGAAGGTAACTCCTGAATCACCTGGGAATTTTTCGTTCCAGTGGCGGCTCGTGAGGGAGGACGTTGGGGCGCCACCCTTCCAGCATTTATCCCAGTAAACAATTTTTTAGAGCAAGACGCCATATTTTATTTCCATTCAGTTTCTTTCCTTTAACTCATTTTACTGGTTCACGTCATATATAAGGTTTCAATCGCACGAACAGTAAAAATGAGGACGGGAAAAGCAAAAATGAATCTTCAGCAACACTATTTTCTTCTACGCCCTCCCACTTTAAAAACACACGAGCCGCCACTGCTTTATCTCAAATCCTGCCGTTATGTTTGTACCCAAACCTAATAAGCCAGAAGTGCGCTTTTTCGGAAAATATTTTTTCCCAAAGTCTGCACCTTCCTGCAACTCTGCAACTTTTTTAATTAATTGACCCCATGTACCGAATACAGAAATCTATGAAATCAGCAATCTATCAAACAGTGTTGCCGCTATTACGATTTAAAGTTCTAATACTCTTATTGGAAAATTCTTTATTTGTGGAAATGAAAAACATTTAATGAATGACCCAATATGATGATGTTAAATTGTATGTTATACAAATAAAAAGTTGTTCTCATAATGATGCATATGTTGGGAAATAATGATATTCGCTTCAGTGGAAATCATAAACAACCATATATGTAACTAATTACATAAAATATACGGAAATGATGGACTGGAATTCACTTCCTAATGGGCGTATGTGCATCTATTATTTACTTAAAAACGTTTACTTGTGTATCAGGCTTTAGTCGTAGAGCACATTTCGATACGATTGACTTTTAAAATTGCAAGACCTCAACGATGACCATAAATGGCAAAAGTTCCACGACGATATTAAAATAAAGTTGTAAAATCGACGGGAAATTGGTTTTAGAGTTTGGTCGATCATACCATCAAAGCTTGTAGCATTTAAATCGAGTTAGAGTATTAATATGAGAAGTTTTACTATGTTTGGTCTTCGTTGGTAGTTATCATTTTTGATTTGCTTGTTTCTTTACTTGAAACTATCATTCAGAGGCCGCATTAATGTGACTGTTGATCAAGATATCAGTCCGAATACCCACAAGTTTTAGGCGTGTCCTTAGCTATTCGGCCACTGATATTTTGTTTGCTTTTTTTTTTATCCTACATACCGTGATATAGGTATTCGATTAACGAATACACCATTAATATGAATTTGGACGATACTCAAAATAATGCTGAAATGATGAAATGATTTTACTTAAATAATCGTAATTTACTACTCAAATTTTTATACGAGGGTAGAATAAAAAGTCAGATACTTTTTAAATGAAATATCATTTTTTAATCGAAAATCAATTTGTTTTTCACCGATGGTTTTGCAACTTTTTGAGGACGATGATATCTTCATTTGATATGAATTAATTTCCAGACCACTATTCTTCATGCTTGGAAAAATAAAGAATTCGGAGGGGGCGAAGTCTGGTGAATAGGATGGATGTAATATCAATTCGTTGCGCAAATCAAGTAATTTCACTAAACAACACTTTTTCATCATCAAATGAGGACGTTCTTTTATTATCTTTTAAGCATATTCGTCTTCTTAGGGGTTCATTCGTCATGTAAAATCCACTGCTTTGGCTCTCCATTTATTTTTGGTGTTTAATAATTAATCCAAGATTTATTAACAGTTATGAGTTTTCGCAGAAATTCTTTCGATTTGAGATTATATATGTCCAAACGCTGCTATGCAGTGATAACTCAATCCCGCGCAAACACTGCATCCATTGCGCTTAAAACTTTCTCATGCCCAAATGTTCATGTAGAATGTTCCGTACGCATTCGCCTAAGATGTTCATCATTCCAACAATCATTCTAACCCCCACTTTGCGATCGGCCAACACAATAAGAACAACCAGTCATTAATTTACTAGAAATAACGCAGCTCTTCGGAAATGTAACCTTCGCGATCATATATACTCTATTCTACTCCACCTACCGACCACTCTATTTTTGTAAATTCCATTTTACAGAGCCTTGTCATATATTCGCCTTGTTATACATTCGCCAAATTTTATATATATATATATATATATATATATATATATATATATATATATATATATATATATATATATATATATATATATATTAAAATATGGAATTAAAAACGACAGCTGCATTGTTTCAATTAATTTTAACATAAAGAACAACCAGTCATTAAGCTAAAGATTAACATTGAAATGTAACAATGATGTATTATTTTAAATATAAATCACAAAACTTTAATGATATTTGCAGTTATACATTTTTTTTTGTTTGTGTCTATATCGATCAAAAGTGTGCACATTTGAGTTTTCTTAAACACAAGAAAAATGCAAACTAATATGTTTTCATGCTTGAGATTGTTAAAGTTATTTATAAATGTTTTTTTCATTGCCTGCTTTTTTGTTAATTGCATAAAATATGATATTCAACACAAGATATTATACAACGTACTTTTATGGAGATGATATTTACAATGACATTGTCGTAAAAGTATAAGGACATTCACAAATTATAGCTAACTTTATATAACGACAATTGGGACATATGATCCTGGGCGGTATGTGGTTTCAACCTGATTTCATTACACTGAATACACATGCTGAAATAGAGGATGCTGTTTTATACATAATTTTCCGCTATTATTTTTTCAGAACTAGCAATCTTTAACCATCTAGAAACTAAATAACAACATTTGACGTGTCTGTGAAGATACCGACCCACAATTATGCAAAAACTTGTTGATTGAAATCGCTGTGTAGAAAGGTGCAGTTTTTCACCCAACACCCAAATAACCGTTTTTCGGCCGAGTATCGACCTTCAGAGAATATCTTAAACCAAATGGAAACCTGAGCCATTGAAAAAAACAGTGTTTCCACAGACCTGCTGAAGATTGGCAAAAGTTTCCATGACACTGAACTAAAGTCTGAAGCAAATCTTAACAGAGCATCCTTACTTCAAATTGTAGTGAGTTCATATCCATACTGAAGACGCGTCATATATTGGCTTACCTTCCTTTCAAAAGATAACCAAACAGTGTTGCACAGTGTTGCAATGTTGCAGACTGTTGAACAGTATTAAAATAGTGTTGCAAAACAAAAATTGAAACCAGCGTCATTACTTTATTGACACACCTCGTATGATAGATTTGTACATATGATTGTATATATAATGTCTACTCGTGTTGCTATTTGGCTTTAATTTATAACAATACCATTTAAAAATTAGAAATTTAAATTGACAGTGCCATATGCCTTATTGTAAGAATGCTGGCATTGATATGTTTAATGTTATCAACTATCTTAATGTAATATTAATTATAATTTTAACCAAAACTCAAATTGATTGACAAGAAAAGAAAACATTTTTGTCGCCTAGGATTTTAGAACTGATTTTATAAAATGATATCATTATTTCTTTATCTGCTCTACTTTTTTAGATACATCCACTTATCTATTAAGGTTTTTTCAATTCAATACATTCAAGTATTGGTATATACCCACCAAATGCACATCAAATATTCTTGTTTCTTGTGCTCCTGGGGTAGTAGAGACAAAACACACCACTGGGTTAAAAAAGAGTGACCTAAGAGAGAAAACATGGCCGTTGGGAAAAAGAATGTCATTAACGACCCCTTAGTTGAAAGAGAGAAAATTTTCTTTCCTCCACTGCATATCAAGCTGGGTCTAATGAAACAATTTCTAAAGGCTCTTGATAAAAATGGACCATGCTTTGCATATATAAAGAAAAAAATGTCTCAGTTATTACGGAAAAAATTATAGATGGAATATTTGATGACCCACAAATAAGACAACTCATTAAGGATCCTGCCTTCGTAAATTCTATGAATGAGGCTGAGCGAAAAACCTGAACTTCATTTGTTGCAGTTGTCGCTGGAGTTTAAAAAGGGACTGATCCAAAATACATTCAAGAATATCAAGGAAAAGAAGCTTCTGAAGTGTTTAGTGACTAGTTAGTTTCATCGATGACTTTTTCCCCTATCTTTGTATATAATTATATTTGTATAATATATTAATACAAATTCTGTTTTTGTTTTTATTTAGTCTAAGGTATATTTCACTAAAATTTTACATCTTCAAAATAGCGCGGCACCAAAACAATTGTTGGCTTGTGTTATTTTTCTAAAACATTAATATTTACTTTATAGTGTTTCATTACTACATAGTGTTTTCGATTGATTTTAGCATTGTTATGTCATATTAATGACCAAAATTATTATTACCAAAATGTTAAGTCAATGTAATATAAAAATATGAGCTTAATTATTGTAACACGATTAGTGAAACTTAAATTGAAAATAATCTTATCAAATAATATAATATAATTTTGTGTAGTTATTGGAGTTTTTGGGATATATTCTAAAACTTTCTCATGCCCAAATGTTCATATAGAATGTTCCGTACGCATTCGCCTAAGATGTTCATCATTCCAACAATAATTCTAACCTCCACTTTGCGATTAGCCAACACAACATCATGAATTTTGTTGACTATGTCCTCAGTAATCACGTCAACGTGAACGCACAGAGCAAGGAGCGTCAGTCATGCTGGTCACTTATGAATCATAAAATGTAATACGGTTTCAAGTTTTCTTCGGTTTGTGCCACTGTTTTTTCACTTAAAAAGTAATGATTTTATCAACACGAAATTCGCTTGTTTTCTTGATAGAAAAACATGGAACTTATTTGTTTTCAAGTATTGTCAAAATAAAATTAAATGCCATATCGGCTTTAAATTCATTGAGCATTACTAGAAATAACGCTGCTCTTCGGAAATGTAACCTTCGCGATCATATATACTCTATTCTACTCCAGTTATGTATCACTCTATTTTCTAACACTTCTGAAGTGTTTAGTGACTAGTTAGTTTCATCACACAACTTTCTTCGTTGAGTCTGTCATTTTGATGTTGTGATCGTTTTCGAGTTGTGCCTTCAAATGTTTTCATTTATTTTTACTGCATTCTTTGCTGTTTTAGCTATTTTCTGGTTTGCTTTAAAAATCATCTGTTGAAAATATTGGAGGAGCCATCAGTTATTGTGATGGATAATGCATCATGTCACAGTACACTGTTGGATAAACCTTATACTAGTGCATCATGGGCAAAACCAAAAATTGCAAAATTACTGACGAAGCATAATCTTCCTTTTGAAAACACTATGTTGAAAAGAGAACTGCTGCAACTCGTTATTCCGTA
This sequence comes from Cosmopolites sordidus, assembly GCA_031761425.1. Lineage (NCBI taxonomy): Eukaryota > Metazoa > Arthropoda > Insecta > Coleoptera > Curculionidae > Cosmopolites > Cosmopolites sordidus. Next base: position 56,344 of record JARFXV010000856.1, on the reverse strand, counting down.
AGCAGTAATTAAAAGAACAGGTTTGTGTTTCATAATGTTCTTTTTAAGAATAAGGCTAAAAAAGAATATGTGGCATATCATATGGCTGAAGAGTATGGCCACAAAATGTTACATCTTCCCCCTTATCATTGCATATTGAATCCTATAGAATTGAAATGAGGTATGGCCCAAAATTATTACAATCGTCATATAGGTCGAGATGGAAGAACGATTGATAACTGTTTGGATATGCGGAAAGAAGCTTTATTAACAATTACACCACAGATCTGAATGAACAGTATCAGACATATAGAAGAGGAGATTGAAAGATGGTCGAATCTCGAAAGAGAATTAGATAGACTAGAAGTTAATTTCCTAATAATTTACTTGAACGGCGATTCAGATGCTTAAAGTTGTTTTAGTGATAGTGAATAATTAATAAATGAAAAGCGCTATGTTCACAAGCAGAAGTTCGAAACAGTTTAGTTTTTTGGTTAAAACTTTTAATGAAAAAATATTTCGTGTTACTTTTCATTTACAGTTTTATCGATTATACAAAAGCCAAAGTCTGGGTATTTTGGTGTTGATGTGGCAACATTGTAACGTAGTGCGTCATAAATTTTGATGACGTTCAACCATTATTTCCCTGAATGAGCTGTATTAAGTATCGGTTATCACATTATTTGTATTCGTAAAAAAATATAAAAATATGAATTAAAATATATATTCAGCTATGCGCTTCCAATAATCGCTTTAATTAAATACGTATGTTAATTATCCAGGAAATTAATTTCTAATATTCTTAATAAATATTATGCGAGACATTTTATCTCAATCAGGGCAAAACGAATAATGTTACAGTCATCAGACCAAATCAGTGATAAAGGCGAGCGGGAATGTTGTTAATTTAAACAAATCAAACTATGTAAATTGGTAGTCTCAGACCGTCGCCAAACATGGCGCGATATTGAAAAATGGTCACATTAATCGGTTCTCGAGATAATTGGCCTCGCGTTCCGTTAATAGAGAAGCTGCTAATAGTTGTTTTCCTGATCGTTTTTCGTAATTATCAATGGAAGATACAGGAATTATATGAACTGCGTGTACACGTAAAAGGCGGATTAATAACACTTTTAGTGACCGTTAGTAACTTCATTCTTTACGTTTTTCACTATATAATCAGTCCAAAATAAAAGAGTCGATTTTACAGTGAAACTAAGGAATTCGTTCAGTTTGAATCCGGAGCTTTAACCTTTAAGCGTGAGGTCACTTTTCGCCAACCCAATGAAAATCTCTGCATCTGTAATATACAATTGTTCAGTTCAATATTGTGTTAACAGGGAACATTATTTAGCAGACGTGTAATCTTGGTTATAGATGTTTATACCTAGATTATAGGAAAAAATAAAATATGGTAATATGCATGTGAAAAAAAAAATGGATATTTGTGTTTAAGATTGATATTTTCTTTTTTTGTATATGACAGCAACACTTGTCTACCTTTATTTATTGAATACATTTTAAAATAATCCCAACAGGTTTTTTATTTCTACATAACGTATTAATATAGTATAATATTCAGTATATTCAGTATAGTTGCTGATAGAGCAACGTTTATCGCAATTGTTGAATTGTATTATCAAAATCAGTGTTCTGTATACCAAACTTATAGAGCACTTCGTGAATTTTATACTGCACATAATCGCCAAACCCAGCGATGTATTTGCCGAATTATCGACAAATTCCAAACGCATTTCACGCTGCTCGTTATTCAAACAAAAGAAAGGCAAAAAAACGCGTTCCGAAGAAAATATCGCTGCTGTTGCTGGTAGTATTAACGAAGCTCCAAATTTATCAATTCGTCGCCGATCGCAGGAAGTTGGGCTTTGTTATTCGCCTATGTGGAAAATTTTGCTTAAAGATCTTGATCTGGTGCCTTACAAGATCCAGCTTGTTCCAGAATTCAAGCCGCAAGACTATCGTTTACGTCATACGTTCAGTGAATGAATTCAAAATCAATTGCAACTTGAGTCAGAATTTAACAGCAACATTTTGTTCAGCTACGAAGGTCATTTTTGGATAAGTGGTTACGTTAATAAACAAAATTGCCGTTTTTTGAGTAAAAATAGTTCGCAAATGTCCCAAGAATTACCGTTGTATCCATTTGCACAGTATGGTGAGGCACAGAAGAGGACGTTACCGTTAATGGGGATCATTACAGAGCCATAATCAATAATTATTTAATTCCAAATTTGAATGGTATGAATCTGGAAGCCAATGCAACAATCGATTTATTGACGGAACAGTTCGGTGAGAACATTTTTTTGAGGAACGTACCTGTTAATTGGCCACCATGGTCATCTGATTTACGGCATTTAGATTATTTTCTTTGTGATTATATTAAATCTTTGATCTATGCCGATAAACCAGCAACCATTCCATCTTGGAAGCCAACGTAACTTGGACAATTGCAGACATAAGACCCTAATTGTTTAAAAAAGTGGTCTCAATTTGGGCGCAAGAATGCGCTTTATTAGAAGTAGAAAATAAATAGTTTCAAGGCATCTAATTTAGTTGTTGATATATTTAAAGTTTGGACGCATTAAAAAATCACCCTATATATGTAAAAGTTTACAAATAAATCTAGAAATCTAAATCTCTTAAAGGAGATTTAGATTTCTAGATTTATGATTATGATTTAACGAAAGAACTTGGGAATTCTGCCAAATGACTAGGTAGACTTAAATAGTTCACCCTTATTAAACTTATATTGCACGTGTTCACATTGAAAATTGAATTCCCAACAATTATCATTTATTGTGTTATTAGGCTGATTCACTTTTAAGGGGCTAATTAGTACATATTACAATTTTTTACTAACATTTTTATTTATTTATTTACTAACATCGTATTTGAAGAAGGTACTGTGTGCCGAAACAATTGTCATACTATTTATGAATATAGTGGAAAATTAGATATAAGTGTTAGTTCTTCTGTTTAAAATAAATTTCCATCTAGTATCGACTCGGATACCTTAGTTAAATGAATTTTATTAAATTCGGTACAAAATAAAAATTTCGACTAAGCGAAACTCATCTTTCTGAAGCAGCCTGTAATACCTTCTAAATTCGCAAATGTGTTTTCAACATCGATCTGCAGAGATGTTATATAAGAAAGTTTAAATATGTTGGCGACTTTCTCAACAGCGCTTCACACATAATAGTATAGTGTATTCAAATCTGGATTTTGTCAACTGGATTTTGGCTTTGTAGAACAAAACATGGCTACGTTATCCAACCTTTCGTTTTGGACCAAATGGCTAGTGCAGCGTTTTGGTGCAATCAGTATAAGTCACAGGTCATAGTTTCTATACAGGATTTCACTATATTTATAATGCATACATGCTCAGAGCAAAACGATTTTCTTCTTTTACAAAAATAGCGGCAGCACAACATCACCTTCACTTAATACAGCATCTAGGATGTGAACATTTCTCGGACATTTTCTTCTCGCAATAGCGGGGATTAGGTTTCTGTGCATTACAGTGCTCATTATTGCGTTTGAATTTTGCTTGAATGATAAGTTTTTGTCATTAGAAAAGATCCTGATATCTTGCGGCTTCATTTACTTTTCTAACATAGAAGAAAGTTTCACCGAGAATCTCAATTTATCATTTCAACCACTATAATCATTTGTAATCACGATTTAATCATAATCTTATATGACTTGCAGAGTAGGCCTTTTTGGTGCATTATCGATTGGCTCACATCAGTTTTTGTTATATTTATTCTGTTATTCTGTATTATTCTTTATAGGGTTATAGTAGTTTTCTTTAAATCTCTTCGAATATCATACAGAATATTGGTTAAGGGTTGCCTTAAGGATTATAAGGGATCTGGATCCGTTATTTTCATGGTTTCGACTCATTTTGAAATTATTTTAACAACTCACTGAAGATTCATTGGATCTTTTTTAAGAACATGCCAGTTAGCTTTGGATTTTTCCAATGTAATACATTTAGACACTTTCTAATTCAATTGGTTTCAATAGAAACTTTCAATAGAAATGCTTATTATTGTGGCGGCAAAGAATGTTTCAGTGCCGTTAAACAAAATGTTTAAAATTGTGTAATAAAACTATTCAGTAGGATGTTAAATATGATTAAAATAGAGGGTGTCACAAAAGATACTTCGAGATTTCCTTTTTAAATAAAACCAACAATTTTACAAAAATATCATGCTTGTTTATTTTATCAAAAAGTAGAGAAACTAGTTATCAGAAAGTATGGCAGATATGTTTTAAAAATAACATTCTCCAAATGTCCCCTTCGACGGTTTCTACAAATGGTTAATGGTAAAATTGTGAATAACAATTTGGCTCAATTGGGGTTCAATTTCACCAATAACTTGACTCATGTTTTGCACCATTAGTCGTCTGCGGATTGATGGAATACACCACCTCCTTTAGGAAGCCCTATAGGAAAAACTCGAAGAGGGTTAGATTACATGATCTTGCAGACTACTGAATATCACTATTTCGAGAAATGATGCAAGATAAAGATAAAATAAATTTGAGAATGTCATTTAAAAAATAATGTGGTTAAATATATAAGAGTGTCGAAGTATATTGATTTAACAATATACTTCATTCACATTTTATCAGAAATTGGTTTTTATTGTTTAATTGGCATTGTTAGTGTAAGTTGTCTGTATATACAAACATTTTAAAAACAATGGGTCGTACTAAACAATGTACTAACGAAAAACGCCCGCTAATTTTCATATTGCGAGAACAGAAAAAATCTTGTTGATTTATTTGTCAAACTTTGAAAAGATCTCCTTGCCTTGTTTCAAAAGTATTAAAAGAAAAAAAGCATAGAGCAAAAACCTGAGTTCTGAGGCTGGAAACGAAAAAATTCTAGTCAAAAAGATGCTCGTTTAATTCGCAAAGTGTATAAAAATTCTTTTTTTACTTCGACGGTCGCCAAACGGAAATTACAGTTACCAATCAGTATGAGAAAGTTTAAGAGACGTTTTCAACAATGGCAAGGCTACTTTAATGACAGAATTGCAAGGAAAGTTCCCTATTTCAATAAAAAACACTTAAAACAACGTAAGGAGTTTACATGAAATAATTTAGATGGAAAACATTGGAAAAATAATTTGTTTCCGACGAAACTAAAATAAATTAGTAATGATGAAAGAGTACGTGTTCGGCGTCGAGTGAATGAACATTTGAATCCAAAAAATTTTATTAGTTACGACAAAGATGGTGGTGGCAATATTAAAATTGGGGTGCATTTTCATATGCAGTTCAGTTGGCTCAATTCATTGGCTAAAACAAAACACACCACCAGACGTGTGAAAACTTGGTTGGATACCCATAATATTGTTTGCTTACCTTAGCCATCTCAGTGAGCAGACATGAATCCTATTGAAAGTTTGTGAAAAATTTTGAAGACGACTGTAATTTTGAGGAAAACATCAAATACCAAAAAATTATGGGATATTGTTCAAGAAATCCGGTATTCTATTCCGGTTGAAGTTTGACATAATCTTATAGACTCCATGCCTAGACGACATGCCGTAGTTTAGGAAAAATAAACGCTAACCAATAAGTTGATTTTGACTAGTTTGTCCTTATTATAGTACATTTTTCTTTTTTTGTGCGTGTTATTTCTAAAGACTTTTATTTTTGTAATGTAAGAAATGTAAGATGTATAAATAGAATAATTACTGATGATGTAGCGTTCGATCTGGCAACAATGTTGTCTTCCCCTTCAGCTTAGAAGGTAATCGACAAGCCAACATCTTGTGCGTCTTCAGTACGAGTTTGAACTACCTACAGCCACTTGGTGGTCCATAGCAATTTTTCTCGTGAACCAGGGTTTTCTAGCGCGTTCATAAAATGAGTGACAAAAATTTCGCCCAATGGTGCGCTCTCGACTTTTATTTCAGACTTAGACATAAAGCGGTGGAAACTTTCAAAAGGCCAATGAAAACAGTATTTTATCAAGGCTTCAAGATTTTCGGTGATTTAAGGTATTTTCAGAAGGGTGAGACTCGACTGAAGTTGAACCACCTGAAAGAAGTGATGGTCAGAATAATTTGGTAAGAGTTGAATTTAATTCACGCAATTGTTTGTCAGATTTTGACCAATGACCAAAAGACCTTTCGCAGGAGAATTTCAAATACGACTGGAAACGAAGCGCCAGAGTCAACAACCTCATCACAGGCAAACAAAGCAAGAATTTATCAAATTAAAGATCAGAAGTGTGCTGATTTGCTATTTTGATAACCAGGAGATCAAATAAGGAATGTGCTTCAAGGCCAAACGGAAAACCAACATTTTCACCGAAAATTTCATGAAAGACTTCATGAAAGGTAAATAATTTCTGGCAAGCAAAAACATCAGCCCCACTACTGCTTTAATCACCAAACTTAAGTTCTTGTGACTTTTCCTTTTTCTAAGATTTAAAATTCACTTCAAAGGACACCATGTTAAAACATTGGAGAACATTAAATAGACCCAAACCCTCCAGATAAAGGTGATTCCCAATTCTTGCACTGCCTTAAAGATAGACAAGCCATCTCGAACGGTGTGTGGCTTCCCAAGGCTACTTGTAATTTCAATTAAGTAAAAAAATTGTAAGAAATTAATCTTAGTTTATTTATATATCTCTATATCTCGTATTTATATTACATAAAAAATATATTGTGTAATATTTTTTATAAAATATTTGTTAATATATCACTAAGCTCGAAAATTTTGAGCATTAAAAAATATGTTATAAAAGTAAACAAAAATTAAAATTACTAATTAAATATGGTTCTAAAATTGATTATTACTGATATATCATGTTTGTCGCAGAAATCCCATCAACACCATTTCTTATAACAATTCACTGAACCTATTCGAAGATGTTTAAATATTAATCTCGTTGAATGAGTTCCACTAAGCCATTACTGAAAAAATCTATTTCCGTCAGCGATAATTGTCATAAATAAGAACATCTCATTAGATTTACGAACAGGATTAATGAAAAAGAATACATCGGATTAAGGACAATTTTGCATATCGTTTACGTCGAACGTTCATTTTGAGTGCTCGCACTATTTGTCATCGACACTTTGAAAGGGCGATCGTGATGGCTAGTTGCTCTTCCATGATTAATATGCTAAAAGATGTGAGGAGAAATCTGATTATTTTATCTGCTTCATCGAACCGGTCGTTCAAAAGTTGTCTACGACGGGGATCAGCTAGAAAGACGTTACATTCCTTTATAATTAAATCTCGTCTTATGTTGGTTTTTTTGCTTTACGCAAATGGGACATGAATGTATATTTTTAATATTAAATGGTGCGTTGCATTGGCGTAGATGTCTTCATAGATTTATTGACATTTAATCTTAAGTATTTAATTATAAATTTCAACATTATATTTTTGTGTCTGTAGAAATTTTTGTTAAATGACCATTTCAAGACTGTAGTAGCTAAATTACAACACATGTTTATCGTTATTTTAAAAGGAATCGTTCTTCCATTTGATGAGCGAATCAAACTAAAGTATAAATATAATTGAACATAGATATAATTTAATTTTCTTTACATGTGTTAGCATGGGATACTTTTCTTTAAATAGCCGTGGTGGTTAGGTGTACCAGGTATGTAAATAAGAAACCAGAATTTTTGTATAGAAAATACACGTTTATTATACGAAAATGATTAAAAAATATTGTATTCGAAGTAATGGCCATCGCTAGCTATGCTACGCCAAAAAAAATGTTGCTCTTTTGAGGCAAACCTATCATCGAGCAATTTTCATACATTTTCATAAAAAATGAAGCGCTGCTCAGCAAATGCGTATCCCATGGATGTAATTAAATAGTAATCGGGCGGAGCCAAGTCTGGAAAATAAACCTCATGCGAAAGTATTTACCAATTAAACGCCTCAGTCGTTTCCTTGATTCACTTGATCACATTGTGTTGCCTTTTTGATATTCTTATCATTTTCCAAGCAAAGCTTGATTCAAATCGATCATTTGTTGTCAGCAGTATTCAGTATTAACGGTTTCGTCAGGTCTTAGCAGCTCATAATAGATCACACCGTTCTGATACCACCAAACACAGAACATAATCTTCCGTCCATAGCGATTTGGCCTTGCAGTCGATGCCGATGGTTCGCAAGGAGTTACCCATAATTATTTACGCTTAGGATTCTCAAAATATATCCACCTTTTATCGCAATTATACATTTTTATGCACACAAATTTCATTCTTTCGCATTGAGCTTTTTTCCTTTCGTCAGACCAAGTTGTTCCAGTCTTCCTACATTTTTCTCTCTGGCCAACCTTCCAAACGCCAACCTTGTGTCTGAAACAGCCTCTATCCTGAATTTCACTTTATGTAATATTTGCTGCTCTTAGGTCCTCTTTAATTGCAGCAATTCATTTAATTATTTCTACTTTAGCTCTATTCCTATTTTCATAAAATTCGACTATTTGTCTAGTTAGCCTACTCGGATTCATCCGTTTTATGTGTCCGTAAAACTTCTTTTTCTCATATCGCTATGTATATCTGTGTATTGTTTGATTTCTTGGTTTTCTCGAAGTCGGTATGTTGTGCTATTTATTTGTTTGGGGCCTAGTATTTTTTTGGGGCCTATGATTTTTCTTTTCTCCTTTTCAATGTCCTCGATGTCTCTTTTTCTATTCAAAATGAGCGTTTCTGCCCCATATAGGCATTGTGTCTTAATCACTGTGTTGTAATGTCTCAGTTTTGTGTTTTTAGATAGGCATTTTTTATTGTAAATATTTTTGTAAGTCTCAATGACGTTTCCATTTTTTGACATCTACCCTTATTTACCGCTTTTTCCAACCCATTTTCCATGATTATTTCACCCAAATATTTGAATTGAGAGACTCGTCTGATGTTACCATATTTTGTTTTGAGAAATGGTGCTCTTAGTCTGTTGCAGGTCAGGTATTGTGTCTTTTCAAAAGAAATTTGGAGTCCTATCTTTTCTGCTGTTTCTTTTAGGATTTCAATCTGTTTCTTTGCCGTTAATACATCTTGAGCCAAAATTGCTAGATCATCAGCAAACGCCATACAATCAATTTTGGTTCTCTCCAGTTTAATGGGCTGGTCAATATTCAAAGCCGACTTTTTTTCACGCCACTCCTGTATTACTTTTTCTAGAACACAGTTAAATAAGAGCGGCGAGAGTCCATCCCCTTGTCTCACTCCAATTTTAATTTTGAAGGGCTCTGAGATGTCACCTATGAATTTAACTTTTGACCTTGTGTTTGTTAATGTTGCTTTAATAATTGCCGGCGTTTTCAGATCTAGTCCTTATTCTTTCAAGATTCGGAATAAAGATTCGTGGTCAATACAATCATATGCTTTTTTGAAATCCACAAATGTGCAGACGAGATGTTTATTGTACAGTTTTTGATGTTTTAGGATCAACTTTAGATTCAGGAACTGTTCAGGGCAGGATCTGCCCGCTCGAAAACCTACTTGATATTCACCAATTTTAGGTTCTAAGTGTCACTGTGCTCTGTCTAATAGACATTGAGATATAATCTTGTAACAATATGGGAGAAGAGATATCCCTCAGTAGTTGTTTACATCCGTTGTATCTCCATTCTTGTGTAGTGGATGGATTAGAGCATGTTTCCAATCTTCCGGAATTCGTTCGGTTCGCCAAATTTCTTGTATAATTTTGGTTATTTCCTTGATTGTACCTGGACCAACGGATTTCAAAAGATCAGCAGTAATTCCATCTTCACCAGAAGCTTTGTTATTTTTAAGCCGCTTGATTTGCCTAATTATTTCATCTTCATTCGGTGGTAATGAATCTGAGTTTGTTTAGGATTTAGTGTTGGTAATTTGTTTAAGGGTTCAGGTCAGTTTAGTATATGTTCAAAAATATTTTGCAAGTTCTTTACAATTGCCTCGGTTATTTAGAGCTAATTGGCCCTTTTTCTTTTGGAAGCAAATACTTTGCGGTTGATAGCCTGTTAATTTAGTTTTAAATGTTTTGTAAAAGTTTCGGGTGTTATTTTTTTGGAAATCCTTTTCTATTTCATTAAGTTGATTGTTTTCATATTTTCTTTTACTTTGTCTAATTAGCTTCGATGTTTCTTTTCTTACTTCCAAAAAGATGTTATAGTTTATTGCTGTTTTTTGACTGTTCCAATCTTTGAATGCTTTACTTCGGCTTAATACTGCTTGCTCGCAAATTTCATCCCACCACGAATGTTTTCTACGTTTTTGTAAAGGGACCAACTTTAAGGCTGTTTTAATAATTCTTTCTTTCAATTCTTGCCAGTTCTGTGCTGGTTGTTTATCAAGCTCTTCTGTTAGGGCAGGCTTTATTTTCGTTGGGTTGAACTTTGGTATTAGCAATCTCTTTTGAATACGTTTTCGAGATTTTAAGCTAAGTTTGATTTTAGTCAAGTAGTAATCCGTGTCTATTTTAGCTCCTTTTCTGACTTGAATATTCAAAATCACTTTATAATTGGGGTACGAAATGGCAACATGTTGAATTTGAAACTCACCCATGCATGTGTTTGGACACCTCCAGGTCTTTTGTTTTGTTATTTTCTTCTTAAAATGGGTTGACATTATTTTCAGATTAAACTGCGAACATAGTTCAACCAATCTTCTACCATTATGGTTAGTTCATTTATGATCGGGAAAACTGCTCACTGTTTTTCTGTACTTTTTTTTCCCTAGTTGGGCGTTGAAATCACCCAATAGAATTTTTACATGATTAGAGGGTATTTTAGAGATAGTCTTTTCCAGAATTTCCCAGGACTTATTTACTTTTTCAGTATTAGATTTATTTTCTTCGTTAACTAGGAGGTGTGCATTGATTAATGTATAGTTTTTGTTAGCACACTTGAGGGATAGTGTCATAAGTCGATTATTTACTGGCTGGGCATTAGTTATAAAACCAAGAGTGTTTCTTGAGAAAACGAAAGCAACACCGAGATGTGGTGTATTTTTGAGTAGTCTTTTGTCCGTTTTACTTTTAAAAAGTCTGTAGTTGCCAAATTCCAAGGTGTTATCATCTGTCAATCTGGTTTCTTGCAAAGTTAAAATTTGGATTTTTTGCTGATTCAATGTTCGCCCCAATTCGTGTAGTTTTCCTGGACGCAGGAGAGAATTGATATTTACCGTTCCAAATAAAGTTTTTGTTTTCGGTTTCAGACGTTGGCCAGAGGTCTCCGACTCCCTTTCAGTTTGAAGATTTTGTGTTTAAGCCCGGATGCCCCAGAACCGGAAAGTCCGGTTGTACCAGCAAAGCTGGCAGAGGATTGTCTAACTCCTGGGGTAATTTTGTAATTACTAGAACGCTTCATCTTGTACTTTGAATTAAAGGTTTGAACCATAATGGTTCAAAGGTTAAGACCGGAGGGGTTAGTTCCAGAATTTAAATATCAGCCGCATCACTGGTGGAAGTGTATTTAGTTTTTTTTTGCCTTGGTTGGGGGCCGCTTATTTTGAGATATTCGCAGCTGTCCACTAATATCTAATGGAATTTTCACTATCACTTTCACGATATATATATCATGGTTCAAAGCTTTAATTCAACCATCATGGTTCAAACCTTTAATTCAAAGTACAAGATGAAGCGTTCTAGTAATTACAAAATTACCCCAGGAGGTAGACAATCCTCTGCCAGCTTTGCTGGTACAACCGGACTTTCGGATTCTGGGGCGTCCGGGCTTAAACGCAAAATCTTTCAGAGGGAGTCGGAGACCTCTGGCCAACGTCTGAAACCGAAAATAAAAACTTTCTTTGGAACGGTAAATATCAATTCTCTCCTGCGTCCAGGAAAACTACACGAATTGGGGCGAACATTAAATCAGCAAAAAATCCAAATTTTAGCTTTGCAAGAAACCAGATTGATAGATGATAACACCTTGGAATTCCGCAACTACAGACTTTTTAAAAGTAAAACGGACAAAAGAATACTCAAAAATACACCACATCTCGGTGTTGCTTTCGCTGTCTCAAGAAACATTCTTGGTTCTATAACAAATGTCCAGCCAGTAAATAATCGACTTATGACACTATCCATCAAGTGTGCTAACAAAAACTATACATTAATCAATGCACACCTCCCAGTTAACGAAGAAAATAAATCTAATCCTGAAAAAGTAAATAAGTCCTGGGAAATTCTAGAAAAGACTATCTCTAAAATTCCCTCTAACCATGTAAAAATCCTATTGGGTGATTTCAACGCCCAGCTAGGGAAAGAAAAAAAGTACAGGAAAACAGTCGGCAGTTTTCCCGCTCATAAATGGACTAACCATAATGGTAGAAGATTGGTTGAACTATGTTCGCAGTTTAATCTAAAAATAATGGCAACCCATTTTAAGAAGAAAATAACAAAACAAAAGACCTGGAGGTGCCCAAACACGTACATGGGTGAATTTCAAATTGACCATGTTGCCATTTCATACCCCAATTATAAAGAGATTTTGAATGTTCAAGTCAGGAAAGGAGCAAATATATACACGGATCACTACTTGACTAGAATCAAACTTAGCTTAAAACCTAGAAAACTTATTCAAAGGGGGCTGCTAATACCAAAGTTTGACTCAACGAAAATAAAACCAGCCCTAACAGAAGAGCTTGATAAACAACCTGCACAGAACTGGCAAGAATTAAAACAAAAAATTATTAAAACAGCCTTAAAGTTGGTCGCTTTACAAAAACGTAGAAAACATCCATGGTGGGATGAAGTTTGCGAGCAAGCAGTATTAAGCCGAAGTAAAGCATTCAAAGATTGGAACAGTCAAAAAACAGCAATAAACTATAACATCTTTTTGGAAGTAAGAAAAGAAACATCGAAGCTAATTAGACAAACTAAAAGAAAATATGAAAACAATCAACTTAATGAAATAGAAAAAGATTTCCAAAAAAATCCGACCGAAAAATCCGAAACACCCGAAACTTTTACAAAACATTTAAAACTAAATTAACAGGCTATCAACCGCAGAGCCTATGCTTTCAAAAGGAAAACGGACAACTAGCTCTAAATAACCAAGACAATTGCAAAGAACTTGCGAAATATTTTGAACAAATACTAAACTGTCCTGAGCCCTTAAACAAATTACCAACACTAAACCCTAAACAAACAAACCCAGATTCATTACCACCGAATGAAGAGGAAATACTTAGGCAAATCAAGCGGCTTAAAAATAACAAAGCTTCTGGTGAAGATGGAATCACTGCTGAACTTTTGAAATCCGCTGGTCCAGGTACAATCAAGGAAATAACCAAAATTGTACAAGAAGTTTGGCGAACCGAACGGATTCCGGAAGACTGGAAAGATGCTCTAATCCATCCACTACATAGAAAGGAGATAGAACGGATGTAAACAACTATAGAGGAATATGTCTTCTCCTAGTTTGTTACAAGATTCTATCTCAATGTCTACTAGACAAAGCACAGGGACAGTTAGAACCGAACATTGGTGAATATCAGCCAGGTTTTCGACCGGGCAGATCCTGCCCTGAACAGATCCTGAATCTAAAGTTGATTCTAAGACATCAAAAACTGTACAATAAAAATCTCGTCTGTACATTTGTGGATTTCAAAAAAGCATATGATTCTATTGACCGCGAATCTTTATTCCGAAACTTGAAAGAACAAGGACTAGATCTGAAAACGCTGGCAACTATTAATGCAACGTTAACTAACACGAGGTCAAAAGTTAAATTTATGGGTGACATCTCAGAACCCTTCGAAATTAAAACTGGTGTGAGACAAGGGGATGGACTTTCGCCACTCTTATTTAACTGTGTTCTAGAAAAAGTAATACAGGAGTGGCGTGAAAAAAAGTCGGCA
>JARFXV010000856.1:0-37500 GCA_031761425.1 Cosmopolites sordidus | reverse complement strand
TACAATAATGTTTTATTGAAAAATTGTTTTTCTGATCGAAAATCAATTTATTCTTCAAAGTAATTTCCTTTTAGCTCGGTATACTTTGCTCAACGATTTTCCAACTATTTTATGCTTTGGAAAACGCGTGACTTGTCAATCTCTGGAAAATAGTCCTCTGCCTAGGCAATGATCTCTTATCAATACTTCTATTGGAACCTTCGGTGTGAAATGATTTAATCTTAGATTAAATCATCTCAATTTTAAATTAAATCATCTCCTGATGATAACATAATTAGAGAAACGTGCGTCGAGAACTTAAAAAAAAAGTGATTTGGTGTTTGGTGGTAAATCTCGTTTAATGGTTTCTTAATTTGAGGTGAATTTTTCTTTAACCAGCCATTTCTTTAAGTTTGGAAAGAGAAAGAAGTAGGTGGGTACGAAGACCGGATAATAAGATATCCATTCGCAACGTAAATTGACCAATATCGCTATAGTAGTGGAGACAGAGCGTCAATTGTGTTAGTTCGACTACATCGAAACTAAATAATTAAGAACTATGAAATGTAAAGGAGTCTCTTATAATTCATTTTCTAATTTCATTGGTTTGCGCGATAATTTTTTCACGCAAAGGTAATGCCTACTCAACATACAATATTCGCTTTTTTCCATAATAGCAAAACTGTCAAAACAATACTAAATGTCATATCGATTTGAAATTTATGGAGCGATGCTAGAAACGAAGTTACTTTTCAGAAATGTTATCACTTTTTCGATCGCCCCGTTATTTAACTTTTAACTCCATCCTGGAATAACAATGAAATAATATTAGATTGAAGGTATGCTGTACATAGGACTTGTCGCGATACTCCTTGATTTCAATAGTATATTGTTAGAAGCAAGTTATTTATAAAGCCTTAATAAAAAAAAATAAGCCAAATACAATAATAACACCTATAGAAAATGTCCTTCAATTAAACTTTTTAGTTGAGTGTTCGAATACATTTTTTAAACAGGTTGAGGATTTCTAACCGGAATGTAATGGTCATGTACAAATATGAACACATGTATCCAACACGAGATTACAAATTATTGTTACATATTTGGTAGGTGTTCCCATACAAAACTATACTAGAATAAGGTGTAACCAAACAAATAACATCCCAACAATACTACAACGCTATAAATAAATAACATAAGATATGAATTATCGCGCTAAGAAATATGGAACGAACTATATTGCGTACCCACGTAACCTTTCAAAAAGTTTTTGCATAGACGATATTGAAAATTTTCTAAATCTAGTTATTGACGCGAACTAAATATATCTTTGATATTTTTTAGCAAGGATGGCACTATGATGGATACTTCATATATAAGAATATAAGATTTATTCAATATATTCAGCGTCTACATATGTCATCCTATTTAACTCCGATTTAATTATCTAGTAAGTATGAGCAACTAAATTCTAATAGCATGATATAATTTTTTGAAAGAGACGACATAAGTTCACAAAGTAGTATTCAATATGACAGCTATCGATTAACATCAGTTCAGATATAGGTTTTGTAGCGTTTAAAAGTTATAGATCGCTACATATAGTACCGTCTTGTGCATATTTTGCTTCAAAGTACATCTAAATACTCCGCGGTAAACCCGGGGCCGATCGAAAACCTCGCCTCGAGCGGATTACTCGTCTCCATGCAGATAGTCAAAGTAGGTACCAAACGTTTTGGTACCATATTATTATTTTCACTAGCGCTAGATAAGATCCCTTACACTGTAACACTGTTAGTTTAATGTTGAACATTTTCATCTTTATTGTGCATAGTTAAGTAGGGTTGTTGTAAGCATCACATTTAAATTTCTTTCTTGTATAATAATTATTTATTTTTTGTTTACCTCTGAACTTTTTTTGTGATTATTAAATAAATTTTACAGTTAATTGAGTCTTTTCGAAATAGGTAGATCCTCTTCACAGTTAAATAATTTATTTTGTTGTTATGGCGAAGAGCTGGGTGGTGCCTTTATCGAAGTGCCGACGAAATCCATCTGTAACCTACGACCCAACTGCCTCCGGTGAATGGCAGCTGAAACAGTATTCCAAATAAGAAAAAAAAACTTAGTTTTCTTATTGCAACTATAATAGGAAAGTGGGGCTGAAATTACATATTTTCTCCTTATCAATAAAAAATTATCAAACAAAATTGATCTAAATTAAATCAGAATCTTTAGGATGGTAAATGCGTATGATGCACTTGGAAATATTTTCCTGGTTCAGACTTTATACTTAACTTAAGTTAATATGAATATAACGGGTGTGGTTGTAGGTGGTAGTCAACGAGTCCTAGTTAGGTGATTACTGACGAGATGTATCAACATCAACTTCACTTGGTTTGTAGAGCGAAAGGTGATGAAAAGTGATTTTGCAGCAGGATAAAACTCCAGATATTTTCGCACAACTTTCTTTCGCAAAAATATTTACCAGTTGCCAAAAACTAGTAGACATACAATACATTTTAGGTCCTATAAAATCCGGATTTAATTTAATAACTATTATTTTGAGATACTGGTTAACTGAAGCAATCAGATTTCCAATAAGTTTTGCTTTATTGGAAGAAAAAATATATCTCAATTCATTGGTTGGATTTGATTTATTGCCTAAAATATACACACCTATTAGTTAGTAGGTGTGTATCTTTAATATACATACTAACATTTTACAGTGTACGGAGGATCTTTATTGAGAGCTCAGTTATGTGCTTGTTTAATAAGATTACAACCCTAGTATATTTGTGCAGAAGTGTATGTAAGAGTATTAACCTTTCTGTCTGAATATGTTAAGTTTAGTTAAAATATTCTAAATAATAATTAAAAATATATTGTAAAAGTAGTAAAGTTGAAGCAATATTAGAAAATGTATTTCAATAATATTGAGGTTAGTAGTAAATACCACCCATGCAGATCAATATTGAGGATTGTTTGCTATATTACTTAAAGTCGATTTTGAACCTCGAATATCGGCTACCACAGCTCGGTATACCATAGCTCGAATATCGGCTGGAATATTGGTTACCGAGTTAACACTTCCGTCTGGTTTTAAGCTCAATATAATATTTCCGAGAAAGGGTAAAACTAGGTGAATTATCAAATTAGGGACTTCTCAGAAGACAAGTGATATAAGTGAACCCAGTTTAGTTTGTTTTGGCTCATCAACAACTCATCAATACATACATATATTCGGTTATTTATATTATTTATTGGTTAAATTATATTGGTTAAATTTTATTGGTTAATTTATATTGGTTAAATACCAAGTGTTTTAATTATTATCATTGTTACTATGTTTCACCAAGAGCCAACCGCGCAATCAATCAAAACTATTATTTATATATTTAGTTTATAGGTATTTAGTATTTAGTTTATAGGTATTTAGTTTATGGGTATTTAGTTTAGTTTTAATATTTAGTTTTAAACATCAATTATTTCTTTTGGAGCGAGTATTGTGAATATTTACTCATTGGTCAATAAGTCCCTGGCCTGACAAGTAAAACAACCTTTTTTTCGCAAATTCCGACTTTATTCATCAATTTCTCCTTGTCTCCTTGACGAGCAATACAATTATTCCAACGCTTTTCTAACATTTCTATACCATTTATATTGAACAACTCTTTGCCTTTGAAATATCCTTCAGTTTCGGCAATTACCTCTTCATCAGAGCGAAATTTCTTTCCAGCGAGCATTTTTTTGAGGTGTTAGAACATAAAATAGTCTCTGGGGCCGGATCTGGAGAATAGGATGGATGAGGAGGCAATTCGAAGTGCAGTTCATGTAATTTAGTCATCGTTGGCAACGATTTGTGACACGGTGCATTGTCTTGATGAAACAGCACTTTTTTGGTTCATTTGGAGCCTTTTTTGCGATCTCGTATGCACCAATAACGCTACGTACTATTCTCTATTGATGGTTTTACATTTCTCGAGATAATCGATGAACAATATCCCATTCGCATCCCAAAATATATAGGCCGAAAGTTTGCCCGGTGATGGTTGTGTTTTTGGTCGCTTTGGATGGCTTTCACTGACTGCTGTTCACTCATCTAACTCTTGATTTGACACCGGAGTGTAGTGATGGATCGATGTTTCATCCATTGTCACATACCGCATGAAAAAATCCTTTTTATTTCGCTTAAACAGCTCCAAACATTACTCAGAATCATCAATACGTTGTTGTTTTTGGTCCGCTGTGAGCAAATGCGGTACCTATTTCGTTACCAATTTACGCATTCCCAAATATTCATGCAAAATGGTGTAAACACTTCCTTTCGATATCTTCATGATACCAGCTATCTTCTGCAGCTTTATTTTATGGTTTTGCGAAATATTTTTGTGATTTTTTCTGATGTTGTCTGTTGTAACCACCTCATTTGGACGTCCAGAGCATTCAGCATCATCGTTGCTTGTACGGCCATGTATAAATTTAGCATATCAATTAATTATGGCTGATTTACCTGAGGCAGAGTCCGGGTCATGTTTTTCAAGCCATTGTTTTGCTTCAATAGTATTTTTCTTCATCAAAAAGCAATGCTTAACCAACACACGAAACTATTTCTTTTTCCATTATTTTAAAAATATCAAAAGTAGCGTCACATAAAGCACAACAACTCAGAAACTAATAGACAGATTTTCATCAGTCGATCACTGGTAAGGATTTTTCGTAAGTGACGCCATCTATATGCCAGACTGGGAACATATTGACCAATGTGTTACATACTACAATTTAGTTAATAGGTATAATAGATACAATTGTCATATATACCGTGGATTCGACCGCAACTTCGACAAGTTGCCATGCTGTTTTAGCAGAAAATATTATGTCATTTTGAATTAGATCTAAATATAGAACATTTTGATGATATGTAAACATCATTAGAAGATTATTGTCCATCTGCAATCACTCAACCACTAAAATTTTACTTACAAAAATGCTACAGATGAGACATCAGAAAACTTGAGATGATCTTTATTAACCGGACAATATAATAAATAATAATTAGTGTCAATAATCAATTTCTAGAAGTCAGTTTCTAGAATTAACTACTTAATTATATGCGTTTCTTATATTTTTTGGTCATTTTTCTTTTTTAAAATAACTGAAAATAAATGAAAATCACTTTATCAATTTACGTAATAAAATGGCAGTATTTAATCGGTGTATTTTATATTTCACAATCTTTTACAGGGTAAGGAATTAAAACACGAATAATTATAACATGAAGATTAAACGTGAAGAATTTAAACATTTACAGTGTGAAGGTTTAGACAGTTTTACAATATATCGCTTTAATTATATTTGTTACTGAAGAGTTTATATGTAACAATAAAACATTTAATTTGGAAATTCTTCAAAATAAGTTTTTTGTGTAAATAAGTGTTTTGTCAAAAGGTGTAGAAAGATGAAAAACACCAGTTATTTAATGTCATTTTATTATGAATATTTATGAAGACCATTTTTATTCTATCTAATTTATATTGTTGCCTATATTTCCTATTGTACTTGGAGCCATTTAGATCCAAGGTCTCTAACCTTAATTTATTTCATAAATTTTACTGAGCTAGATGTTACTTTATGGACATTAATTTTAAATAAATAAGCAAATATTAATATCTAAAAACTTCCCTTAAATTTAAATATTTTCCACACACAGTACCTTTTTCAAATACAATCTATGTTAAACTAACAGTGAGAAAAGTTATTACAACTTAAACTGTCCATCGACCCAATAATACCCTAAAACATGATAATGGAGAAATCCATTTTTTCCAACGTCTAGAAGGGTAATATAAGTTTAATAACGGTGAACCATTCAAGTCTAGCTAGTCATTTTGCAAACTATCCAAAATTTTTCTTTTATTAATTTCTAGGCTCTTTAAAACATTTATTTATTTCGATTTATTCACATTTTGTAATATTTTAAAATTATCATTGTAAGTATGCTTTTCTAATATTAAGTGCATATTTGGATATCCAAAACAAACAATATAAATATTGGTTTTAAAACCAACAGTAGTCTTGAACGCCTCATTAAAGCAATAAAAGTCAAACACATAAACTGTATAAATCAGGAGTTTATTTAATTGAGTCTGAAAGTCTATGTTGGACAAGGAGGAAAATTTTTCTCTACTAGGCCCAAAGAACATAAAATAAGTTACACGAAACAACAAAATAATTCTCATTATGTTAACCTTTTAATGTTAGAAAATCATACTTTCAATGATTTTTTATTCAAGTTTAAAATGTTACATAATGAAAATAAATCCAAAAAATTAAATCTTTGAGAGAGCCTAAAAATTATTAAAAGAAAAATTTATACCTATATTGCCCTCCTAGACGTTGAGAAAAAATAGATTTCTCCACTATCATGTTTTATGGTATTATTAGGTCGATGGACAGTGTAGGTTGTAATTACTTTTCTCACTGTTAGTATAACATAGTTTGTATTGAAGTCACTGTGTGTCGATAAAATAGTTATATATACACTTTTAAGTATACTGAACATTTTTAGATATTAATCTTTGCTTATTTATTTCATTTATTTCTATGATATTGCAATGATTTGCCGAAAGTATGCTTTTGTTTTAGTACTTATTATTTGTAGTCCTTAGCATTCTGTATTTCATGATTTGCTTTCTCCGATCTTATTTTACTTATTGTAAAGCAATATTAGCTTTTTGCTTCATTTACTTTAGAAGGATTTTTTTAAAAATAGACTTGCTTTAATCCACAAATCAGTTACTTTCATGTGAATCTATTACGATGGATTGGCAATTCATTGTTGCTTCACCACAATGACTTTTTTTTCTGTTGAAGCCACTTTGCTAAACCCAGTTGAAGTTAATCCTTAGTAGTGTTAAAATTTCTGTAAAGCTTTATAGGTTAGCTAAATTTGTCATTTATCGAAAAGTTCAACACGACTTAGCGGAAAATAAATGTTAGCGCTGTGTCGACACAAATTGATAAATGAATGACAGCTCACGGGACTAACTTTTTATCCGTGATTTTTATTCGTGATAAAATACGGACCTAGTTTAAAAAATGCATTGGTCGAATCATTCTGTCCGTGAAAAAGTTAATAAGAAGTAGTGAAATTCCTAATTGAATAAGACGCATTCGTGAAACATATGGGCAGTGAGTCTAATCTCTTTGAGCAAATTCCAACTCTCAAGGTGCAAAATGCGGATCTTTATATCTAGACCTAATGTAGAGAAATAGAAGTTTTATGTAACAACATAAAACCGCATACAATCAAACAAACGAAAAAAAACCAATATCTCCATAGAATTGAATTTCAGTTTATCCGCCCAGTTCTTATGTGGATGGACACCGTCAGTTTTACCTTGACAATTGTGACAAAAGATTGATGTTGGCAGGAGACTAAGAAACCTTCCAATTAAGATTATTCTCGCCATAGAATCATATGTTTCTTAATTAAGAAACCGATAATATTTAGTTGCTTTAGTAATAAAAATACCCGAACTTTTTCAACACCAACAAAATCTTTGTGGAAATGGAAAAAAGTAGAATATAACCGTAATTAGCATTTATTAATTAATTTTTTTTTATTTCTTTAGAATTGTTAATACAATGTTTATTAAAGCACAAAGTTTTTTAAACGTAAAGCCTCGCTTTCGAAGAATAAAATAATCTGGGATATCAATTGTTGTCCGATATACGGACGTATACGAAAACTCTTCTGTAACTATTGCCGCACGTGGCAAAAATCTTATTATTTTCCTCTCCATAAATCTCGTCTTGAAATGTTAAAACGGTTTTAAAGATAATATATGGTGTCAGTCACGACTTACGTTCGTTGGGTATTAGAATGGGTTTTAAAAGGAACAAGATCTGGCTGAATTGTCGGGATTAGTTTTACAGCTAGTGGACGTCGAGATTAGTGAATATAGGTGATTTATGAAATGATTTAGTGTATTACAAAATAGTGTACTATGGTTGTTTTTACATGGCCATACTTATAAGTAATAATATGAAAAAATCAATTTTTTTTTTAAAACACACACACACACATACCCGTTTTATTCCCCGTTATTTATTGTTTTTTGGTTTGATGCTCTCGAAAGGCATCCCTTGGTCGAGCTTCAACTGCGTCTTCCGTTAACTGTTTAATTGATAAAAAATAAAATTTTACAATCTCTGGTCTGTGAAAAAGAATTTTCTACAGTTACAGACATGCAGTGCCAAGAGTAGAGACTTATATACAGTTCGCTGGTATCGGAAACTACTTTTCAAATACATCAATGCTAATTTTATACCCAAAAGATAAAATTTCAAGTACAACACAGAACATTTAAATTAGATTTTCATCTATCCCAGTAATACTGGCACTGATGTCACTGTGCCTGAAATTTATCCTAGCGGTGTTATCATCATTGTTTGAGTCAAAATGTAGTTTCCGTTTGTCCATATTGAGCCGTAAAGGCAAATTAATTTTGTACTTCTTTTTTTTCGGTCTTCAATGCATTTCTTATCTTTGTTATTTATTGTTCTTTAGTTTTTGTAATTTGTATCAATTTTAAAGGCGATGTGGAGAATACACTCAAAAGTTTTAAACCAATAGTGAAGTGGGAATAAATCAAAACTATAATATTTACATTTGGTGCTTCCACGCTGTCCATTAATTTTCTGTGAAGTGGTTCCACATATAAAGATTTTTGGGTAGAATGTTTCGTACTTAGTAGCTTTCAATCCACGAATTTGTAATACAATCAATTTCCTTTTTCGCACAAGTTGTTCGGTTTCTTATTGAAACATAATTTTCATTTGTCCATATAATCTAATTTGTTCCTCATTTTGAGGGTGCAGTGAGAGAGGAACGGAATAATAAAGAAATAAGAATTCGTCATCAGCAGCATTATTCTCAAACGTTTGCTTGTTCTAGAATGGCTCGAACTACCGTTAGAGCCCCACTTACAAACCAAAGTGAATTTTACACTTCCTGAATCAATTTTTCACATCCCAAATCAAAGGTTCAACATAGGTTGATGTATAATGCTGAGTCGTTGCTCGGCAATATTCATTAGTTGCTGAAGATTGATAGCTGAACGTGTTTTGGATGCTTCAAACAATTCACGTGGTGGTTTTTTTCACACACATTTTTCTCTATTTGAATAACTTTATAAGATGTATAAAGATTATGCCTTGTCCTAATCGTCTTCATTCTTAAACGATTATAAGAACATCTAGTGTATCTATAGTCTGTTAATAGTGCTGAAGCATCTTCCGAACAATATTGTTTTTGACTTGTTGTAGACTTATTCATAAGCTGTTTAATTGCAGTCGCAGAACACGATGAAGAAGAGTCCGTGAAATAAAACTTGACATTTTTGCAGGTGTCACGATGACCAGGTATATTAAGTAGTAGTAAAGTGGATAATTATTTTGTTGATTGCAGTAGAGCTTTTTACTTCTTCGTATTTTCACAACAATTTACAAAACATTTTACAGATGTAACAGATCCCGATGAAGCCGATCTAATAGATTTAACACCAAGAGAGACTTTCAGAGATTATTCTTCCAGCTATTTACCGTTGTTTTGAAGAAAAATAGTTATTTTTTTATTGGAATTTAAATCATGGTGTATTAATTTTGCTTGTGAGTTGAGTAATATTTTCTTTCAATGTATTAAATTTATTGTCGCCAAGGACAACTAAATGATATTTTTCATTTCAATAATGAGAAATATTCAAAATCATTTCATTTTTTCAGAGCTCAAGAATTTCTTCCAGAGCTCAAGAATTTCTTCCAGAGCTCAAGAAATTCCTGTCCGGAAATCGTAACAACTCACTGAAACACACTACACTCTTGAGAAAATGATAAAAAAGAATGCTTAGGTGCGTACAATCATCCAAAAATATTTTTAAGTAGACAAACTAGGTTATCAAATTACAAAAAAAATCTTCTCCAGATAAACTCTAGTTTATTAACATGGTACACCTACCTAAGTAAAGTTGGAAGGTGCTTATATGTGAAAAATCATTACACATTTAATATTTGTACAATTACCACGAAAACTTCATGAAAACAAGGTAGTTACCTACACTTTCATATCTCAGATCGTCTGTGTTTATCAATGTTTCACAATT
Organism: Cosmopolites sordidus; assembly: GCA_031761425.1. Classification (NCBI taxonomy): domain Eukaryota; kingdom Metazoa; phylum Arthropoda; class Insecta; order Coleoptera; family Curculionidae; genus Cosmopolites; species Cosmopolites sordidus. The sequence continues at coordinate 27,358 of JARFXV010000856.1, read as the reverse complement.
AGATTACGAATGATAGTTTTTATTTGGATTGTAGCAAAGTTTGAGCTAGGGCCAAAGTACACTTATTTAAGTAACGGGCGTCTTATCTCAGTATAAACAAACATGAATGTCATGTCATGCTGTAACTGTAATCTTAAACTATCAATAAAATGAACTTGTTAGTTCATTTACACCAATTTCAAAATTTTTACCAATTTCAAAATTTGTTTTTGTCCCTTTAAATCGGCCTCACCGTGCCTATTTTTTAGCTGTTCTTCAGTCCACTGAAGTTTATTGGCGGGATTTCCTCTGGATAATACATGCACTCTCAGATCTTCAATGAAATCTGGCTTTAGTCTATGCCTGATAGCTAGGCAGGAGTCCATGTCTGATAGCTTGGTAACTAACTACCACTTAATGTGTGGTGCCATCACTCCCGTTATGCCTCTAGTTGGAGATAACTGATTGGGGTTTATTCTAAGGCATATATGTGATTCGGTATATGTGTGGTTAGGCCATATCACTTGTTTCTTGAAATCTGAGCCATAAACAATTAATTACACTTCATACAAGAGTTTCAACATCTGAATTTGTCTAAATCATTCCCACTACGCCTAATTATGTATCACAATCTAACTGACTATTAACAAATGCAAGACTAAACTAAAATCTATGCATGAAAAATAAACGAAAGATATCAGTATTAATTTTAAACTTCTAATAAAAAATTCTTGTCTTTTACTTTCCTCTATTTTTATGGGAATTTCTTATCGGCAATTGATAAAATTATTCCAAAACAACTTTTAAACTGCCAAGGAAATATAAAAAATATATTTACTGCAAATTATTTCGCTAACATTTTTCTTTATATAGTTCTTTATATATATATCTTATATATATATATATATATATATATATATATATATATATATATATATATATATATATATATATATATATATATATATATATATATATGAACTTAAAAACAAGATGTAATTTACTTATGGTATAATGTGATTGTTTTTTTTTAAAGCATCAATTTTGATGGTATCCCAATTCATTGCGTGCATAACTTTTACATATATCGCGTAGTCAAATAAAATGAATTGATTACGTCCATATTATTATAGCACGTCCATATTATAGCATTGTTAGGATATAATATAATTAACTCATTTCTTGATGATGCTATCTTAGTTAGCGAAACACGCATTGAGAAGTTTTATAAAAGTTGGTGTTTAGTGGTAAATCTGTTCGAGTTTACTATTTCATGCCGAAGTTTCCAATAGAAGAATTGATGTTATATATTATTTATTTAAAATTTCATTTATCGAAAATAATTATACTTATGTTATTATAAAAATATAATTTAACTTACATGGTAATAATGTACTATGCCACAAGTAAATATGCTAAATATTCAACTCAACTGTGATCAAAGCACGTCGTTATTGAGTTATATATTTATTCATTTTCCGAATCTTTGGCTGTCGATTCTTTGCTTGACTGCAAAGCAAACAACGAGGATACTTGAGCACCACGAAGTCATAGGCAAGAAAACACTTTGTGTTAAAAATGATGAACATTTTGGTTTTAGAAATGCCAGTGAGTTCCCAGAAGAGGTTGGAAGATCAATAACAATTTCTGCCGTTTTTTTTGTGGGATTCTTTTAGTTTAAAATATCTTCAATGCTCCTTCTGATTCATTGAAATCTTACAATCCATTTTAACCAGTTGGTTTGCTTCCATAAATACTGTTATTTAATTATTTTTAATTTATCAGTGTAAGAAATTCTTTTGTTTTAATGCTTTCTAGTGCCTTTAAATGTTTATTGGAGAAAGCCTGTGGTTTTCTAAAATATTAGAGTACTTTTTAAGGATGTATCGGACGTACAATCCAAGGCAAAAGTACTGAAAATGAATAATAATAAAACTGTGTAAAATTGGTTCCGAACAGTTTAAGTTACATAATCTGAAGGTTTGGAAAGTTTGGTAGCTTTTCTTTGTATATTTGTGACGTATTTAACCTATTATGTTAGTGCATCTCTATAAAATCACGTGTAAAATAAATATAATTTCAAACTGCCATAACTTTTGAACGGATTAGAGTAGTGTCAAAAATATTCTGTCAAATTTAACTGTTTTGTAATATTTTGACATACCTCCGATACATCCTTAAAGTTTAAAATATTTATCATTAACAATTATCAAAAATAAATAATATTTAGAGGTTTTAGTTAATATTTAAGTATTACTAAAAATTCACTGTTCGAAATTCTAAATATATAAATAAAAAAAGGTTCAAAGGTTAAAAAAAGGTTGAAAAGCAAAAGTTAGTTAAATTTTTTTCATATTATTTGTTATTATTCATTTAATTTTAGATTATAGGCGAAACTTGCTCTTTTTTCTTAATTATACGTCATTTTTAAGAATTATCTTTATTAATTTTCCATTTTTATGTTTTGTAAAGCAAATATATTCACGTATTTATTATTTTCAGTACTTTTTCTTTCGATTGTACCTCCGATATATTCTTAAGTCTATAATTAAGTTAGGCATTTAAATTTTTAATTATTTTATTAACCAAAGCAAACGGTATGTCACGCTGGATATTATTGTTGAGGACGGAGTAGAATGCAATAATGACCGTACGCAGTATATAACTTTACCGTCTCGCATAATTGAATCTTAAGCGATGATTTGCAGTGCATGGTCAAGCAGAGCTTTTGAAGCTTGGGTGCAAGCTCTTTGTACTTCACCAAAATAAGTTTTTGTTATGTGAATCTTCGATTCAGATATATATCTAAATATTTCGCATGCTTAGCGTCGGGCCATTCTATGTTATATAATTTCAGAATGGTGTTAAAAGCTCTACTTGGCTCCACTGGCCTTGTTGATATGGATGTTGTATCTATATGTGTTGATAATCCTGATGTTTTATATGAAAATCTCATAACAATCGTTAGCCTAGTTGTCAGTAAGTTGTATAGAAGGTATAAAATTGAACCTAGGACACTTTTAATACACACTCAATAATTCCGAAAAAAAATATACTTAAATTTGGTTTATTGGTGGATTGAACTACTAAAATTGGTAGATTTATTTATAGTAGATTCAATGTAACGAGGTGGATATACACTATCATCACATCGACCATACGCAATACCCTCTATTCCTCAGTATTTTTAACGAAAATAATGGCATCATTTGTTACTGAAATATTGATGTATGAAGTACCAATGTCCATAACAATATATATATATATATATATATATATATATATATATATATATATATATATATATATATATATATATATATATACATATATATATATATATATATATATATATATATATATATATATATATATATATATATATATATATATATATATATATATATATATATATATATATGTATGTATAATTTTGCTGATATTTGATTGACAATCAACCAAGAAAGAAAGCATTTACATTCTGTGTAAAAAGTATCCGGAATTATTAATTAACTTTAAAGTAGGCCCCATTGAGTACAATACAACTATGTCACCGCTTTACCCAATCCTCCATGCATTGTGAAGATTTTGTGTGAAATTTTGAGAAGATTTTGAAAAAATCTCCAGTGGGATTTATGAAAGTAAAACTTGCAATATCAATTATCGTAATTGTAGCAATTGTGGCTTTAAAAGGAACCTTGTCTTCGTTGGTCAATTATGAGGGATTTCTTGACTAAAAATTATTTTTTGTCCTTGAATACACCTTGTATTCATTTTATTTGGTCTCACGTTACCATTCAGCTATATTTGGTAAAAAATCCCTTTTTACTGGAAGATATTTAACAGTTACCCACCAGCGATCTCGATCCCATTCCAATTTGTGACATACAAATTATATTTTATGCACCTTTTGGATGTATAAATCATGAATTTTTGAGCTAAGAGGACATATTTGGAAGAAATAAAATTATTTTTGTCAGGTTTTTTAAACTTTGGTTTCTGTTTTATAATCTATTATTGTTAAGTTATTTTTGAGACAGGGGTTATATCATTTATGCTAACTGTTATTTTTTTCTTTTCCTCAAAATTTAATTATTATATTTTTTACGAAGAGATTCATTATATTGACAACATCGTGATCGCAATAATTAACGAGCTAACAAGACTTAACTACGCCTTTTTATTTTGATATTCAAATAATATAATTTATAATATAAATTAAAATCTATAATAATATAATAAATGATTTGCTTTGACCATAATAAAATGTCATTCTATACGATGTCCTAAATGCGCGAATAATTTATAATATGTCCTTTTTCATCAAAATGATAAAAATGTATCAACTTGATATTTTGAAAACAAAGCGAATAGCGTTCGTTTTTTTCTTCTAATAGGTTCACTCCAAATTATCCTTGTTTTTCTCGCTGTTATTGCTCAACTTGATTGCTAATTTAAAAGGCTAAATTTTACATAACATTTCTATGGGTGTAGGTTTGGCTAACATTAGTATTGTGTAGTTTATACAGTTACAAAAATGAAGTGAAATTATGGGCATTATCGACATATTTACCTTTATTATTTCAAAAAAGACTAAAGTGCCGTGAAGGTTCATGAATAGATATGAGGTGTATATCAGGACGATGCTTTAACAAAATGCGTATGCGTAAAGTGGCTTGCTAAATTCCATTCGGAAATGTTCAAGACTAGTAATGCGGGCCGCTTCGGTCTTGCACGGAAATTGTTTAGAGTGCTCCCACATACATTACCGATAAAAATCTATGTCACAATCAGTGCTAGGGTCGCACATCACTTGATACATCCTTTATCTAAAGAGACGGTGGCTGAAAGATGTTATTTATTTATAGATTTTCTCTATATTTATTTTAATTTATTTTCTTAATTTATTAGTTCAAATTAGTACTGCAGATGCATAAGGTGTAGGACTGTCGTTCCTCCAAAGGGGAAGCAACTGTGTTGCCAGATCGAATGCTACACCACCAGTTTTATTCCTTTATTTACACACCTCGTATAAAGTCGGATTTACCACCTTATGTATTTTTAATTCAATCTTTTTGCTTGACTTCTAGTGTTTTAATACATTTCTGCTATGGCTCATAATTTTCCAGAAATAACCCATGTTCTTGTAGTAAAAAACAGCTTTGTCTGCTTTAATTGTTTACTACTAGTTACTTTTGGCGAAGCACTTTTAAGTGCAAGAGTGACTTGAATATTTTTTAAATTCAAGTCAAATAATAAGTTTAGTGACTTGAATATTTCATCTCAGTCAAAAATTCGAATTAACAGCGATGATTCACTGCGACTTTCGAGTGTAACGATCGACTCACTTCGACTTTTGGTGATAAAGCGCCATCTAAAATCATTGTATATCACTGGTTTAGTGTATTTAATCCTGGCCGTCGTTCGTTTATGGATGAATTTAAAGAAGGTCGTTCAAAATCGGTTGTTGTGCCAGAAAACATCGATGCTGTGCTCGAACTCATAAAGCAAGATCGTCATGTGACATACAGATTGAGGCATCTCTGGGCTTGAGGATGACAAGCATCCACAAGATTTTACATCAATATTTAGTGCGCGCTGGATTTCGCCTAATTTGACATTCGTTCAAAAAAGCCTCGTGTCGATTGGTGCAAAGAAATTCTCAAAGAATAAAATCTTGGTGCGTCAAACGCCGTGTATAATATCTACACTTGTGACAAATCTTGGATCTATGCGTATGAACCCGAAAGTAAATAGCAGTCGACTGTATGGGTCTTTCAAAATGAACCAAACCCAAAAAATTTGTTCGCGCAAGAAGCACTTCGAAGCAAATTGTCGCCTGTTTGTTTTATTTTTGAATAAATGGACATGTGGCTACAGTGCCACTAGATAATCGTAGAACTGTCAATTCTGAATGGTGTACAACAATTTGTTTGCCAGAAGTCTTTGAAGAAATAAGGAAAACAACCAGCGAGGCAGGATCATTTTTCACCATGACAACGCGAGCTCTCACATACCGGGCCAAACAACTCAATATTTGACCGATCAAAACATCGAATTGATGAATCATCCACCGTATGGTCCTGACTTGACACACAATGATTTCTTTTTGTGCCTGTTTATGAAGAATAAACCGAAGAAAACAAGTCCGTATGCGTTTCGAAGAAAATATCGTCGCTGTTGTTGGTAGGGTTGATGAAGATCCAAATATATCAGTTCGTTAGTGGGATCGTTATAGAGAGATGTGCAATGATTATTTCATTCCTAATTTAAATAGTAATGATCAGAAGGAGATGTGTTATTAAGGACGGATTATTTTCTCAGGGGTTATGTTAAATCTTGTTCTTTGCCGAAAAACCAACAACTCTTGACATCTTGGAAACCAACATAACTTGGACAATTGTGGACATAAGACCGCAATTGCTTGAAGAATTGATCGGAAATTAAATTGATAGAATGCTCTTTGTCAGAAATAGCCGCCGTGGACATTTGTCTGAAATTGTCTTTAAACGTTAATGCCATTGAATGTTATTTCACATAAAATAGTTTCAACGTATTTAATTTGAATAGAAAGTTTGAAAACACAAAAAAATCACCCTATATATATATATATATATATATATATATATATATATATATATATATATATATATATATATATATATATATATATATATATATATATATATATATATATATATATATATATATAAATATATATACATATATATATATATATATATATATATATATATATATATATATATATATATATATATATATATATATATATATATATATATAAATATATATATATATATATATATATATAAATATATATATATATATATATATATATATATATATATATATATATATATATATATATATATATATATATATATATATATATATATATATATATCATCATCATCATCATCAGCCCGCATCGATCCACTGCAGGATGAAGGCCTCTTCAGCATGCTTCCAACCTTCGCGGTCCTGGGCTTTCTTCTGCCACTCGGGTCCAATATACTTAACGATGTCATCAATCCATCGTGCTTTCGGTCTTCTTCGCGGACGTTTGCGATCAAGCGGTATCCACTCCAGGATTGCCTTGGTCCATCTGTCGTCCCATCGCCTCGCTATATGGCCTGCCCATCTCCATTTCAACTGTTTTACTCTTCCAATGATGTCACAGACTTTTGTTTGTTCCCTGATCCATGCGCAGGACTTTCTGTCTCGTCTTGTAATGCCAAGCATACATCTTTCCATTCCCCTCTGTGCCACCCCAAGTTTTTGAACTGATTGCGATGTGAGTGTCCAGGTTTCACTTCCGTATGTCATAACGGGTAAAACGCACTGATCGAATACTTTTCTTTTCAGGCAAAGTGGGAGTCTGCTCTTAAACACTATGTTGAGCCTACCAAATGCCTGCCAGCCACATTTAACACGCCGTTCCACCTCCCGGGCGGTATTCCCCTCCATGGAAATCCTCTGCCCAAGATATATAAAGCTGTCCACAATCTCTAAATCCCTTCCTAGAACTGAAATTCTTCTGTCCTGAGCGAAGTTATTGAACATAACCTGACTCTTTTTCAGGTTTATTTTCAAGCCAAATGGTTCGCCAGCCCTTTGCAGCTCTTGTATGCGTCTTTGCAGCTCCTCTGGGTCTTGTGAAATGAGAATAATATCATCTGCAAATCTAAGATGGTTTAAGTTTGCACCATTGATCTTTACACCATCCTGTTCCCAATCCAGTTTACGGAATACTTCTTCAAGGCCAGCCGAGAAAAGAATAGGCGATATTGCGTCACCCTGCCGTACACCTCGTTCTATATTAATTCCCACTTCAAGATCATCAAGGTGAATTGTGGCTGTAGCTCCATCATATATCGATTCTAATAGTTTTACATAGGCTCTCTCTTCACCTTGGCTAAGCAGTCCATCCATTATCGCATGCTTTGAGATGGAATCAAATGCTTTTTCGTAGTCGATAAAAGCCAAACACAGTGGCATGGTGTATTCGTTGTGCCTTTCTATGACCTGCTGTACAACCTTGATGTGATCCATTGTACTGAATCCACTTCTGAATCCTGCTTGTTCTCTAGGTTGTGCGTCATTCAGTTTTTTTAATATTCTTTTAGAAATTATCTTAGTGAAAACTTTGTACATCACTGATAGGAGGCTTATTGGACGGTAGTTCTTTAAATCTTCCTGTGCTCCTTTTTTATGTAAAAGGACCACTTCTGCATTTTTTCATAAGTCAGGTACTTTTTGTTCTTTGAGGCATTTTGAGTATAATTTTGCCAGTGTTTTATGTAACGTCCGACCACCAGCTTTTAGCATTTCGACAGTTACACTATCCTTTCCTGGAGCCTTGCCGTTCTTCATCAATTCTATAGCATTTGTTACTTCCTCCACTAGGATATCTGGCATTATATATTGTTCTTCCGTGGGTATTGCTGTCCCTGACTGGCTCTGATCTTCATATAACTGGGAATAAAACCTTCTGACAATCTCTAACATTTGGGTACGCGTCCTGCACACTGTGCCATCCTCACGCTTTAAAGCATATATTTGCGTTCTTTTGTTTCTCAGCTTCTGTTTAGCTTTGTTAATTCCTTTGTTTTCTTCCAGGGTTTTTTGCACTAGCTGCATATTGAATCGGCGCGTGTCCTCTCTGATACGTTTTCTTATAGTTTTGCAGAGCTCAGTGTACTCGACCCTGCCAAAAGGACTACCTGCATTTCTCATTGCTCGCCGTTTCTTCATTAAATCAATGGTCTCACTGGAGATTTTTGTTTGTTTGAGACATTTTTCGTCTGGTGCTATTGAAGCAGCCGTTTGAAGTACATTGTTGGCGATTTCTTCATATTGAACTGATATTTCCACCTCCTCTGGATCTTGTAACGCAGCAAACCGGTTTGACAAAGCAATCTCAAAATCGCTTCCTCTCTCCAGCAGTTTTCCAGAATCCACCTTGCCCTTCTTTGATCTTACCATTATTTCGCGTTCTTTTCGACAGTCAATCCGAACCCTTGCTCGTACCATTCGGTAGTCACTTCCAACATTAAAATTGTTAAGGACAGTACAATTGATAAATATTGTTTTATCGTTGGTCATGATGTAGTCAATTTCACTTGTGAGCCCAGATGGACTTTTCCATGTCCATTTTCTGCTGATATTTTTCTTATAGAATGAATTCATAATATATAGTTCTTGTCCTTCAGCAAAATCAACTAATCTGTCACCTCTATTGTCTCGCTCACCAGTTCCATATGGGCCAGTTGCATTTTCGTCTGTTCTTGTTGTTCCAATTCTGGCATTAAAATCACCCATCAGGATTTTGTACCTACATTTCTCCTTGTATAAAAGCTGGGCCACATCATCATAAAATTCCTCAATTTCCTCATCTTTATGGCTTATAGTTGGTGCATAAGCTTGGACGATTTGAAGCCTAAACTTTTTATTCAGCTGAATGACGCATTGGGCTAATCGGTCGGATGTACTTTCAAATTTTACCACACTGTCCTTCAGCTTCCGATTGACGAGGAATCCAATTCCGCCACATCGGCCATTTTCCGTACCTCGAGTGTAGAGTACGTGTCCAGTTGGTTCCAGTTTGATTAACTCTTCACCCTTTCTTCGTGTTTCACAGAGCCCAATAATATCCCAATGTATGTTGTCAGGTTCGATTAACAGTTCTTGCAACCGGGCCTCTGTTTTCATAGTCCGTATATTTAACGTTGCAATGTCAAAAGTCCAATGGCAGCCTGATCTAACCCGGTGATTCTTAGCACCCTCTGCCTTGGGGCAGGTCTTCCCGCTGGAGTAGGTAGTTGCCCCTTGGCCTCCGGGGAATGAGGGCCGTGTTTGAGGTTGTACTGTCATATTTCAACATATTGAAATACCATGTTGAAGGTATGGACCGTAATCTGCCACGCTGGTCCAATGCGGATTGGCAGATTTTGGATCATGTTAGTCTGAGGCCTCCGGTTTGACCTGTCCGCCAGGGGTGACCCTCCCATATATATATAGCCCCCCCCCATATATATATATATATATATATATATATATATATATATATATATATATATATATATATATAAACCTCACTGACATAGTCCAATATTATTGTAAGATCATTGTTTAGATTTATTAATAAATTATGATTATGAAAAAATATTCTATAACATATTGATATATTTTAAATTTCGATAGAACATATTTATTCTTCTCCTGTCCACTACAAAATTAAGCATACAACACACAATTACATGATCAGAAACGGTCGGCCCCAGATCAATAGTGTTACTGTTGCAATTATCCTGATCAGCGGATACGATTATATGATCAATCAATGTGGTACTAGTATTGGTAGTTCTGGTTGGAACGGAAATAATCTGTTTTAAGTTAAAGGTTTCTAAGCAATCAATGTATTTGTCAGTAAATGAATTTGATTCTAAAACATTTATATTCATATCACCTCCGCATATAACGTTCTCACATACAAGTTCAGAAAACCGATTTTCAAGAACCTCAAGAAAATTATTGTAATTTGTATAACCTGGAGGTCTGTAAAGGGAACCAAAAAAGTGGGTATAATCTTTTATATATATTTTGATCCATATCTCCTCCAACACATCCCCACAGTTCAGAAATAACTGCTCATATTTTATATCTTTATTCACATATAAACCTATTCCTCCTCCACCCAAGCCCGAACGCTCTTTATGCAAGAAATCATATCCTTCAACCTGAAAAACATCATCCAATGTACCCTCCTTCATTCTCGTCTCCGACAATCCCAATACATCATATTTATACGTAAAAAGAAGACTCTTAACCTCTGTAAAGTGCCCAGACAGCGTTCTTACATTAAAAAATGCAAATGAAAATTTCCTCATCTTAATAATAAATATAATAAATCTTTACAATATACCCATTAAGCAAAAAAAAAAAAACAAAAATACCATAACAACCCAACAGTGAAAAAAATATAAACAAGAAAAACAATGAACAACTGATCAATAAAAGGAGGACTTCCCTGTCTCCGCCTCCGGTCCTATTGAACAATTTTCTGTATATCCTCTGCAGATTTCAAATTAACAATCCTCCCATTTATTCTAGTAAAAATGTTACCATGCTTTGTCCAAACTTGTTTGTTCCCAAATTTTTCTCTTCCCAACAGCAACAATTCCCGCTTGACCTTTGTAAGTTCCTCATTCATTACTATTTTGCTGCCCTTTAACATTTTCCTCCTTGCCAATACTTCATCCCTCTCTTTTTGATTATCAAAGATGACCCTAATTGATCTGGGATATTTCATTTCCTTTGTACGCTTTCCTATTCTATAACAGTTCTGAATATTTACGTTTGTTACTTCCAATTTAGAGTGTAAAATATTTTTTATGTTTGTTTCCAAACTATCATCACTTTCCTCTGGAATTCCATGGATTCTTAATTGATTTAATTTTGTATGCTGTTCCAGATTATCAACCCTTCCTTGAAGTTCCTGATTGTCATCGTTCATCATTTTTATTTTTCTATTACAATCATCCAGTCGTTCTGTTAATAAATTAATCTTCTCCTCGATTTTTTGAGACACTCTGTCAGCTACTTTGTTTGCCAGTACGGTCAATAAATCCTCATCGGCGAGCAATTCCGATAAAATATCTTTAAACTCCGCTTTTTGTCTTGCTGTAAATACCATTGTTAATATCGATACGAATGAATATCAATGGAAACAAATTTCTTCTTTATAGTAAATTATAAATATCACGCACAAATATAATGTTTGTTTTCTTTTTCACTTCACTTTTGACACTCTAATAAAAGTATATAGAAGTTTTATTAATATTTGTCCACTTTAAATCTTCTAAATTTGGAGAACAGACCGGAGACAGACACACACGTCTACTCAGTTAGACTGCACATTCGCTACTGATACTGATGATACTGATGATATTGATAAGGCTGTGAGGTCTGTTAATGATGATTTGGAAAGATTGTGTGAATTTTCACATAAACACCAACTTGAAATTAACATTGCCAAGTCCTGTTATATGCTTTTTTCCAGAATTGCAGATCCAGTTTTAAATAATATTGCATTATCGATAGATAATAATATTCTAAAAAGAGTTGACATAGCTAAAAATTTGGGCTTAATTTTTGACAGAGATTTGAGGTTTCGGCCACAGATCATTAAGTGTGTTAGGCAGGCCTATACTAATTTAAAGATGCTATATCCACATCGACACTTTTTGTCTACTACATTAAAAATCAAGTTGACGGACTCTCTGGTTCTTTCATGTTTTAACTACGCTGATGCAGTGTATGATCCGTGTCTTGATCAAGGAGATATTGCTCGTATACAGAGAGTGCAGAATTCTTGTCTTAGGTATATATATGGTATCAGAAAGTTCTCTCCGATAACATACAAATTAAAAGAAGCTAACTGGATATCTATGGCAAAGAGACGAAGAGTGCATACGGTCGTTCTATTTCATAAAATAATTTATAACAAATGCCCTCCGTATCTCATTGACAGATTAACGTTCCGAACCGATGTCCATAATTTGAATCTTAGGTTTGGGGGCCTCATATCGCCTCCTTCGCATCGATTACAAATTTTTAAGAGATCGTTTACGTATAATATTTATAAACTTTATAACAACATTTCGCGCAAACTAAAGAAATTATCGCCAGATTCGTTTAAATATCACTATAAAATGAACATCGGATAATGTATCCTCCAGCATCAAAAATTAAAGAGTATAAGGGGCTAGAAATGGAGAAATTGATTGTTTGGCTTCTTTTTTTTTTTTTATTGATTGTGAGCAGATGGTGTTTTTTTTTTTTCTTTTATCTCTGTTACTGTTATTGTTTATTCATTTATTGGTACTACATTGATCAATATATTTTAAAAATTATAGGCAAATTGTGTATACTCGGTTATTTCTAATATGTCGAATTAAAAAAGAAATCTGGAACTGGACTAGATCTTTTTTAATTGCTTCCAGTTCCATTTTGCGTATCATTAGTAGGTGTTAGTGCATAATAAAGACGGATTTGTATTTTGTTATAATTATAATTGTATTATTGTATAATTTAGTTATTGTATTCAAACATTGATACAGCAAATAAACTTATTATTATTATTATTATTATTATTATTGATTGTATCAGAAGTTGGATAAGATATATTACGTTGAATATAATAATATTTTTGTGCGATTACAGTATCTAAGACGATTATTTTATTAATTGATTGATCACATCATTCATTTACTCAAAAAAAGCAACCACCATTGTGCCCATTGTAGTTGTTCGTGATATCCAGCAAGCTGACCCTTCATTATTTTTTACAATCATTAGAAATATCATTTTTGCCTATTAACTGAATATATTTTGCAAGATCATCGAACGTAACCATCCGAGGCAGCGATCGATCATTATAAAACCGTTTATACCGAAAAAAAATGAAAGGATGCATTTTCTGAAAGATTCTTGTTTGCCGAAGCATATTGTGCGATTTATTCTTCGATTCGTAAGGTAACACCATGTAACTGACTGATTAACTGAGTATTAGTGGGGTTCAAAGTTGTATCATCAATTATTAAATATTTGTTGGATAAGACTACTATCGATTGCGGCTTTTGATTTGCTTTATATTTATATTATTTTATTTTTTGTTTGTCCTGAAATTAATCCCGTGCTTTGCTATATAAAATCCTGAATTTATTCAGAAGAATAATCATCTCAAGCTCAAGCTTTCAAAATATTTCAATATGTTATATCAATTATTTTACAGCCTTTTGGCGAATTCGAACAAATCTTCGTACTTTCTATCTGTCTTTCTGGATTTTATCTTCTTTCTGGATTAAAAAATAAAACTTTCTTGATGATTTCTTCTATGTCAAGGGAATATTTCAATGTCAAGTTATTTCAACATAAAATAATTTATGAAATTATGAAAAGTTAATAATTTTATAAATTCTTAATATAAATTCATCAAAATATAAATCATAATTTTATTATAATTGACTTCAATAAATCGAAATTTTTAAATAACAATCTTTGTCGTGACGACCAGTATATTCTGATGTTGCCACATCCTTCAGGACTGATATAGAGCATTATTCCAAAATAAAAAAATGTTAAGTAAAATTAGAGGCGTTTGTTGTTGTTAGCCTTCCTTTGAGCCCATACTAATTTCATTCTTTCGCTATGAGGTTTTTTCTTTCGTCAGACCAAGTTGTTCCAGTCTTCCTACATTTTTCTCTCTGGCCAACCTTCCAAACGTTAACCTTGTGTCTGAAACAACCTCTATCCTGAATTTCACTTTGTGTAATATTTGCTGATCTTAGGTCCTCTTTAATTGCCGCAATCCATTTAATTATTTCTACTTTAGCTCTACTCCTATTTTCATAAAATTCGACTATTTGTCTAGTTAGCCTACTCGGATTCATCCGTTTGATGTGTCCGTAAAACTTAAGTCTTCTTTTTCTCATATCGCTATGTATATCTGTGTATTGTTTGATTTCTTGGTTTTCTCCATGTCGGTATGTTGTGCTATTTATTTGTTTGGGGCCTAGAATTTTTCTTATGATTTTTCTTTCCTTCTTTTCAATGTCCTCGATGTCCCTCTTTCTATTCAAAATGAGCATTTCTGCAGCATATAGACATTCTGGCTTAATAACCGTGTTGTAATGTCTCAGTTTTGTGTTTTTAGATAGGCATTTTTTGTTGTAAATATTTTGTGTAAGTCTCAATGCCGTTTCCATTTTTTGACATCTACCCTTATTGGCCGCTTTTTCCAACCCATTTTCCATGATTATTTCACCCAAATATTTGAATTGAGAGACTCGTCTGATGTTACCATATTGTGTTTTTAGAAATGGTGTTCTTAGTCTGTTGCAGGTCATGTATTGTGTCTTTTCAAAGGATATCTGGAGTCCTACCTTTTCTGCTGTTTCTTTTAAGATTTCAATCTGTTTTTGAGCCGTTAATACATCTTGAGCTAAAATTGCTAGATCATCAGCAAATGCCAGACAATCAATTTTGATGTTGGTTCTCCCCAGTTTAATGGGCTGGTCAATATTCAGTGCCGACTTTTTTTCACGCCACTCCTGTATTACTTTTTCTAGAACACAGTTAAATAAGAGTGGCGAAAGTCCATCCCCTTGTCTCACACCAGTTTTAATTTCGAAGGATTCTGAGATGTCACCCATGAATTTAACTTTTGACCTCGTGTTAGTTAACCTTGCTTTAATAATTGCCAGCGTTTTCAGATCTAGTACTTGTTCTTTCAAGTTTCGGAATAAAGATTCGCGGTCAATAGAATCATATGCTTTTTTGAAATCCACAAATGTACAGACGAGATTTTTATTGTACAGTTTTTGATGTCTTAGAATCAACTTTAGATTCAGGATCTGTTCAGGGCAGGATCTGCCCGGTCGAAAACCTGCCTGATATTCACCAATGTTCGGTTCTAACTGTCCCTGTGCTTTGTCTAGTAGACATTGAGATAGAATCTTGTAACAAACTGGGAGAAGACATATTCCTCTATAGTTGTTTACATCCGTTCTATCTCCTTTCTATGTAGTGGATGGATTAGAGCATCTTTCCAGTCTTCCGGAATCCGTTCGGTTCGCCAAACTTCTTGTAGAATTTTGGTTATTTCCTTGATTGTACCTGGACCAGCGGATTTCAAAAGTTCAGCAGTGATTCCATCTTCACCAGAAGCTTTGTTATTTTTAAGCCGCTTGATTTGCCTAAGTATTTCCTCTTCATTCGGTGGTAATGAATCTGGGTTTGTTTGTTTAGGGTTTAGTGTTGGTAATTTGTTTAAGGGCTCAGGACAGTTTAGTATTTGTTCAAAATATTTCGAATATAAGTTCTTTGCAATTGTCTTGGTTATTTAGAGCTAGTTGTCCGTTTTCCTTTTGAAAGCATAGACTCTGCGGTTGATACCCTGTTAATTTAGTTTTAAATGTTTTGTAAAAGTTTCGGGTGTTATTTTTTTGGAAATCTTTTTCTATTTCATTAAGTTGATTGTTTTCATATTTTCTTTTAGTTTGTCTAATTAGCTTCGATGTTTCTTTTCTTACTTCCAAAAAGATTTTATAGTTTATTGCTGTTTTTTGACTGTTCCAATCTTTGAATGCTTTAAAAAATTAAATAAAATTGTCAAAATATTATCTATTATATTTAATTATTTATTTGACCTTTTCGTCGACTGATAAATGTCCTCACTCAAAATCACATAAATTTGCCGCTTTTAACTAACGAGTGGGACAAGTATCACGCACGCTCCCATTTTAATAATTGATATATTTTAAAAGAAACTAAACATATTTTTTTCTATCAGGAGTGGTGGTTAATGATTATTAATATTTTAAGAGATGGCGCCGGAAATAAGGGTCGGTTCATAGTCTAATCTCTTATGTCATTTTGTTGCTACGACAGTATCTTTTAATATACCATTGATGTTTCAACGACTTCGAGTTAGCGTCATATTTTTTTCGTGTTGTAAACATATCTAGTTTCGAGCCAAATAAAGTGCATTTGCGACACTTACTGCTTTTCTTGTTCAATCAAAGGAAAAACGCGAGTGAAAACCATCGAATACCTGTAAAACTTACGATGACAATGTTACAACGCAAGATGCGTTCAAAAAATTATTTCGACGCTCAGATCAGCCAAAAAAAAATGGTAGAGAGGTTAAATGTTGGTCGCCGAACCATTTGTGATGTATCTAAAAGAAAGGAAAGATCCAGATCTTTCTGGCCTTAAATCATCATCAGTCGGGCTCGAGTTGAACGTTCGAAAGCTGCTGAAGGAATATTAATCGGTCGAATAGGATGAAAGCAGCATTGAAATGCAGCTCACGCCTGGTGGTTCATAATAGTACTACTGTATGAAACCGTTCGGACCCAAATCCAGGCCCTATATTTATGTAACAGATATACATGAAAATACACAGAGGGTTAGTGGAGAAACTAGTTAGTGGAGAGTGGAAAGTAGGAAAAAAAACAATTTTGCCGAATTGAACAAAAACGATTGTACCGAAGGCCAATATCGGTTCGGTTCGGAGCAATTCGGAATTTTCTTTCGCGCTCTTTCTGAAAAGACGTTTGGAAAGAATCGGAGGCTCCCTGTAGAATCGGAGTCTCCCATTTTATATTCAAAGGAGTATCCGGTAAATAAAACAATGTATCGATCTTAGTCATTGTTCTATAGGTTTAACCGATATATTTAACTGCATTTGTTATTGTATTTGCGAAAATATATTTGCTTTTAATTGTTATTTAGGCTTTCGGTGCTGTTTTCGACATTATACTAATATATCTTTACATAAGATATGGAAACTTAAAGGTAAGTTCACAATCAAATCAGATTAGGATTCCTTTTGTTTTTTTGCATTCATTTTTATAACTTTTATATATAAAGAATATGCATGTAGCAACACAACCGAGGGTAGTAATAATGAGAAAGCCCTACATGATCGTCTATTTTGTAGGATACGAATAATAATATTCAAGAATTAGAGAAGAATAGACAAGAATAAAATTCAACTACCAATTTGGAATGCAATCGTATATGAAAAGTTTTATATATACTTATGAACGTTTTAAAGAATAATCTAATTTATAGATGGTCGAAGAGTACAGATATTTGTGTGATCAGTTTTCCATGGAATCAAAACAAATATCTGAGGGAGTATGCAAAAAAAGAAAAATAGAAAAGCAAATCTACCATCCAAACAAAATATAAATTCTATTCCAAAATAAACAGTTCAAACATAAAACAAAACCATAAATCAAAACCATAAAACAAAACAGTTCAAATATTTACTCTTTTCAGGATTTTGGTACAGTTCATCTATTAATTGACCATATTTATTTGATACGGTATGTTTAAACATAGGTTAGGAATTTATTGTAGGTATTGAAGAATGATGGTAGGCTGACATTGGTTATAGGATATGTTATGGTACATAATGCTTTTCTAGTGGGCAGACCTTAACAGTACAAATACCATTTTTGCGGTTAAGTTGAATAAAACCTATAGCCTTGTCACCGTAACTTTCTCGGGATTCCCTACAAATAGTTTAATTATATTTAATAGAAATATTTTGTTTCTTATTTTCATTTACATTATTATTTTTTAAAACACTTACATCTATGCTTTAGCACCTCGAACTTCAGCTGAATTGAACCGAATGTCATTCTTCAGAAAATCTGTGATTGGCATCCACAAACTATATACTTTGAACAAACCATTTTTTACTTTTCTCCGAAATTAAAAATGTGTTTTTTAAGAAACAAATATGAATTATTAACCGCTTCATCTGGTATAATGTATTTATTTTATTTTTAAATTTAGTGTTAATTAATTTTAGAAAGCCATTAGCAGCAATGCAACTGTATGCTCTTTTTAATATACAAGGATGAATCAAATTAAAAACGGAATTTTACAATTAATTTCCTTCAATCACAAGCAGACTGTCAGTGTAGGCAATGTATTAGGAGCAATGTATAATAAAGTTTAACTTATTTTGCCAGAGATTTCGCCCTTTGTTTTAGACTTAGGTAGTATTGGACTAGACTTAGTTTTAGCATTGGTAAAATGTTCAAATAGGTGTATTTCAGTGGGAGGCGATTACTTTGATGAAGACAAAATTAGTTTGGATGAATAAATAAATACTTTGTTTTTTATTTTATAGTTTGTTTTAAAACGTCACGTTACTTTTTGATCATAGTAGTGCATGCATATTTCCTTTAATATCAATTAATTATTCATTTTAATATAGTTTGATTCACCCCTGCTACAACGTTTTTTATTTTTAAAAGATTATTTTGGGTTAAAATAGACTATTTACAGTTTTTGTAACGCTTAAGCTCAGTAAATAAGCCATTTTGATACTACATTAGATCATTTTTGGCTAAATTACCAAAAATTATTGAAGTAATGATTTCATAGTAAGGTTTTCGATATATTATAGTTATTCTTTATTACATTATCTGACTGCAAATTTTGAATAAAATACTTAATATTAATACAGGAAACGGAATGAAATATGAGGGTTTCTAAGGAAAATAAAATTTTACGGCAAATGATTTCAATAACCCACGAAAATATTTCCGTCGTTCCTTTTAGAAATAAATTAAATAAGAAATTAACGAGCTTCACGATTCTAGCCAAAAATTCAATTCTTTAACCACATCCTTGACGCGTCCATTTTTTTTCTTCGAGTCGCCTGAATGAATTCTGTCGATGTCGATTTAGATCTAATGACTTAAAACGTTATTGCGACTTTTTTCTTCTCAAATCTGTTTCAAAGAACTTTGTTCAATGGACCATGGACATAAGTTATTGAATTTTTCCTTCAGAAATTGTGTAGAAACAGTAATCGTGTAAGATATGCTTGGGATGGTACCGTGATATTGCATTTTCTTTCCGTAATAAATTTACAGTTTTTTTGGATTAAATTCCATGTGAATGCTTTTAACAGAGAACTACATGAAACTAATAGTTTCTTCTGCAGTAGAATTGGCCACTAATATCAAAAAGTAAAGGTAAAGCTCTAAAACAACGTATGTGAACTGAGATTACGTCGAGTAAATAGTAATGATATGCACTTTATTGGTTTATTAGAATAATTCTTATGGAAAAGGTGCTTCCATAATCTCAAGAAATCAAGTGCTGTGAGCTTTTTGATGCCTAGAAATCAACTCTGATAATGGCTCGCGATAACCATTATCGCGTAAAAACTTACTGATGACACGAAAAAATCACAGCGTCAAAAGGGGATCTAAAATTAAGAATTATTAATTGTATGTGGTTCTTTCTAGGCAAGAGTGTAAAATCCGACAACGAATTACCCCTCAGTCACGCCAGTTAAAGGCTGGGTCAGGAGGGATGCCTTCTGAGAAGTGTTCTACGTTGGTCACTCGCCAGTGGGTAGGCTTCCTGAGAGACTTATGGGTGGGCAGACATAACCAAGGGTTGATAGCCTGAGGGGAGTGCTGGCCTGGGTTTGTCGGTAGCTGATGACTGTGGTTCGGAATCCACGTTAAGCTGCAGGTCCAGTCGCTATATAGCCTTAGATGCTGGTGCGCCTCTAACCGTAAATCCTTTCCTTTTTTTTTAGTTGTAAAATTAACCTTGGAAATTTATTAAATCAAAATAGGAACCTTAATTTCCAATCAAATACATTTTCTCGGGAGTATTAAACTAAAACCAAGGAAAAAACGTATGTTCTTTTAAATATTGATTTTATTTTACCTTTTATTTTTAGATTTTTTTTTCCTGTTTTAGCAACGAATTGCATTAAAATAAAAAATAAATAAAATTAATTGTAAAGTGTTTTTTACATTTACAAAAACGAAAAATCTTGGAGGACAAAACGCATTTGACGAATGAAACTAAATCAAAATGCAAAATAACAAGTAGGAACTGATTTATAAAAATATGACTATTCAACATAACTCACAGAGTTAATATATGATTGAATCTATATAGTAAAAAAAACTAGAATGTTATCAAAAAATGAACTTAGATCGTCTTGAGGCACGTGTTATTTTTGTTAAAAAAATCTCTCGTATTTCTTCATCATGATTCGATTGACCGCGAATCTTTATTTCGAATTTTGAAAGAACAAGAACTAGATCTGAAAACTCTGGCGATTATTAAAGCAACACTAACTAACACAAGCAAGGTCAAAAGTTAAAATCATGGGTGACATCTCAGAGCCCTTCGAAATTAAAACGGGAGTAAGACAAGGGGATGGACTCTTGCCACTTTTATTTAACTGTATTCTAGAAAAAATAATACAGGAGTTGCGTGTAAAAAAATCGGCCCTGAATGTTGACCAACCCATTAAACTGGGGAGAACCAGCAAATGATCTAGTAATTTTAGCTCAAGATACATTAACAAAATATGGTAACATCAGACGAGTCTCTCAATTTAAATATTTGGGTAAAATAATCATGAAAAACGGGTTGGAAGAAGCGGCCAATAAGAGTAGATGTTAAAAAATGGAAACTGCATTGAAACTTACACAAAATATTTACAACAAAAAATGCATATCTAAAAACACAAAACTGAGACATTGAAACACAGTTATTAAGGCAGAAATAGAAAGAGAGACATCGAGGAGACTGACAAGAAAGGAAGAATAATCATAAGAACAATCTTAGGCCCCAAACAAATAAATAGCACAACATACTGGCTTCTAAAAAACAACGCCAATGTATATATATATGTATATATATATGTATATATATATATATATATATATATATATATATATATATATATATATATATATATATATATATATATATATATATATATATATATATATATGAAATTAATTTATTTTGCATATAAAAGTGTTATATTATCTAATCTTTAATTCGAGATAATTGCCACGGGCTCTAATAATCAATTGTACTAATAAACATTCTTCAGTAGCAGCTAGTTTGGTATTCACGCCATTCTCGTACTTACGTAAATATATTTTTCGTATCTTGTACGGCGGCGAAATTCCAGTAACTTTAAATTGTTCTGTTGTAGTTAAATGGTCAATTTTCTCGCCAAATCGTTTTAATTGTTGTCCTGGAATGTTTCAAGAATCTTAAATCCTTTAAGTTAACCAATGACATTGCTATTTGAAATTGTCATATAAAAATCACTTTATTAATTGAATCAAATTTATACAGATTATCCCACGGAAAACGGTCTTCTTGGCGTAACCAGAAGCTAATGCGTGTATTATTTATTTAATAAGTATTAATTATTGTTTCTAATTCATTATTATTAGTAATTAATTATTATTAATTGAATATAAATATTGATTAATTAACTTCGTCAAAGCTGTTATGGTAGTAGGACAATAAGCAGTAACTGTTATAAGTTATTTCGAAAATTTCGGGCTAGCATTGTCAAATGAAAGGGATCGTTTTATTCTGCCATCCCCAATATTTATCCGATATAGCATCGTGCAACTGTATCCAAAAATTCTTCGATTAACGTTTGGACCTATAGTACGTTTCGATGACATATTTGGAGGCGATTCCCAAAAATTAATTCCATTCCAAGATTGTACCGATAAACATTGAACCTAAAAGGTATACAACTTTGCTCCCGCCGTTCTTTTTTCAAAATTCAAAGTTTTATTGTAAAAAACTATACATTTACGATTCAAAGTATGGTCCATCGATGGCCACTACTTTCTCCCACCTTCAGGCAGCATTCAAATCCCTAGTTGAAAAAACTGCTCATCTTTTGAAGCGATCACCGAATCGAACCAATTTTTGACTTCTTAATAAGACCGGAAGTGCTGATCAGCCAGGCCGTGTCCCGAATCGATCCAGGTGATACTCAGAGGGAGCAACGTCTGGATTATACAGCGAGTTAGGACTCCCCATTTCAACGTTTCCAAATATATCTAGACTACTTTCGCAACATGGAGCCGATCATTGTCATGCTGCAAAATCATTTTATAGTTTCTTTCTCTGTATTGCGGCAGTTTGTCATTTAATGCTCGGCTCAAACGCATTAATTTCGATCGATAACGATGATTGTGATTGTGATTATTTCACACGGTTTTAAGAACTCATAATACACTACACCAAGCTGGCCCCACCAAATACAGAGCATGACCTTGGAGTCGTAAATATTCCATTTGGCCGTTGGCGTGGAAGTGTGGCCGGGATATCCTCATGATTTTCGATGCTTGGGGTTATCGTAATAAACCTATTTTTCGTTCCCAGTCACAATGCCATGCAGAAATCCCTCCCGTTTTTGCCTTTCAAGCAATTGTTCACAAGCAAACAAACGGCGTTCAATATCTCTCGGTTTCAACTCGTATGGAACCCAATTCTGAGTCATTCCCATGTCTTTGAGGCGTTTTGAAATTCCTTGTTGAGTCACTCCCAATGATCTCGCCAATTCTTCTTGAATTTGACATGAGTCTTCATTAAGCAATGCCTCTAATTCTTTATCTTCAAAAACGTGAAAATCACCGCTTTTGAAGTGTTGAACCCACTCACGACACGTTCTTTTACTCATAGCGGCCTCACCATAAGTGTCTGAGGGCATTTGGTGAGTCTCAACCGCAGATTTCTTTATAACAAAGAAATAAATTAATACCTTCCGCAGATGACGAGAATTTGGCTCATAAACTGACATTTTTAATCGCAAATAACTTAATGATGTAAACACAAATCGACTGCTGGTGCTATGGGGTTATGTTTACAAGATGCCCAAAGGTATTGCCTGTCATCTATGATGTATTTATTTCGACGTCTACTTACCACTAAAACCACCAATAGGAAAATGATGGGAGCAAAGTTGTATACCTTTTATTTTCAATATAAAATAATAAAAAACTAGAAACAACTATAGCCTTATATGTAATTCCGTATCAGTCGATATTTCCTTGGGACAAAAAAGGTAAAGGTACAGTGTTAGGGTTAGAGGCGCATCAGCAACTAGGCTATTTAGCGACTGGACCTACAGCTTAACGTGGGTTTCGAACCACGGTCATCAGCTTCCGACAAACCCAGGCCAGCACCCCCCCTCGGCCTATAAACCCTTGGTTATGTGCCTACCCATAAGTCTATCAGGAAACCTACCGACTGGCGAGTGACCAACGTAGAACACTTCTCAGAAGGCATCCGGCCTTACCCAGCCTTTAACTGGCGTGACTGAGGGGTAACTCGTAGTCGGATTTTACACTCTTGCCTAGAAACAATCACAAATATTTAGAAAGTAAACAGACAGAAGGAAGAAAGAAAAACAACCATCCGAGCGCTGGAATCGAACCAACTACCGCTCCAGTGCGGTTTCGACAAAGCAGCGGCAGGCCGCTGCTCTTACCGTCCGCACCAACGCGACCGGCGGACAAAAAAAGGAAAGGGACTTTTTTGTGAAAGATTGTTTTATTTTTGAAGGCTATTTTACGAGGGTGACATGAAAAGATATATCTTTTTTAACTGTTATGCCTATTTATGACGTAATGACTGACTATATGATCTTATGACTCCAAACCACGGTCATCAGCGATCGGTTAACTCCCAAAGGCTATCAATCCTGCGTATATAGATGCTTAAGCTTCGGTTTTTAACATACCAGGTGATCAGCAAGTGAGTAAATGATATTGTCTGAATTATTGTGGCGTGCTCATATATTTTTTTCTTTTGTTGGGTTTTTCGCCACGATCTAAAACTCAAAAAATTTCAAAAATATCTGTTCTTATGTAAATAAAGAATCACTGGATAAAAAAACAAGAAACAAAAGGGAGACAATCAGTGATTCTCTTTCTGTAATAAATTTTCCTAACGAACAAAATTTTAAAAAATACAAAACATTTGTAAAATAAATACAAACTTTTAAATGTTAACGTTTCGGGAGGCATTCTCCTCCTGTTTTCAAAACGAATCTAAAAAATAAATTATATTCATTTCTATATATGCTGAAAAGACAGGAAGTAAATATATTTTGTATATCAATGATATTTACTTAGGTAGATTTAAATTCAATATGGTTCCCGATTCTAAAGAATACAATTAAAAACGTTTTAAGTATTTTATTATACAATAATCATACAGTAAGCCCCACCTATATATATATATATATTTTTGGTGGTAAACCACTGTCATTAAAAAACTATTATTGTCAATGTACGTATTATTGACATTTACACAAAATATATTTACTTCATATCTTTTCAGTATATATAGAAATTAATATAATTTATTTTTTAGATTTGTTTTGAAAACGGGAAGAGGAGACCTCCCAAAACGTCGACGTTTAAAAGTTTGTATTTACTTTAGAAAATTTTTGTATTTTTTAAAAAGTTTTTCGTTAGGCAAATGTATTACAGAAAAAAAATCACTGAGAAATTTCTCTCCGTTTTGTTTTTTACCCAGTGATTCTTTATTTACATAAGAACAGATATTTATGATATTTTTTTGAGTTTTAGATTGTGGCGAAAAACATAAACATGAAAAAATATTAAAGTAAATGATCTTTTAGGAGGTCTTCGGCATCAAACTGGTGAGCCAAGGGGCGTTTCGTTGTCGAATACTCTTGTTTACTACGTATAAAAAACTACTACAACCAAATATTATACACAATCCTGTCGATCTTATTTTAAGGGAATAAATAGTAAACTATAATAGCCACATTTCTCAGACTGAACAAATACTTTTAAACGTATAATTATATAATATATTGCTCGCTCTGTTTTAGCATTAGTGTGAAGCTGCATCAATAAAATAAAGTTAATAAAACCATAAATAAATTCTTCTGTTGAAATCTTTGGTGTAAAACAATAAGCTAAAATAGATTTACCACTAAATACCAAAGCAATTATTTTTAATTTCTGGTGGCGTTTTTAGTTAACCAAGTTAGCATTATCAGGAAAAGATCTCTTGAAATTAAATACAAGTGCTTTGTGGTAAATCTCTTTGAGTTTAACAAAACCGTAGATGCGATATTCATATTAAAATTAAGTTTTCCATGATATATGTTCCTTAGGTGTCAACACTCAAAAAATGCATCAAAGCAGCGCTGTTCAACAATTTGGGATGAATCCCATCAGTTCTCAAAATTGGAATTTCCGATGAAAAGACTCTCTTCAAAGCCATTGCCACGAATGAAACTACCGTTACCATAATACTGAATGAGGTGCCAAAGTATTCTTAGAATTATTGAATAAATTGACTGTTAGGTGTAACATCACTGTAATAAGCTAAAAAGGGCTTTTTTAACAATTTTTTCTTGAGTGGAAGAAGAGGTAATAGGATAATAAAATTTAAAAAGGTTGTTAGGTATATATTTAAGTATAATATAAAACATTATCAAAAAATATTTAAAAATGACGACACTGGAGCCATTCTTGCAAAACATGTCGAATTTAAGGCGCTCTGCGGCACTTA
This sequence comes from Cosmopolites sordidus, assembly GCA_031761425.1. Lineage (NCBI taxonomy): Eukaryota > Metazoa > Arthropoda > Insecta > Coleoptera > Curculionidae > Cosmopolites > Cosmopolites sordidus. The sequence goes on along the minus strand of JARFXV010000856.1, from coordinate 1,420 downwards.
ATCTACTATGTTTCACTATTAATTCACATAATCTACATGTTTTTAGTTAGTGATATCCGTAGGCGATTTTGAAAATATTGATTTTTGTGTAATTAGCGAGTATCTAAATAAAAAACGTAAAATTTTCGACAAAACAAGCAGTTATTTATTAATAAATAACTTAACTTAACTTATCGAAAATTCCGTACGTATTTTACTTCAAAATGTTTTTTTTAATTCGCATGAAAAGAATGAAAATTGTTGGAACTATGCTGCGTGCCGTTTTGAAAAATCATATTTTGAGAAAAACGCGTTTAAAGCTTTGAAATGGTATTATAGACATGAAAAAAATAAAAAATCCGACTATTGAAAAATAGTTTACCCATTAATCTGCTATCCTCGGATCATAAAGATGTCTTTTATATTTAAATATTCTTCCACATTCTCTTTCCTCGAACATTTTATGTTAAAGCGTGCTTCTTTCGCTGCATCTGTCAGAGACATCTCGGTGTGCTTGATCTGCTTAGCATCGGCTTCAAGGCAAAAATTGTATGATTGGACGCCAATATCCATATCCAAAAGATTCATAATTCGAAGAATATTAGTCAGTCCATCATTAAAAGTGCCCACAACAATATTAATCGCTATATTCAAGGACTTTTTGCCACTTGAATAACATTTTGGAGCAAATTTCCAAACAATAGCATTGAAACTTTCGTTGCTACTTTGCTTGTAGTCTCCCAAAGCAACTTTTCTCGGCTCACGACCTCATAAATCGGTTTGACTACTTTCGAATCGCTCTCAGCTTAAAATCTATTCAACGGTCATCTCGATGACATATTGCTCCGACGCCGCGTTGAATATGATTTTTTTGTACCTTTCCCGCTCTGGTACATTTTTGAATCACTCATTGTAACTTATAAGCTCTCTAAGATTACAAATAAAACTATTAAAAATCAGCTCCACACACAAAAAACATGATTTCAAGCGAGGAAATTGTCTTTTTTACATGTACTGGCGTTATATTAATGTACTTTTGTTTCTAAATGCTTCTGACTAAACATAAACATCTTTTAACAGCATCTGTTGTGTATTAGAAAAATTAGAAATCATAAAGTAAAATATTAAACTGTACCTAGAAGTTGGTTCCCAAGATCTCCGGATCTCATCGTTTCTGAATTCTTCCTTTAGTCTTATCTGAGAGAATGATAATAATTCCAATAATAAGCCTCAATAGTAGATTAGGTTATAAACAGCATTCGGCGGAAAGTAGATAAATATTATTTAAGGTGATGGAAGATAAATAAAAATAAATAATAAATACTACTTTAGTTTTCTTATATTATAACCTGTACATTAAATATTTGTTGATAGGGCAAGTTGGTTTTGCTGAAGTATACTTAATATAAATGTACAAATATATAATATATATATATATATA
>JARFXV010000855.1:0-86563 GCA_031761425.1 Cosmopolites sordidus | reverse complement strand
CTGTTGGTAAAAAACATTATTTTGTCAATATAAGTACCATTGACCATTGTTATATAAAAAAATATTATTTTATTAATTTTTAAATTTCATTTTATTATATTATATTATTATTTATTTATTTTTAAATTAGTTTTGAAAACGGGAAGAGAAGAAAAGAAAAGTTAACGTTGAAAATTTTTTAGTTTTTTTAGTTAGTATTATTTTACTTACATAAGAACAGATATTCTTGATAATTTTTTTGAGTTTTAGTTCGTGGTGATGAACCCAAAAAAGAAAAAAATATATGAACACGCCACAACCATTTAGACAAAACTACCAGTGAACCTCACTTAATAACTCACAATGAATTTAATGATTTGGTACGTGACCTGGAATTATCAAAACAAAAATCGGGACTTCTTGGTTCCAGACTTTAACAGCGGATCCTGTTAGATAAAAATTCAAATGTTTCACTTTATCGAAAACGGAATGTAATATATTCAACTTTTTATAAAATGGAAGGATCACTACGTGTCTGTTGTGATAGTTTAGTGAATGAGCTTAATATAGAACATGTACCTTTTGAGTGATGTAGTTTCATAGATTCGTCGAAATACAGTCTAAAAGCAGTTTTGCTTCAAAATGGAAACAAAAACCCATCTATTCCTTTAGCTCATTCATTGACAATGAGAGAAACCTATGACAACTTAGCAACCATACTAAATCGCGTTAAATATGAAAACTATCAGTGGGATATTCGTAGGGACTTAAAAGGTATATTACTAGGACTTAAAAGTGGTTTTACAAATTATTGCTGTTTTTTGTGTCTATGGCCGAGTAGGACAACAAAAGAACATTACAGTAAGAAAGATTGGCCTCATAGAACTTCTTTTGAATCTCATACTTCAAACATAAAATATGCCCCCCTTGTTAATCTAAAAAACGTACTTATTCCGCCTCTCCATATTAAGCTTGGACTAATGAAAAACTGTATCAAAGCCATGGACAAAGGTTCTGATTTCAAGTACCTAATAGAAATATTTCAATCAATTTGATTTCATCAATTAAATGATGCAAAACTAAAAGAAGGCATATGCCTTCTTCAATAAATATTCCAATATATATTTATTGGACCTCAAATAAGAAAGTTTCTAGGTGATTTCCTTTTTTAAGAAAAATTAAATGAAAAGGAATTGGCAGCTTGGAAGTGTTTTGTAAAGTTAGTGAAAGGATTTCTGAGCAACAAGAAATGTGAAAACTATAAAAACCTCATAGATGAACTCTTGAAAGCCTAGGGTGTCGCATGTCATTAAATACTAAGATATCGCATGTCATTAAAAATTCATCTTTTACACTCTCAATTGGATTTTTTTCCGGAAAATTTGGGTGCAGTAAGCGACGAATAAAAAAGAGATTTCAACAGGACATCAGGACGATAGAAGCAAGATACCATAGACGCTGAAACCTATCTATGTTGGGCGACTATTGTTGGTTTTTAAATAGATGATGCTACAGGACATAAAAGGAAAAAGTGAAAGTTTTTGTCGCTGTATATTTCATGTAATGTATTTTTAATTCACATTTTCCTCAGTAATGAATTTACACAGATTTAACACGTTTTAAATGTTTATATTAAATACATATTAGATTGTAAAAATATGTCGCCTCCTTTTTATTTCCCCACCACCTACCCCCTGTAACAAAAAAACTGTTATTAGCTTACCATTTTCGTATTAATATTACAAAATACTTCATATTAACCTATTTTCATTAATGTTATCTCAAAAAAGTTTAAAATTTCGTAAAGTAATAAAATAAATTAAATGGAGAAAATTGAGCCTAGACATTTTATTTCACTAGGATAACAACTATAAAAATTGCCTTTCAATCTCGAAAAAAAGAAAAGTTGAGAAAGAAAAGGAATGTTCCATCATTGATTCAGTAAACATATTCACCAAACGTTCTAGATGTTTTATTTTATATTACGGACAATATATGGTGAAGTCTCTTCGTAATTATTGTTATTTAATATCTGGTGATACATATAAAATGTGTTGCCTAATCACGAGTTTACTTGAGTTTCATTAGCTTATAATTGCGAAACTATGTAATTAATAACTTATCCGTTTGACTCATGCCATTGTGAGACAGGGATCCTGACATGCAATACAAGTAGGTAAATGATTTTACATGATCCCATTTTTTTTATAAAGGGTGATTTTTGAGAGTGTCCGAACTTCCGATAGGGGTCCCTGTCAATCAAGACAAATGTCATCATGGTAATGACAACATTAGAGCAACGCTTGCAAATTGTCGATATGTATTATCAAAATCAGGGTTATGTGCGCTAATAACTAATAATAAACTAATGGAGTCTTTTTAGGGAACATCATCGCCCAACTGAGCGATGTATTCGCCGAATTATCGACAAATTCCGAACGCATTTCACGCTGTTCGATGTTAAAATAATGGGACAAAAAACTGTGCGTTCCGAAGAAAATATCGTCGCTGTTGCTGACAATGTTGATGAAGATCCAAATTTATCAATTCGTAAATGAAGATCGTTACGGCGCGATGATCAGTGATTATTTAATTCCGAATTTGAATGGTATTGAGCTGGAGGAGATGTGGTTCCATCAGGACGGCTCCACATGTTATATAGCCAACCCAAAAATCAATTTATTGAGGGAATAATTCGGTGAGAAAATTATGTCTAGGAACGGACCTGTTAATTGTCCAGGTAATACATGTGATTTAACGCCTTCAGATTATTTTCTTTGGGGTTATATTAAATCTTTGGTCTATGCTAATAAACCACCAACTATTAACGCCTTGAAAGCCAGTATACCTCGGAAAGTTAGGGATTATGCCCCAATTGCTTGAAAATGTGATGAAAACTGGATTGACCGAATGTCGCTTTGTCAGAAGTAGCCGCGGCGGACATTTATTCGGAATTATTTTCAAATATGAATGCCTTTAAATGTTATTTCACATAAAATAAATAGTTTCAAGGCATCTAATTTGGTCATTTTATTTGAACTCAAAATTTGGACACACACAAAAATCACCCTATATATGCAATAGATTTTGCCCCATTGGACTAAAAGCTACATTTATGGCAAACAGGTTAGAAAATTTTTTATTAATTCTACGTTTATACAAATTTTTAGATGACGAAGAAAATTAAATCAAAATCCAATTTTCGAATACCATACCTCCACTGAAATTATAAAAGTGATTTTATTGCAATTCAAAGTTATGTAATTTTATTTCAGTTTATACTGAAGTATTTTTAATTCGCAAATTGTGATACATTTTGATAATAAATTAATCTTGGTTGTGCTTTATGAATATATGCAAAACACTCAAAACAGATTAGATTAGGTATATCAGCTTTAATTTTTTACTGTATTCTCCTGGATGGTTTAGCTGTAATATATATCTTCTCTTTTTTTGTAGCGAAATAGGTTTTTATTGGCGACCTTTTAGAGTGCCCACAAAAACATTGCTTCATGGGAGCTTCCGCGAGAGGGTACTGTGCGAAAAATCAACTAAACTAAAAAATATTGTTTTATGTTGAAAAAAATGTTGGGAAAGATGCCCTTCAAGAAGTTTTGGAACAAATTTCCCTTATAAGAAATTGAAAAGTAATTATTTCAAATATATATATATCATCATCATCATCATCATCAGCCCGTATCGATCCACTGCAGGATGAAGGCCTCTTCAGCATGCTTCCAACCTTCACGGTCCTGGGCTTTCCTCTGCCACTCGGGTCCAATATACTTAACGATGTCATCAGTCCATCGTGCTTTCGGTCTTCTTCGCGGACGTTTGCGATCAAGCGGTATCCACTCCAGGATTGCCTTGGTCCATCTGTCGTCCCATCGCCTCGCTATATGGCCTGCCCATCTCCATTTCAACTGTTTTACTCTTCCAATGATGTCACAGACTTTTGTTTGTTCCCTGATCCATGCGCAGGACTTTCTGTCTCGTCTTGTAATGCCAAGCATACATCTTTCCATTCCCCTCTGTGCCACCCGAAGTTTTTGAATTGATTGCGATGTGAGTGTCCAGGTTTCACTTCCGTATGTCATAACGGGTAGAACGCACTGATCGAATACTTTTCTTTTCAGGCAAAGTGGGAGTCTGCTCTTAAACACTATGTTGAGCCTACCAAATGCCTGCCAGCCACATTTAACACGCCGTTCCACCTCCCGGGCGGTATTCCCCTCCATGGAAATCCTCTGCCCAAGATATACAAAGCTGTCCACAATCTCTAAATCCCTTCCTAAAACTGAAATTCTTCTGTCCTGAGCGAAGTTATTGAACATAACCTGACTCTTTTTCAGATTTATTTTCAAGCCAAATGGTTCGCCAGCCCTTTGCAGTTCTTGTATGCGTCTTTGCAGCTCCTCTGGGTCTTGTGAAATGAGAATAATATCATCTGCAAATCTAAGATGGTTTAAGTTTGCACCATTGATCTTTACCCCATCCTGTTCCCAATCCAGTTTACGGAATATTTCTTCAAGGCCAGCCGAGAAAAGAATAGGCGATATTGCGTCACCCTGCCGTACACCTCGTTCTATATTAATTCCCACTTCAAGATCATCAAGGTGAATTGTGGCTGTAGCTCCATCATATATCGATTCTAATAGGTTTACATAGGCTCTCTCTACACCTTGGCTAAGCAGTGCATCCATTATCGCATGCTTTGAGATGGAATCAAATGCTTTTTCGTAGTCGATAAAAGCCAAGCACAGTGGCATGGTGTATTCGTTGTGCCTTTCTATGACCTGCTGTACAACCTGGATGTGATCCATTGTACTGAATCCACTTCTGAATCCTGCTTGTTCTCTTGGTTGTGCGTCATTCAGTTTTTTTAAAATTCTTTTAGAAATTATCTTAGTGAAAACTTTGTACATCACTGATAGGAGGCTTATTGGACGGTAGTTCTTTAAATCTTCCTGTGCTCCTTTTTTATGTAAAAGGATCACTTCTGCATTTTTCCATAAGTCAGGTACTTTTTGTTCTTTGAGGCATTTTGAGTATAATTTTGCCAGTGTTTTATGTAACGTCCGACCACCAGCTTTTAGCATTTCGACAGTTACACTATCCTTTCCTGGAGCCTTGCCGTTCTTCATCAATTCTATAGCATTTGTTACTTCCTCCACTAGGATATCTGGTATTATATATTGTTCTTCCGTGGGTATTGCTTTCCCTGACTGGCTCTGATCTTCATATAACTGGGAATAAAACCTTCTGACAATCTCTAACATTTGGGTACGCGTCCTGCACACTGTGCCATCCTCACGCTTTAAAGCATATATTTGCGTTGTTTTGTTTCTCAGCTTCTGTTTAGCTTTGTTAATTCCTTTGTTTTCTTCCAGGGTTTTTTGCACTAGCTGCATATTGAATCGGCGCGTGTCCTCTCTGATACGTTTTCTTATAGTTTTGCAGAGCTCAGTGTACTCGACCCTGCCAAAAGGACTACCTGCATTTCTCATTGCTCGCCGTTTCTTCATTAAATCAATGGTCTCACTGGAGATTTTTATTTGTTTGAGACATTTTTCCTCTGGTGCTATTGAAGCAGCCGTTTGAAGTACATTGTTGGCGATTTCTTCATATTGAACTGATATTTCCACCTCCTCTGGATCTTGTAACGCAGCAAACCGGTTTGACAAAGCAATCTCAAAATCGCTTCCTCTCTCCAGCAGTTTTCCAGAATCCACCTTGCCCTTCTTTGATCTTACCATTTTTTCGCGCTCTTTTCGACAGTCAATCCGAACCCTTGCTCGTACAATTCGGTGGTCACTTCCAACATTAAAATTGTTAAGGACAGTACAATTGGTAAATATTGTTTTATCGTTGGTCATGATGTAGTCAATTTCGCTTGTGAGCCCAGATGGACTTTTCCATGTCCATTTTCTGCTGATATTTTTCTTATAGAATGAATTCATAATATATAGTTCTTGTCCTTCAGCAAAATCAACTAATCTGTCACCTCTATTGTCTCGCTCACCAGTTCCATATGGGCCAGTTGCATTTTCGTCTGTTCTTGTTGTTCCAATTCTGGCATTAAAATCACCCATCAGGATTTTGTACCTACATTTCTCCTTGTATAAAAGCTGGGCCACATCATCATAAAATTCCTCAATTTCCTCATCTTTATGGCTTATAGTTGGTGCATAAGCTTGGACGATTTGAAGCCTAAACTTTTTATTCAGCTGAATGACGCATTGGGCTAATCGGTCGGATGTACTTTCAAATTTTACCACACTGTCCTTCAGCTTTCGATTGATGAGGAATCCTATTCCGCCACATCGGCCATTTTCCGTACCTCGAGTGTAGAGTACGTGTAGAGTTGGTTCCAGTTTGATTAACTCTTCACCTTTCCTTCGTGTTTCACAGAGCCCAATAATATCCCAATGTATGTTGTCAAGTTCGATTAACAGTTCTTGCAATCGGGCCTCTGTTTTCATAGTCCGTATATTTAACGTTGCAATGTCAAAAGTCCAATGGCAGCCTGATCTAACCCGGTGATTCTTAGCACCCTCTGCCTTGGGGCAGGTCTTCCCGCTGCCGTAGGTAGTTGCCCCTTGGCCTCCGGGGAATGAGGGCCGTGTTTGAGGTTGTACTGTCATATTTCAACATACTGAAATACCATGTTGAAGGTATGGACCGTAATCTGCCACGCTGGTCCAATGCGGGTTGGCAGATTTTGGATCATGTTAGTCTGAGGCCTCCGCTTTGACCTGTCCGCCAGGGGTGACCCTCCCAGGAGCATAGACTCCAGACGGCATAGCTCAAAGCTTCATTACCCTACTCAAACCCCTTTACCACGTCAAGGTCTGATCCACAAAGGGGTTCTGATCACAAAGGGTTGTGCTTTATGAATATATGCAAAACACTCAAAACAGATTAGATTAGGTATATCAGCTTTAATGTTTTACTGTATTCTCCTGGATGGTTTAGCTGTAATATATATCTTCTCTTTTTTTGTAGCGAAATAGGTTTTTATTGGCGACCTTTTAGAGGGCCCACAAAAACATTGCTTCATGGGAGCTTCCGCGAGAGGGTACTGTGCGAAAAATCAACTAAACTAAAAAATATTGTTTTATGTTGAAAAAAATGTTGGGAAAGATGTCCTTCAAGAAGTTTTGGAACAAATTTCCCTTATAAGAAATTGAAAAGTAATTATTTCAAATATATATATATATATATATATATATATATATATATATATATATATATATATATATATATATATATATATATATATAACATTAACATAGCTTAACATTTCACTTTCTATCATACTACCCAAGTCAACATTGATGGAGGTGGTGGATCTTTAGGAATTTACAACCGAAAAATGCTTAAGGTCTTCTCTGTATTAAAGCAAATATTTCTAAACGGGGTGTTATTTATTAATTAAAAACCAAAATATTTAAATTAGATGCTCGAAATGGCTTCCACCAACCTCTATACACGACCTACATCTACGCACTACCGATTCACGCGTTCGTTCTAAAATTTCAGGCGTGTTGCGAATTTTATCAAAAGCTTGCGAATTTTATCAAAAAGCACAAGGAAACGCGTACGTGAAAATGCTGCCTTCTACAAAAGTCTTGCTCTTCTGGCATAACAATTGACCATTCCGTAATAGAGGTGAATATCGGCTAATTGTGCATTAGTATATTTATGCTTATTTCTTGCCTTGCAGCGATAACGTCAAACTATTTCCGTTGACTAACACCTCGAAAACTAAGTGCCACTGAAGTTTTGTCAAATCGGACAGTATGCGTAGAAATTTTGATTGCTACATTGTTTGTAGCAATAAAAATATTGTACATTGTAATACAATTGTTTCATCAATTCGTTCATATATTCATAGAGTGCACATCCATTGTTTAAAATTAACGGGCCATTTCCACTAGAAGGCACTGCTAGACGTTGCCTTCTATTCTAATCTACAATCTAAATCTTAATCCGTGAGCATTAATTACCTAAAATATTTCCCTAATTATAACAGTTTATATATAAATACTGCAAAATAAAACTTACACAGATTACTTAAAAAAATTTGCCATTAACAACAATATTTTCTAACGCCCTATTTGCAAACGCTCTGAAAACTGAAAATAAAATTCTAGTAAACCATTTAAATTATTCTCTTATTATCGCTCATTCTCACACATCTTAAAGAATTTAGGTTCATAAGCAGAGTTTTATCATTTTTATGTGATATATATAAATTTTACTACACACTGGTTATAGCTAGTAAATGAAAATAGATTATATATGTATGTATATAAATTTTATTATACTTCTTTAAGCTAATAGTGAGAGCGTGTGAATTTTATACCACACAGGGGACCATTGTGTACCTTTTATTGATTTCAGAGTCGCTTATCATCACATTTTCATCATACCTTAATATTTCCGAAAAGATGAATAGAAACTTTTCGGAAACCCAATTAAGGTGTGCATGACTATAAAATATTTCTGATCCATTTTAATCTCTTATGTATTATCACTTATTCGCATATATTATATCTTAAATTAGAAGATTCGTTGATAAGAGTTGTTTTATCATTTTTGTTCGACATAACGTATTCGTTATGTTATTATATAAGTGACGCAGTAAGCTAATTTTAGAAAAAATATGTGAAAAAAGATTTAGATTTACTGTCATCAACAATTAAGGTGACTAATGTTTTAAAAATTCGCGCGTTTTACGTATCGATACAACTATTGGTTCCAAGAGGCTTGCTATTTATGTATTCGGAATAATAAATATAAAGGAAAATAACCAATATTTGTCATTGAAAATGATTTTATAGTTTTTTAAAATATTCTCCGCGATAATCGATACACTTTTGCATACGTTTGAGTCAGTTTTATGAGGTATGTAATGTCCCATGATGACTTTCTTTATCAGTTCGCTCACAGTATCGATGTTTTCTGACACAACAACCGATTTTGGACGACATTCTTTAAATTTGTCTGTGAGTCAACCACGGCACGATTGAATTCTCTAAACCAGTAAGTGAGTTGATCGATGCACTGTTGTTGAGATATTCCACGTCGAAACTCGTAGTAAATCATCGAAGGAAAATTCTCATGAGTTAATTTAATTTTTTGACTGAGATGAAATTTTTAAGTCACTAAACAACATTATAGCGCCCGTATGACAAAACGTTCTGAATACGTATACAGTCAACAATGTCAAACTTTACGATGTATATGTCAGATAGTGCTTAGCAACATCATTATTACCAATTTCGGATACATAAATAGCAGCCCTCGTGTAAGTTGACATAATTGTTTTTGGCATCTGACTGAAACTCCATATAATTTCGCTTGCTAAGTTAGAAATTATAGCGTCATTTGAAATTTTTAAAATGACTAAATTTATTGAGTAAATATTTTATATTTTTTTCTAAACAATGAAATATATTATACTAATTCATTAAAGTAAATAAAAAAGTGTTACGCTGAGAAAGTTATATCAATCAAAAATTTTTACAAGTGGTATAAGGACTTTAGTGATGGTAAAAAAAACAGTTGAAGCTAAATCTCATCCACGAAGGCATTCCACGTCAGTCAATGAAGAAAACATTGCCAAAATCAAGTATCTTGTACTAGTAGTTATCGCCAATTACGTATAGAGGCATATTATATATAGATATTACTGAAATATAATTTGAATCAATTATATGAAATATAAATTGAATCGACTGCACTTGACACATTTTCGATCTACTTCACAAATCTTACATCTACTTCACAAGTATTTCCCATCTTAAGTAGCCTTTTATAGCTTCACCACGTAGACAAAATAGTATATCCCCCTTCCTGTGTGTTTACCCGATAGTATTTTTTGCAATATCGTCTTACAAAGTTCGTATTTTCTATTTATTATTATTAAAAATGACTCGTAGGCCAAGACCAATTTGTGCTCAGGACAAAGCTGAACCTATAAGGGAAATTTTGGAGAAGTTTACAAAGAACTGCTTATCTCCTTATTGTATGAGACGTTATTGATGAAATGATGACATGCTTCCTAGGAAAATGTCCTTTCAGACAATATATGAAATCAAAACTTGATAATACGGAATCAAACTTTATCCACTAGTAGATGCAACGACGTTATATGTTATGAATATTGAATATTGAATTGTTACATGTTTGAAATACGGAACCAGATAGGCCGTATCAGTTGAGCAAGGCGGCAGTGGGCGTAGTAAAGAGATTAATTACACCAATTTCAGGTACAAGACGAAAATTTACCATTGATAATTGGTACACCGGCATTCTTCTGGTACAAGATTTAGCTAGACATCATTAAATTTCAGTTGTGGGCATGTTGTGCAAGAATAAAAAGAAATACGAAAATGCTTCACAGCAAAATGCAAACCCGAATATTCTAGTCAATTCGAATTTTCTGACAGGGCTACAGTCATTCTTGGTTACTCTACACTTGGTCGTATGTGCAAAAAAAGATTTGTGGTATTACTATCATTACTTCATTGTGCAGCTGGAATAGATGAAAGTACAAATGGAAAACGGAAGCCAAGCATCATGACTTTTTATAATCAAACAAAAGGAGGAGTCGATGAAATTGACAAAATAGCAAAAATGTATTCGACGTTAAGATAAAATAACCGATGTCCTTTAACATTCTTGTTTCGTTTTCTATATATTACAAGAATAAACCTCATGGTAATCTTGATGGCAAATAAAGTAGTTTAGAAAAAAGGCGAAAATATTTACGAGAAATGGGAATGCACCTGAATGTTACGCACGACCATTGCCGTAACCATTAACCGCGCGCCACCTCAAAGGTTAAAAAATCGAAAGTTGCTGTACAGAAACTTTCGTTGTTTGATGGCATTACAAAAAGCATAATTACTAGTAATGGGACATGGATTAATACTAGACTCAGAAACAGTTCAACAATCAACGAGTATCGTGTTAATAATGAATAAAAACCCAAAAAAGATGTCAAAGCCTCTCAAAAATGAAGTAGTATCATAAGTATCATATTTACCAGTTATAGTACTGTAAAAATCCAACGACCCACAACGTTTGAATTTGAAATCGGAGAAGGTTCCAACAAGACAAAAACAACATCAGAGATATCAGAAATTATACTTTGAAGGGTATAACAACTATTTATCCTCTGCAGTCTGTCCTAAGATCTAAACTTATACAAAGGAATATGAAAGTTAAGCCCTATAAAACTTATGGATGCGATAGGTGGACACTCACAAAGAAAACATGAGATGCTTGCAATATTTGAAAGAAGAGTGCTTAGAAGAATTTTTGGTGCTGTGAACGATAATGGAAATAGATATATGATTAAGTATAAGGATATTAGGAAATTGGAACACCGAACTCAAGCAATTATATAAAGATCTGGATATTGCAGAATATGTGGGGGTTCAACGACCCAGACCGATAAAGCAGAAAGCCGAATAGAATAGATAGAGAATCCAGGAGGAAAGAGTAGTTGGTAACAGAAAGTTAGATTAACCAAATATGTATTATCAGGGCAATGACAAACGAGATGCTGAAGAACTAATGCATATCAAAAACTGGCAAGCGGCTGTTGCAGAACGACTCGGATAGAGGCGAAGGTTGAAGGAGCTCAAGATTTACTGACTCAAGGCTGTAGCACCATAGAAAGAAGAAGAAATGTGTTTAGTTCCTATTCTACCAATTGGGTCTCAAGAAAGTCTCTGCTCTTTGGCGTAATGTGTAAATGGCCGATAAAAAAAATTCATGTAGAAAATCCTTGCTGAGACAAATTTGGCGATAACTGACAGAAGAAATAAAGATTTGAAAATATTTGATACTTTGGATGAAACCGCCTGGTTCCTCCTCCAAGCAACATTTGATTCTGGATTAAAACCATGGACCTCATGTTTTTGACCCATAATCAAATGTATAGTAACGGCATAATAGCACACATCATCCACCAGAGTTTTGGGCTTTGGATTTTAAAGGGTTTTTAAATTATTTACAACACCTCCTCAATATTGTAAATTATGAGAATCCTAGACCCAAACTTACTGAAACAATGAACGGTTTTGTTTGAACAACCCGGGAAAAAATAAAATAGATGTACGTAGATCTACGTTCAGTAGATCTACATATATCTAAATGTTGTCGCTGATTGAAGTAGATCTCCGGAGATGTATATAAATCTACTAATATCTGTATATATCTATTGATATCTCCGTAGATCTTTCTTACTTATTATTACTTCAACGGCTGCAGGGTCTAAACAATCATATTGTTTTTGCTGATGCACTCATGTACATTTACTTTTCTCCGTAGGTAAATTTAATTTCATTGTTTCCGATTACGCGGAGATCTATATGCATCTTTTGTGATCTACATACATCTGATCCTCATACATCTCAAAACAAGAGTTGCATTTCAATGACTGCTAACTACAACGCTAGTCTGGAAATATTTGAAAAGCTTCCCTATTCTCCAGATCTAACAAAAGCGAATATTTTTTGTTTCCTAAGTTGAAGGAACATTTATGGAGAATCCATTTTTTTACAATGGAATATTAGATTGACGAAATGAATTAATCTTTTTGTAAGTTATATTCGCAAATGAAATTCTTTTAAATATTACAGATGTTTCGTTCTATGTTAGTGACAATAATTCATGAGCTTTTATCTTAATTCAACATTGGCGCACCCAGAAAAATAAAGTCCACGATGCATTTCACTCAAACCAATTTTGCGCCGATAAAATGTTATCTGCTTTTATCGCGTCCCGTCAGAAACCTCTCCTCGCTTCTCCTATCAGTCCCTTTTAGTTGTCAATCCAGGTGCTTTATCCGTACAATACGCCGCCCACCCTTCTGAACAGGAAATCTGGAGGAAAAAGCCCGATGGCCACGGTGTCAGCTTAGCGCATTTCTCTTTTCCTGTGTGCGAGCGAGAGTCTGATCCCCAGCTGCATCGGCTCAGCGACGTTACAAAAAAAGGTACAGGCGTGACTTAAGTCGATTTTGCGTCGTTTTCATCCTCGCTACAGTCATCCGTTGGAAGTCATCGCGTCATTGGCCAATAATCGACAAGTTCAGTGCCAGTGTTTGTGTTTTGCTTTTTTTCGTTTCTAACGTGTGTCCAGTGCTTATTTATTTTTTTTATCTGCAGGGCTTTGGTGGGTGATAATTTATTGGGATATGTCTAGGATTTGGCAAATGTTGGCTACTTTTATTAAGGGTAAGATGTCCTGTCAGTAATTATGTATGACTGAAAATTGAACTACAAAAATGTAACTATCCTCATTTAAACCAGTACTAGTTTTTCATGAAATAGTGCATATAGAATTTACAAATGAATTATTTATTATAATTTTTTCCTGTTATATATTGATTACTGATTTCTAGTGAGTGCAAGTCTAAAAGTGCTTTTCGCAAACAATTTAGTCAAATAATTTAGTTTGCAAAACAAATTATTTTTATTCTACTTTTTTTATTCGTTGTTTATACTGTCTGAAGCAAAGGTTCGTTTGAATAATCCCATGAGGATATCGAAAAGTCTCATTGTTCTAATATTGTTCACTAGTTTACTCAGTGCTCTTCTATTCCTTTTTGTTTCTACTGGTCCATTTTGTTTTGTTTCTGTCCATGTATTCTTGGATCTTCCTCTTCTTCTTTTATCTGGGAATTATAACTACATATATTCAATCTGTGTGTGTGTTTTCGTACATATTCCTGTTAATTTCTTCTCCTGTTATTCTGAACAATTCTTATTATCATTTTAAGATTAAATTTAATGTAAACATTTTCCGTGTTTGTCTTTTCCGTTCATGCTAATGTTTTTCAGATATGCTGGCTGTATGTATTAAAGTTTTATGTCAAATGTGTTAATTATTATGTGCTAAATGTTAAAATGCTCATTTATACGGGTTAACTATATCCTTTATTCCTAATAATTTTTTGAAAATTCGTATATTTATATTAGATTTGCATCGTTAGACTAAATATATGGAAATATCTTTATGATATTTGCTTAACGTTATACAAGGACTATATTTTACATTCGTTTGGGGTTCAAACATATTTTATATACGCAGTCGTTTCTGACTGAATATCATCTTAACATTAATTAATTGATAACATTGATTAACATCCACGCATGCACTCCCGATGCAAACTTCTATTCTTTAAAATTTGTCTTTGGATTGTGGATACGCTTGAAACTGAAAAGTGTTAAATGTTAAAATAATTATCAGGAATCTTTTTGTGTTTCTTAGCCCTCTAGTTTATATCGATTGTTTTGCTTTAAAATTTTTAGTTTAAACGGTCAAAACAGGGGAAAACAAAATTCTATGTAGGTCGAGTAGATAGAATTACTGAATATCCCAAACATCATTATTTACGATGAGATAATTTGTAATTCTGCTATTATTTTGAAAATATCTCTGAAGGTGAATCGTTGGTTCCTTGTATCCAAAGGTTTAGGGCACAAAATGTTATTGATACATTTATTTATATATTTTCATGTAATTATGACTGTTATGAATAATGTTCAGAGAAACTTAGTGAAAACATATCATATATTTATTTAATGGTAATTACACATCGGAGAATATTTTTAGATGGTATTTTTTTGTACTCTAACATTGATAAGGGAAAATTGTTTTCATCCAATCTCATGCAATCAGTTTAATCTATATTCACCATGATTATCAAAAAAATGGTTAGTACGGAAAGTTTGTTATTTTATATTGTTTTCATTAATAAAATTGGTCAAACTTATATTATATTGTACTATACCAAACTTAATAAGTAAGTATAAACAAACAAAATAAGTTCGAACATTATAAGAGAATTTTGATTTTATATTAATTAAATTTTTGTTATATTAATTATATAGGGTTTGTCCAATAAAAATCGGGAGTGAGGTCATAAAAAACAATTAATTGATGAAATATGTAAAGTAACTTAGTGATTTTCAAAATACCGACCCTCTTACAATCAGTGGTTTTTCTAGTCTTCATACCCCCCCTGAAAGTCCGCAACTGCAAGCCTATTCAAGCACTCCGTCGAAGCCTTTTGGACTGCATCAATCGTCCCGAAAGGATCTCCATTCAGGCTTCTCTTGATCCGAGGGAACAAAAAAAGTCTGTGGAGCCATATCTGATCTATAAGGTGGTTGATTTTGAACAATTAGCGACGTGTGACTGGGTGCATTATCATGATGGAATATCCAGGAATCGACTATCTCTCTTCGGACGCGACGGACATTCATCTTCAATCGTTCAAACACTTCTGCGTAAAAGTTGCCGTTCACTGTTTGGCCAGCGGGCACAAACTCCTAGTGAACCACATATTTTTGCATCAAAGAAGACAATGAGTATCAATTTCATTCTTGACTTGCTTTTGGGAGCTTTTTTTGGTCGAGGAGATGCGTTTGTGTGCCTCTCAGAACTTTACCTTTTGTTCCAGGTTTCGTCACCATTTATCACTCTGTTCAGAACATTTGGATTTGTCTCCAAACATTCCAACAGTTCACGGCAAATCGTCACATGGTATTCCTTCTGTTCGTCTGACAAAACCTTCAGCACCAACTTCGCGCACGCCTTGCAAATCATCGATTACAATTGAATGCATAGTTGATTTCTGTAAATTCAACTCCTTTGAATATTTTTTGCCACCCAAAAACACGTATTCTGGATATGGCTTCACCCTTGTGAATTATGAATTGGACTTCCAAATTATTGGTAAAGATGATTTTGAAATTCCTTTCATTCCTTTTGGCGATTTTGAATGATAAAGTCTCCATTTGCATTAATCATCCACTAGCAGAGTTAAACGATCTTTTGCAGCTTTAAATCCTGTTGCTCTCTTTTCTTCACGGGATAATAATGTAAGTTTTGTTTGGCATTTTTGTCCAGAAAAAGCCCGTTTCATCAACATTGAAAACTAATTTAGGAGGATAATTCCCTCGTTCAATGATTGCTTTTAAATTCGCTGAAAGTTCAGCAGCCGCTTTTGAGATACAAAAGCAGTTGCCGCTTCTTCAATATGGAACCACACTAGCCACGTCTGGCTATAAAAATTTCACTCCTGTCGCTTTTTTCATTCTGAATATAGTTAAAAATTATTCTCGCTTTTTCCGTTATAATTGTTTGACTTAATTGCGTTCAACTTCATCGTCAATCCAGATGTAAAGTCGTTTTTCCATTTTGCTTCTGGAACGGGCAATACTTGTTGCAGAAATGATGATACAATATTTTTTTTGTTTTTAAAATTTTACAAAACTGTCATTATTGAAGTTGACAAATTTAATGCAGTACCGATATCAGATTGCCGTTCACCTCCATCTAATCGACTGAACACCATATTTTAGTTTCCAGCGAAATGCTTTTTCTTGTCACTTTACTTTCATTTTCTTTGCAGTCACCCATTGTAAAAATAAAAAAATTACTGTATTTATCACTATAAAATGAAATATTATGTTTATACCTTTATACATGCAATATCGTTCATGACCGATAATAAAACAACTGTGATACTGCGCTCCTTTTTTGCGACCTTTCTGTTTTTTTACATAGGGTCGCTTTTGACTTTAATGAAAAAAATTGCCGCCGCATTTTGTTTTGTCTAAAACTCTTTTTATGACTTGGCAACAAACAAATGTGTAGTCGCGACACATTATTTTACGCAGTGATTTTTTAATCTTAGTTTTTTAATTTGGATTTTATTTTTCTCATAACATTTTTACTCATGTTTCACATAATAAATGCATCAAAAAATAAGAAATGCTTAACTATTTTCTGGTAACTTTTTAAAGCATATTCGATATAACGTACTGATTTTATCTGTACACAGAACTACGTGAATAAAAAAATGAAACAACAGAGAATAAAATAACTTTTAAAACGACCTAATAGATTCTCTAAAAGTCAAATATATGTTTGTCATCAAATTTTATCACCATTAGCTAAGAACTATTTACTCAAGCCAGCGTAAAACATGCAAACTCAACTGAGATTAAATTATTCCTCATAAAAACTAAAGAGTGCTTATTTAGTTTTTCACTTAATATTTCATATCAAACTGTTAAGTTCAACAAAGAATTATTATATAATATTAATATTTATAAAGTGGGCAAAAAAGTATTTGGATACACTGATTTGTTGGAATTTGTCACAAAATTATGGCGAAAATAACCATTTTTGTTTTATTTGTAAATATGACATGGAGGTGTATGACATGAAAACAAAGTTGTTTCAATCAATATCAGTAGCACAAGTAATATGTCAATGTTATGAAATATTTGCACACCTGGCATAGACACTGCTTCAGTGTAAACATAGGCACTGTGAAGATTAGTGTGGTCTGTTGTACTCACTAATCCTATCAATCCGTTCAGTTTATAGTCAAATTTCAGTTTAGTAAGTGATTTTAATTTATACGTAGGAAATTGTTGTGAATCGAAAAGAGATTTCTGTAGGAGTGGGAAAGGAAATAGTGGCATTGTACCATGCCGAAATGTGTATAAAAGAATTTGTTGAAAGCAGTGAGACGGGATTTGGACGTTTGACTGGAAGGGTTTCGGATGGGCAATTTGGAAATAAGCGGTTTCCATGTATTAGAAACTCTAAGACCGTCGTCCCTTTTGTTTAAGCAGTCTGGACGTTTTTCAATCTCAATTGCTTCACGAATTATGCGGGGTTTGTAGGAATATATAGGTGCGATTATTTTAACCTTATTGAAATCTCTTTTATGACCCGTTTGGATATTATGTTCTACTAAAGTCGAGGAGAGATCCGATTTTCGGACGGCGAGAAAATGCTCGTATATGCGATTTTGGATACGTCTATTAGTTTGGCCGATATATGATTAGGAGCAGCCAGAACAAGGAATCTCATAGACACCATGTGACTCTTGTGGAATATTATCCTTCACTGGTCTATAAACATGCGAAATTTTCGGAAGGTCCACCATGTAGACATTGAAAATTACGGGGGCAAGTTGTACACCTGCTTCGATTCGTTGGACGTTAGAAAGTGCACCATCGACAAGGACTTGGAAAGTGCGTCTAGTCAGTCTGTCAATAATTTTCCTAGGTCTGTTAGTATGCCTAATCTGAACATATTGACTATAAGTCCCAGATACCAGACTCTGTCAAAAGCTTGCGAGAGGTCTAAAAAGATAGCTCCCGTATGGCGCCTCCTGTCGAACATCTACCTGATCTCAGCAGCCAGCTTCGCCGACTGATGTACAGCGGCGTAACCCATGCGAAAACAAACTGTTCCTCCGGCAGAATCTTCTCACCAAGAATGTTGTGCAGAGCGTGTAAGATCGCTTTTTCAGCGACCTTGTCGAGCGCGCTAAGCAAGCTAATTGGCATGTAGCTGCTTGGATCTTGAGGATTTTTTAAGGATTACTATTATTTAGGCGTGCTTCCACGATGCTGGGGAGTACTGGAGTCTGAGCATAGCGTTGGCAATTTTGGTCAACTGAGCTATTTGCCTGTTCGGTAGCCTTTTGCAGCTGCATCGGCGAGATGCGGTCGCGACCTGGGGCTTTTTTGATTTTGAGGCCTCGGATAATACCGTGTATTATCTTCGGGGAAACTAACTGGCTGATCAAGTAGCCAGGGTTGGGAGTTCCTTGGTAGGAGATAATTTCCTGTTTGAACTTATCAACTTTGTTTCTCTTCTCGACTGAAGGTCGAGGAGAGGTCATCTGCTGTTGGTAGGTCGTGGCGACGAGCTCCGCCTTCTCCTACCTGCTGACGGCGCACGTTGCACCCGTCCTCAGAGGGGAATCGGCGCCCTCACCCTTCCCATCAGGAATTTATCCATTTTCCAAAGTGATCGATCGGCCGCGTCGATTAACGCCAGGTTGATTAATACCATCTGTTGTCTCTGAACTCTTTGAGAATCTGTTGGGACTCTGTTTTGGCTTCGTTTGCACATCGCCCGATCTCAGATTTTCGCTCAAATCTTCTCTTTTACCTCGAACGGTATGCCCAAAGTAGTCCGTGAAGATTCTGAAAAAGTTTTAGTCGCCACCTTAGCGACTTCTAAGATGTCTTAGTTTTTTCGACCGCTCCGTCGAGCTGCTGAATGCTACCAATTCGCGGGTTCGATCCGCTGTTCTGCAGATACTGTTGGAATTTACTATATGTTTGAGGATTGTTTCGGTGGGAGAGAAGAGTCCACAGTTGTGCCAATATTGAGCAGTACCGGGAAGTGGTCCGAAGTAAGTTCGTGGACAACCTGATCTGCGACTCGATTGGTTAGATTTGTTTTGACGAAGAAATCTAGGAAACTCTGAAATCGGGATGGTTCATCTGGGATAAGAAGACTCAACCCATACCTATCCGCCAAGGATAATAGGTCAGTCCCTCGCTTATCAGTCCATCTGAAACCCCACATTTGATTATGAGCATTGAAATCTCTTCCAATGATGAATAGTGTGTTATTAGTCAGGAATCTGCCAACTTCACCTCAATTGAAGTTGTTGCAGCTTCTCTGGTACCATGAAGACTGTATTTTTTGGTGAACGGAATTCATATGGCTATGGAATTTGCCGAGTTCATTTTTACTAAAGGAACACATGACCAAAATGTCGTCAACATATGGAACACATAGTTTTGGTCTGAGATCAGCGATCTTCAGTGTCAACTTTTCAAAATATATCATGAAAAGGTTGGCCACTACTGGTAATAGAGATGAACCCATTGCTGGTCCATCTGTTTGACGGTATATGACTTGGTCAAACATGAAGTAAGGTTGTTTAAGCAATGTCTAGACAAATATATCAAGTAGTAGTTGGGAAGGTCTTCATTATCCACTATTAATTGCAATGCTGCTTCTATTGGTACTCTCGGATAAATAAATTTCACGTCGTTGACGTTACCTGGCCATGATGTCCTTTTGTTTTATTGTGAGTTTGTTTAGAGACTTTGAGAAGTGCTGAGAACTTTGATGTACCTATCGGCCTTTTCTGTTATAGGTTGTAATATATTGGCTACAAATTTCTCTAGGTTTTGTAATGGCGAGCTGAAAGCGCTGAAAATTGGACGTAGGGGGCCCCAGCTTGTGGATCTTTGGCATATATATATATATATATATATATATATATATATATATATATATATATATATATACTATATATATATATATATATATATATATATATATATATATATATATATATATATATATATATATATATATATAGTTTTAAATTTCCTTGGACTGTGTCCATCGAGAGACGAAACATATGCCATCCAGTTGAAGGGATGGGTGGAGCTCGTTCTCGGTCAAACAACCAACAAAAAAGTATATATATATATATATATATATATATATATATATATATATATATATATATATATATATATATATATAGGTTTTAGAAAAATGAAAACAGTGACAACACAAGAATTACCGTTCGTTGATGACATGGCCCTACTGGTACATTCTGAAGAAAAACATAACTTAGCGATATATAAAGAGCTAAGAAAAGTACGCATGGAAATAAATATCGACAAAAGCAAAACAATGATAATTGCAGGCAACAATAAAATTGTACTCGATGGGAAGGTTATGCAGCAAGTCAAAAACCATAAGTATTTAGGCATAGTAATAGAAGATAATGGAAAAATTGACGGTGAAATGAACGAAAAAATGGGATAAGGGTTTGCCTGCTTTTCCCATTTTTTCGTCTATAACACACCGTAAAATCAATATTCATAATGATATACGGCAGCGAATCTTGGACCTTAACAAAGAGAAATAAAAGTAAAATTACAGCTGCAAAAATGAGAGTCCTACGCAAAATAGAGGGGATAATAAGAAGGGGGTAATAAGAAGGGATAGAGTGAGAAATACGACAGTAATGGAACAACTGGAAACAAAACCAATAGCAGGAGCTATAGAAGAAAGACAACTGAGCTGGATAGGACACATCCACAGAATGGATGAAGAGAGATTATAAAAACAATTTATGAAGCGAAAACACAAAAAAAAAATTAAGTTGGACGTCCAAGACTGAGATGGCAAGAACAACCTCGACAAGGGGCAGAAAAATGGGGAATTCATTGAATGAGGCTAGAAAATTAACACTGGATACTAACTCATGGTAGGTAAAAATTCATGAAATACCACCATGCTTAAATGTAAACTGTCAGTCTTACATCTAACGTTACAACGGACTTTTAGATGTTGTTTAGACTTTTAAATGTTGAATGAAACAGGCCCAAACATGTGGACAGAAAGGAGGCATGTGTCTTACTCTACGCTAGGATGCATGCTCTAACGCTAGTTGAAAGGCTCGTTGAAACGCAAATTGAACAGATGTTGACACAACAAATGAGGCATTAAATAATCTACACACAGCGTTCAACAGCTTGCTAATAGCTGAATGATAATAAGGAATGTTCTACATGACAAAGGTATTCGAGATAGGCGGCCTGTAAGACCTATAGTGAAAAAGACTAACAGTTCACGCAATAATAACAAGACAAAAAATCGTTTTACGAAACTATAGTCACACAAACTTGAATTGAAAAAAAAAGGAAAGTGATAGATAACAAAGTAAAAAATTGTTCTATTCAATATCTAGATTTGTGGAAGCAAATAATTATTTCGTAAAATAAGTAAAGTAAATTTCAAGTTGTTAAGTCAGTCAACATTTTAACGTTATGGCGGAGAAAGAAAACTAATTTTAATAGAGAGAACATACTAAATACAGTTACGGTGATGGTAATGTTATGGTTTGTGGTGTATATCTTACTATGAAGTAGGGATTGTTATGTTTTGACTGGAAGGTACATTCTATTTTCAATAAGATAACGACCATAAAGATACAGCTGACATAACCAAGGAGTAGCTCCTCTATAATGCACCTAGACCTAATTCACACCACTCCAGTACAAGTAGCAGCAAGAAGATGTGATTTTTTTTACGCATGAAATAGTACAAAATATTACAAATATTACAAATAGTTACAGTTATAGTAATAGTTACAAATATTACAAAAAAAAAAGGTAGAATCAATACTTAGACGTTTGGAAGCTGTTATTCATGCTAGTAGGCTGAACATAAAATACCAAATAAACTAGGTTTTTATAAAAATTACCACTGGTACTTGGCGGCATATAATAGTTTTTTTGGCTTTTTCAAGCGTTATTGCTAAAGATATTATTTATTTAATTGATATTTTCAAATAAATTGTTATCCTGTTGTCATTTTTTTCTTATAAAAAATGGAGTTTGCAAATACTTTTTTTGCCTGCTGTATTTTTAATTAAAATTATCAGTGCATTAGCAATTATTATACCAGTAGCAATTTGGCAATTAAAAAAAGAATAGATTACAAATGATTAGTGAAATCTCGCAAAAACGCGAGGAAAACGACTGTGGATTGTCAAAGATCTACAACTATGTAGTCAATTTATTCATTCAGATATCAATGTCGGATTTATCTCAAAATGAATAAAAAAACAATGCATTCTTGAAAAAGATTGTTGCAAATATAAAATGAGTGGACTGTTATGTACTGCGTGAAATATTTTGCAAAGGGACACATGAACGATCCAGCACGAACAATGTTGAATTCGGGATTACATCCCGAAATATATTATAATCTCAGGCTCATGCGTTAATAAAACTGTTTTCTATTGCCATATTGTTATTTGTTACTGTTTTTTATTATTGTTGTTAGATAAAATGATTGATTCAATCCTACACTGCTCATAATTAACGAAATTATTGGAAGCAATATAGACATAAAGTCCAAAATGGTTTAGTCGGAAGGAACTCGTTTCAAATACACTGCTACAATGCTGAAACTATATATCATTTGCCATCCGGAGAAATCCTTTAGGTCTTGGACTGGGAGGATTTATAAATGCAGCATAATAAAGTAAACACAAAGATGATAAGAGCTTTATTTAAATAACCATTTATTTAAATAACATACATATTCAGAGAGAACTTATTACATACCGACTGCTTATTATTATTGTAATAATAGAAATAATTCAATTTACTTTAATTTAACATAACTTATTACTTATTACAATAATACAAGTTTTAGATAAGATTTATTAAACACCACGATGTAAGTGTCTAATCTTTGGATAAATATTGACTACAGAAGTAACTTCTAACCTATAAAGTCAAACTGAATGACTGACTATGAACTCCGTTATAAAACCAAACACATTACATTCCAAACGAAAGAAAGGAAAAACCTCATTGTAGCAATAAAAAAATATACTTCTTTTGAAGGTTTTTCTAAAATTAGCCGACAGTTTACGAGATAAGATGAAGAAGTTGAATAAAATCCAGAGTAAATAAACGGTCAAAATCGTCTGATTTATTTATATCCGAGTGGAACAGACCCGCGATATTGAGAGCGCTGATACCTTTTCACCTTGAAATTTTAACGGTTTTGGCCATTATTTCGTTTATAAAAAAGCGAATCGAAAAGTAAAACGAAAGCTGATCGATCGGTGTCAATGTTGAATTGAGTGAGATTTGATGAGCCCTATATTTTTAAATACTGAAAGTATATCTGTATTTTTTATAGCCTACCGTAACCTATGACTGTGTATACTGTGTCTGAATAAACTATTTACACGCGTTGTAAACAAACGTTGACGAGGAACATGTGTTTTACCTTGATTTTTTATGATACTGTAAACATTGTTGGGGTTTCCACTTTCTTGTGAACAAAATTCATCCTTTTTCTTTGTTCAAGACTGATATCTTATGAAATAATAATAAAAAGTGAATCATTTTGAAATATTTTATTACCGCGTCTGTGCAGATAATGTCGTTTTACGAGAGTTATATCTCATTCATTCGTGTGTACTGATAACAGCAACAAATTTTAATAAAGTAGTCTTCAGAATTTAGGGAACTTTAATGCACATACCGGAAGAGAATAGAAATATACCTTGATAGTAGGTAAAGAAATCCATGAGGGAACATGGGGGTCTCACCTACATACATCTCATTTACATACAGTAAACCAAATAGATCATGTCATGATAGATAGCAGATCACAGTCAAGTGTGCTTGGTAATAACAAAAATATAACAAAGAATATACATCACCAATAAAGAAACATCAACAAATACAAAAAATACAACATTGGACGATTAGTAGCAGACTAAAGCGCTAGGAAGAAGTACCAATGTAGAATGAAACAGCAATTAGAGAAATCAGAGATTTTAGAGTCGATAAATGATGCATGGACAACACTAAATAGTTGTCGCACGAAATGAAGGGAAAAACAAAAGAAGCAAATGGTACGATGATGAATGTAAAAATTCGGCGCAGAATAGAAATGATGCCAGACTGAAGTGCATTCAAAAACTCACAAGCACAAAATGAGAAGAATACGTTAAATTCGGTTTTCGGAGACTAAACGTGTATGCAAGAGGAAAAACGAGAGCTTTTAAAGACGTAAATGCAAATAATACAAGAAGTATATGACAAGTAGAGGACAAAAAAAATTTAGAACCAGAACATGAAAGCAATAAAAAGCTTTCACCATAGAGAAATTTTGATCAGGGACGCGAATATTTAACAACATGTTTAGCATACTGAAAAAATGTATGACTTATTTTAAAATACTCTTGAAGGTTTATCAATGCAACGCAGCCATTGCTAGATCTACCAATGTAACACTAGGTACGATGGTAAGTTTTTACTAATGTTTAATGAAACTGAAAAGTAATAATGTTGCCACAGAGATAAGAATTATTCAGAACTTGGAGGTTTGAAGTTTGGAGGCAAACAATTAGCTCAAGCCATTCATCAGTTAATAGTTACATAAATTAAAACCTGGAACTCTAAGCAGATTCCTGCTGTGTAGTTGTAGGCAAAATATGCCTGATTAGTAGTCCTGATAAGCTTTTCTCGTCTGTTCATTCTTCTTTTCTTGCATGTTAAATTAGCAATCAATTTTTTCATCGTCAGTGATCTCTTAATAATGTTGGGATGTCATTAAAAATTTCTTAACCAGTACTTTACTTGGTGGCCGAATCATATCTGATCTTGGTAAAGTTCTAATTAACTAACATGGTTTGAAAATAATATAAACTTTAGTGCTAAAACTTAGTAGGCAAACCCAAAGTTAATACTTATTTTTAGTTCAACGCAAGTTTAATTTGGGAGAAAGGAAAAAATTGGTTTATTCGAAGTATGCGCCATCGCTAGCTGCACATTTTTCCCATTTCTTTGGCAATGTGTGGATACCTTCCCAGAAATGTCGAACATCTTTTGGGGTGGTCCAGTCATCAAGCCATTTTTCGACATTTCCATTATTGTTCATGGAAAGTGCGCCAGACGTAGAAAATGAAGTTCCCAGATAAGTGCAGAAATGATGTCTCTGACCGCTTTCGCTGTGTGTGGTGCATGCTTTTCGATCAAAGCATGGTTCAAATTCATCATTTGTTGACAGTAGCGAATGGTATTAACTGTTTCAGCTGGTTTCATAAGCTCATGGTACACAACACCCTTCTGATCCTACCAAATGCATAGCATTGTATTCTTTCTAAAGGGATTCGGTCTTGCAGTCGATGCGAATGGTTGTCCTGAGTGAACACATGATTTTCTGCGTTTTGGGTTCTCGAAATATATCAATTTTTCATCTTCATTCACGATCCGGCGCAAAAAATCTATCTTACATGCCGAGAAAGCAAAACTTCGCACACCGTTTTTCACTTTTTCATCTGTCTGTTGTTCAGCTGATGTGGTATCCATTTTCCTGTCTTCTAAATCTTTCCCATGACATGCAGATGATCACAAATTGTTTGGAGATCAACATTTAACCTCTCTGTCATTAGTTGTTGAGTTTGCATATCGTCTTCTTCCGACAATGCTTGCAATTCGCATCTTCAAATGTTTTCGGTTGACATGGACGTACTTTGTCTTTCAAGTCAAAATCACCACTTTTAAATCATCCAAACCAACGCCCATACGCGTCTTGCATTGGAACGTTGTCATCATACGTTTTCACATGTATACGACGGCTTTTAATCGCGTTTATTTTTGATTGAACAAGAAAAGCAGTACGTGCCGCAAATGCTTTTTATCTGGTTCGAAACCCGACATGTGTTTACCGCACGAACAAAATATGATATCGTTTAAACATCAATGGTTTTTTGAAAGACACTGCCGTAGTAACAAAATGACATAAGAGATTAGACTGTAAACCGACTCTTGTTTTCAGCGCCATCTCTTAAATAAATTAAGAATTATTAACCGCCACACCTAAAATGTCTGCTCTAAATATTCAAAGCCTACTATTCATTAATGCCCTCTTGTACAAACCCAATTTACAAAATATTTAGTTTAATTTGCAATTATATTATGTAAGAGATAGTAGTTAAAAAGTAGTTAAATCTAAAGTTAAAGCTAACCTTGCACAATCAGAATATCTTTAAGTTCATTCCTTTGTTTTATAAGAAGACGTACTTATTTACCTAATGGGAGGGATTCTGATCATTTTAAAAATATGATAAAGTATCATTGAAGATAACGAAAATGTATTATATAATATTTTATAATTTATACCGCTACATAACTATTTATATAATAAAAGGTAGGGATACAGTTGTCGACCAAACAAATTTTTGTTATCTTAAAAGCGAATATGACAATCGTTCTAACAGTGATGAGTTAGAAGCAAATATAACACCGGTTGACACGATTTTTGGGTCTGGCTTCTGCATGTGAAATTTTGGTTTCTCCTATGTTACAAACAAAGTAGGAACTAGAGAACTTGAAGAACATCTTCAAGTATAGTCCACTTTTTCAATCATGAACCTAAAATCTCTGATTTATTCTTGGGCAGGTTTAGGTCTCGTACTAAATCATTGAATTCTGTTAAGCTGATGAAATGTGGTCCAAAACTCTGTGACTTTATCATGAATTCACTACCATCGGTGTTGGTAAGCGGTGTACTGGATTCAGTTGAACTTTGCGACGATTGTCGATTGAATTCCGAAAGTTATATTATGAAGTTATCTAATTCTGAACGAGATGGAACGGGAATTTTTTCACCATGAAGTATCGGAGAAGACGTTGAAGGAAAATCAGGAAAAAATCTTTTCAAAAGCATTTTTACTAGATCGACGCTTACTTGGATTAACGATACAAAAATAACAGTCTTGCACATGATCACTAGGTTCCGTCCAAAATATTGGAACTGCAAACTTCATGTGTCGTTTTTCTCCTCAATACCAGGCTAGAAATAACGAAAACAACTACTGTAATTTAAGTTTTATGCATAAAAATGAAGAAATACTAAAATAGAATATTAATATGTTCGAAATTTTTTAAAATTTTAAATTTTAGTTTTTTACCTAAAGTATTTTCACAAATAACACAGGCAAGGTGGGGTACCCAATTTTTATCTTGATTTCGGATTTTGAGGTTAATATAAGCTTCATTAGCTTCGCAAAGCTTCAAATTTTTTACCAAAGCAAATTTTTTGCTTCTTACTTTAATAAATTCATCGCAAATAAAACGGAATGAATCAACATCCTGTTTACACTGTCTTGACGCCATTTTCTAACGTAACGTAAGTAATACACAAGAATGGTTGTTACAGCTGTGATAGACAAGTAAATGCTCACTACTGTGCCCTTCACAAATAATATACAATTTGCTATCGGGTTGATCAAAGTGCTGCCATCTGTTGCTCATAAAATCAATTAAAACCTTTAAAACTTACTTATCGACGTAAATCAGACAAAAGTAAACTTTAAAAGCTAAAAATGGAAATTTAAGTGTTTTTCGATGTCTATTCTAGACATCGACAAAATTCAAGCATTAGAACAGAAACCCAAAAAAAAAACATTTTTTTGTCGACCTGTGTAATAAACTAGATCAAAGCATATTCGAAAAATATGAATCTTATAAAGGGTGAACAAAAAAAAAATCGGATATGTCAGTATTCTGTATATCATGATTTTAATTTATTGATTTCTAATTTGATTTTTAATTTAATGTGCAAAGAGATAGAAGTGAATCATTTGAAGGAACAGTTTAATGTTTTTCTATGTTTTCTATTTTACAGGATTTTTAACAGAATTTTTACACTTGTACAAATTATAGTGGTTTTTGATTATTTTTTTCCTAGCCTGTGCAACATGAATGTAATGAAGCGGGTCCTTCCAATGGTAAAAAAATGAGGAATTACAAATGATATTAGATGCGTCCAGTGAGGAGTTATTTAGTGATGACGATGATAGCTTTTTGCCGAGAGATTATGATTTATAGCATTAGATTTGCACACAGGAACAATCACACCCAGTCGATGAGGAATATTGGAAAGGTCATACATTGTTCAATGAAAAATGCCTGTAACAACATAAGAATTGAGATCGTTTTTTTATGATTATCCCTATGATGCCTACATTTTGCAAAAAAAAAATTGGGTAAGAAACGTCCGCAGATAGATTATATGAGATAAAACGTTTTATAAATAGTTTCAATAGCAATAAATTACCAGTAAAAGTTGTTGTTAAAAGGGCCCATATTGAATACCGAATTTAATTTTAGCGTCATTATTTTTTCGGTTGGTAACTATAATATTTTGACATTTATAATCTATGGTTCTACCAGTTAGGAAATATGAAACATTCGTGTCGATATTGTTGAAACCAATTTTTAGTCCAAAAAGTGCAGCACAAATGAGTCAACTGGATCGATAATAAATGCAAAACCGCATGGTGAATGAAAGTGTCGTTGCAAATCTGAGAACATCATAAGTACTCATAAGTACTGAAAGTTATACTGACGTAAAAACACTACACAACTCGACCAACAATTGAATTACTACACCAACACTTTTCTGGTCGCGTAATTTCACGAAAAACCGATATCAATTGGCGACCGACATCAATTTAACACCATGCGACTTCTCTTTGTGAGATCATCTGAAATCTAAGGTATATGACAGCAATCCACAAACAGTTGACGATAGTTGACAAACAAAAACGAAATTTGACGAAATCATGTGAAAAGAACCAAAATTTGAAGCCGAGTTTGAAGCCGAAATTTGAAGTCGAAGACGAGGTGACCATTTGTCTGACATAACTTTTCATCAATTCTTCTATTGGAACCTTCAGTGCGAAATACTAAACTCGAAGAGATTTACCACCAAACATCTACTGATGATGCTAACATGGTTAGCGAAACGTACATCGAAGTTTTAAAAAGTGATTTCGTCTTTAGTGGTGAAGGTCTCCCAGTTTGTAATTTTTCATATTTAATCGATTAATACTCAATACAAATCTAATCACAAAATTGATAAAAAAGGTATTTTATTTTAGTACCGCTGTTAGTACCACCCTTTAGTGTCCGCTCCTAAGTAGGTGCAACTCACATTACTATCAGCGAAAGAGTTAATATCATATATCTAGATTTATTTTTATATTAATGTAATCCTTATTTGAGCAGATATAACTAAAGACTTCATATTTGTGAATCAAAAGCTGATTTGAATTGAAAAAAGAATCCTCCCAAAATGTAGTAGGCTTTCGTTTTGAGGTTTACTTACAGAAACACATTTCACTTGAGCCCCGTTTTAACACACCCAAAATAAACATCCGGCGTAAATATACGAAACAACACGTACTCTAAATCACAAGAGATCCCGATATTTCGTCGATAATACTTCGGAATATATTCCTGCAGTGTATTTTAATAGTATGGTAAATTGGCTACTCTAATAGGTTACATTATT
This sequence comes from Cosmopolites sordidus, assembly GCA_031761425.1. Lineage (NCBI taxonomy): Eukaryota > Metazoa > Arthropoda > Insecta > Coleoptera > Curculionidae > Cosmopolites > Cosmopolites sordidus. Next base: position 56,815 of record JARFXV010000855.1, on the reverse strand, counting down.
TTGCCCATTCCTTCTCAACATTTATTTAGTTTTTTATATTGCAATCAACAACAATGTTCCTGATGATTAAAATTGAAAAATTTTTCCTTTTGTATTTTTGAATATATTATTAATGTTAGTGATATATTTTATGAACACGGTACATAATTAAAATCACTAATATTAATTTAAATTTATTAGCATAAAAATAGTAAAACCGTAGCAAATTAACAGCAAAGGGAATTTTTATGAAAAGAAAAGTCATATATCATAAATTTAACTGAGGTAGCCAATATTTGATGCAAATTTATTTTTTATTAAACATTCAATAAGCGAAGATTAAACCAAATAAAACAATTTTTTACTTTGTTATCTATCACTTTTATTTTTTAAGTTTGTGTGACTATTGTTTCGTAAAACAATGTTACATTATCAAACACTACTTTAAAACTAGGGTATTACAGGTATACCTTAGGTATACAGTATAGTATAGCTATAGAATAAAACTAAGGTATTATCTAATTTTATACTTTATTGGAGTTATTTTTTTACAATATTTTAAATAATGGGAAATCTCGGAGATCTGTCTGATCGTTTAACAATGGCTTCTAAAATGTTTAATTTTTTCTCTTTGGTGTAAATTGTTTTATTCGGTTTAAAAATGAACTATCACAAAGTAACGAACAAATCAATCAATAATTTAAATAAGCAAAGGTTAATATCTAAAATTTCCACTATATTTTAAATTGTATGTATAAGAATTGCAATTATATTATTATATTACATTGTAAAGAAAAGTGATTACAACCTAAACTGTCCATCGACCTAATAATGCCATAATGCACATGATAGTGGGGAAACCCATTTTTTATCAACGTCTAGGAGGGTAATATAAGTTTAATAACGGTGAACCATTCAAGTCAAGCCCGTCATTTAGCAAAATATCCAAATTTTGCTTTGATTAATTTCTAGACTCTCTAAAAAATTTAAATTTTCGAATTTATGCTCATTATGTAACATTTTAAAATTATCCTTGAAAGTATGCTTTTTTAACTTTAAGTGGTTAACATAATGAGAATTATTTTGTTGTTTAGTGTAACTTCTTTTGTTCATTGAGCCTAGTAGAGAAAGATTTTCCTGTTTGTCTAACATAAACATTTAGACTTGATTCGCACTCAATTAAACAAATTCCTGATTTATAGAGTTCATTTGTTTGACTTTTATTGTTTTTAATGAGGCGTCCAAGACTATTGTTTGTTTTAAGAGCAATATTTACATCGCTTGTTTTGGATAAATGCCTAGATACTAATTTGGTAACTTTTCTCGCATATGTAATTGTTTCGTAAGCTGCATTCTTGATATTATTGACAGGGTATATTAAATTAATGGTTTTATTATAACTTTTTTAATTAATTATTTTATTTATAATGTTTGGGTCGTATCCATTATTTACTGTGATCTATTTGATGACATTCAATACTTTATTATAATTATCTATTAACATAGGGATATTTAATAATCTATGTATAAATCAGTTAAATGTTTAATATTATTGAAAAAAAATCCGTCTTGTTTCATTTAAAAGCTATAAACAACAAAAATGGTAGCGTGACACTTGCCCCACCGGTTAAAAGAAACAACAGGAATTAAGTGAGTCAGATAAATTTTGTTCATCTAATAATTCATTACAAATCATTAAATTACTGAATAAATTAATAATCAGTTGATATTGATAATATTCTGATAATTATTAGAAATACGTATTAGCTTTACTATACTAGGCTTTGCAAACAAATAAACAAAACACGCGACTGTTAGGATTGGAGCCCAGAATCATTAATTAATTAACTTTCGATTAGTCGATGTGGTAACAATGGTCTTTTAGTTGGGACTTCCCGGCGCATGAAATCCATTTACATTGTTCTTAACCACGTATTTTCTTTAGTTATATTGTACAGAATACACCTGTTAATTTTCTTTTTTCAAACATGATACATATTGTATTTTTAGAATAAAAAGTTTTTATTTACCAGTTATCATTCAAAACAAACCAGTATCTAAGTATTTATAAACAAACAAGTTTTATTGCCGCTTGACCGAAAGTTCTTTGATAAATAAGTTGCTGCCGCCGTACACGCCGCCGGGTTTCGTGTGACTCTATGGCTTTAGATAAAAGCCGCCGTCGTACGATCAGAGCCAACTCTTTTGTTTTATTGCTTCAACTTGTCATTCGTCACAGTAATGTCGAGTAAATAAATGTATCTTCTGTTTTTTTTGCGATTTATATTGTCCAGTAAAAGCAAAGGAAAATTAGTTCCTACACGGAAAAAAGTCGTGTTGCCGCTTAAGGTAATAAATTATAGTTTAAAAAGAAAACTAAAAAACACTCTTTAATGGTAAATCGAACTAAAAAGTAGAAAATAATTTTTAGTATAAGAATAAAGACATGAATGAGAAAATTAATGTGTCATTGAAAAAAAAGCATGAGGTGGTCGAGTACCGTTTCTATAAGTAGAATTAGTATGAAAATATGGTACAAAGCACCTCACGGTTTTTTACAATGACACATTAATTTTCTCGTTCTCGGTTTAATAGTTTAAGGTGCCACAATCATTGAATAACATCAAAACTGTTGGAGAAGCTGTATCTGTAGACACACAGCAACAGCAACATACACAGAAAAAATTTCAAACTTGATGGTGGATACTAACCTGAACAAGTGTTTAATGCAGAGCAAACTGCCTTGTTTTGGAAAATAATGCCAAACTAAACATTTAGATCCAAAAGTAAAAAGTCCTCCTCTGGTTTTAAGGTAGCAAAATATATAGTCGCTGCTCTGTTCTAATGCAACAGGAGACTGTTTAATTAAGCCACTTAAGCTTTACAGATCGCTAAATCCTCGTGCTTTGAAAAATCAAAACAAGGCCCACAGTGTTTTGGGCGTTGAAACAAGAAAGCGTGTTTAACAATTGTCATTTTCTGTAACTGTTTCCGTCATTGTTTTGTTCCTGAAGTTGAAACTTATTTCAAGAAAAATAATTTAGATTTCCAGTATTGGACAATTCTCTAGGTTACCTTCATGAGCTTGAAGCTATACATCCAAATATAAAGGTGATATTTTTGCCTCATAACACGAAGGCCTTACTCTAACCTATGGACCAATGAATAATCCAGACCTTTTAGCTCTATTACATTAGACAGACCTTTAAAATCATACTAGACACCATGGAATGTGGTCCTGATATGAATGTTATGCAATGCTGGGAAAATTTTGACATAACAAAGTGCATTGTTAACATAAAAGAATTATTGCAAGAGCTGAAGCGATACACATTGAAATTATGCTGGAAAAAATTGTTGCCTTATTTAACTGTTGGTAATGATGAAGAATCCGTGCAAACATTAACTGAAAGCATTGCTCAAGTTGCTTGATTCGCAAGATGAAGATTTGACTGAAACCAACATGGGGAAAATGCTTAATCCCCCTTCCATTGAAGAGAAAGCTTCAACAAGTACTGAAATGGAGACATTAAACTTAAAAAACCTGAGTGAAGGTTTACGTATCGCAAATGAGCTTAGCGATTTCCTTGTTATTGTTTGTTGATTGTTTTTAAAAGACAAATTGTTAATGCTACAGCCAGATATCAGTTCGAATTGACAAACCATTTTCGAATTGAAACACCAAAGAAAAAATGACTAAATTCATTAAACCATTGCATAAGCCTGATAATAATCAATAAAATTGTTAGAATATATCTCATTAAATTGCTTTTATTATATATGTTTTCTTTTTACACACTCACACGGACACGCATGCGTACCTCTACACCCACATCCACACGCACAGCCACACCGACACGCACACCCATATGCACACCCACATTTGTTTTGCCACAAACCTGGACGTATTTTTTCGAATGGACTCACGTAAATGACGCATAACACTTAACTAATATTCTTTGTTCACTATTTAATCAGTCAGAAAGAACTCTTTGTGAACCCAAATAACACTGTAATCGAAATCAATCAAGCAGGATTGAATAAAACAGCTCACAATGCAAATGCAAATTGTTACATAGCAATGATTAATATAAATTATTTATTACGTTTTGCCATTAACGAAGCAAGCCTAGTTATTTTATTTTATGTTCCAGAATTCACGTAATATTATGAAGAATCACCTAATGAAAAATTATTTATTTCACTAGGTGATTTTTTTTATGATTTTTTTTAATTGATGTTGCCGATGCTGATGTCTCTCGGTCGATGCACACTTCATCAGTGAAGGTTTTCTGATAAGATACTTCTGCAATAACAATAAGTGATAATAGAAGAGTCAGGTTAATATAGAGATTGAGAGAACAATTCCAGCTGCTGAAGCTTAACAATGTCTTCCAGCAGCAAGACGGACACCCTTCAAAAATGGTCCTTTTCTTTATTGTGGATATGGAAGTGCTCTGGTTAGCCTGGATCAATTTATGCGGTATCGAAAATATTGAAGCAAGAACCATATTCCAACAAACACAAATGGTGTTCTGCGCTAGTATAAAGCAATATGTATATCCAGTGCTGACAGGAAAGGAATTTTTATCCATAAGGTCCTTCAATTCTTCTATTGGAACCTTGGGTGTGAAACACTAAACTCGAAAAGATTTACCACTAAGCAGCTAATCAGTTTTTTAACCTTCTGAAGATGGAATTAAGGATATGATTTATTCTAATGATGTCTTTCATCATCTACACAAACACGGTGTATGTTTTATATCTAACAATGATATGGAGTAAACTAATTCCTAAAAATAGGATGAATGGACTAATTTGTTGCCAATGCGAAATGAATTTTAAATACTTTTGATTTGCTGATTATTTATTAGATTATGTTACACTATGGAGGAGCATAATGTTTAAGACCAACTTCAAATATATGTAGCATCTCCAAGTAAGACAGAAGTTAATAATATGATATTTAAATAATATGAGTCCGGGAAATGAAGGAATAGTAACTGCAGAATTAATATCGCATTAAGTCTTATTTTACGTTAAGTCTAAGGGTAAATAAAATTATTTTAGAAACCGATGAAACATATTATGTTATTTAATCATTTTTAATATTTAAGTAATTAGACGTAGGAACGTTTATACTAGGCAGTATGATTTTGTGGGGGCAGGTGGACCATAGAATATGATACATGAGATTAGGTTCATTAATAACATTTCTGAATATTAAAACGGTCAAAAAATGGTTGATATTCTTCGAAAGGATCATTGTACCAGGCTAATTGAAAAATTCGCGGAGCAACACCTAAATAGCAGTAAAAGAACTATATAATCTACTATATTTTAAAGTTTCATCTTTCATATGAACATATGTCAAGTTTCAAGTAGATTTGTCAATTCATTCGTACAAAAACAGCAGCTTAAAGTAAACGTATCAGCGTTATTTTTTAAAATGGAATATATTGAAAATCGTGCACTGGTTAATTTTTTTGTAAAAAAAGGTTTAAAGGCAATGGAAATTCATAGTGAAATGGTAAATGTATTGGGGGAGTATGCTCCTTCAAAACAATGGTTTTTAAGTGGGCAGATGAATTTCAACGTGGTCGTACGTCCATGGTGATCCTTGTTCTGGACGCCCAATAAATGCAACTACTGAACAAACAACTAATTCTATAACTGATATGGTTATGAATGACAATTGACTTATGATGACAGTTAACTTTGTGTGAAATTGCTAATGCCTAGGATATCTCAACTGAACGGTTGTTTCATATTTTAAAAAAGAAATTGGGCTTGAGAAAGCTATGTGCAATATGGGTGCCCCATTTGTTAAATTCTGATCAAAAACGACGTTGAGAAAATTTTGTAACCAACATTTGGATATTTTTTCGAAAGAATAAAATAGATTTTAAACGTCGTTTTGTAACTATGGATGAGACTTGGGTTTACCACTATGATACCTGAACTGCGACAACAAACCGCAGAGTGGACTGAGCCTGGTTGTTCAGCTCCGAAGCAGCCAAAGTGGTCAAAATCGATCAAAAAGATTATGGCATCATTTTTTTGGGAAGCAAAATGCATTTTGTTAATTAATTAACTTCAAACCGGTAAAACAATAACAAGACAGTATTACTCAAACCTTTGGATCAGTTGGAAACAAAAATTCGTGAGAAAAGACATGGTTTAGCGAAGAAAAATCATTTTTCATCAAGACAATGCACCGGCTCACAGAGGTGTTCTTGCAATGGCCAAATTTAAGAAGGGGCACTGGAAATTATTGAAGCATCCACTATATTCACCGGATTTGGCGCTCTCCGACTTTTATCTGTTTCAAAAAATTTCAAAAATTCCTATGTGACAAGCGTTTTTCATCCAATGAAGAAGTTATCCGTAGATGAGCGTTTTGAAGAACTTCCAGAAAATCACTTCAGAGATGGAATAAATGAATTGGAGAACTGCTGGAAAAATGTATTGAGGTTAAGGGAGAATATACGGAACAATAAAGTCATTTTTTCAACTATAAACTTGTTTTGTCATTTCCGCTTTGCGAACTTTTCAATTAGCCTAGTATAAATGTAGGTTTCTGCAGAATTCACTAGTATTTTAAAATCCACTGCAAATCTCATTTTAACATAAAATTTGTGTGCGCTCGCTTTGCACCTTAAAAAAAAGTATAGTGGTACTCGACCATTCCGCCTGATTTGGCTCCCTGCTACCACTTATCCCTAAAACTGAAACTGGATTTTCAGGAAAAAGGATTTTGGACATCTTAAATGTATGTTGATTACGGTTTTGGACTTGATTTCCAAAAATGAATAGTAATTGTTTTTCACAACATTTTACGACCACTTCCAGCATTATATTGACTCACAAGGAGTCGATTCCGAATAAATATTTACATATGCATTTATGTTTTGTTTAAATTAAAAACAACTTCTTTATGAATGGTTTTCCATTTGTTTGTAAAGTTTGTGCCAGGCTAAATTTGGGCAATATTCTAAAAAGAGACCCTAACTAAGCAACAGAAGAACAAAGAAAAAAAACAGAATTCCCTTTACTAATGCTGGCATTCTACTTTTAATTGCTTTAAAGTATTCAATAATTTTACATTATATATTTGGTATTTTGTTTTGGAACGGCATAGTTGATTTTTATTAACTTTTATTTAATTTGGTTTAGTCTATTAAATTTAAAAAAATCACGAGATAACCCCTTGCAAAACTAATTAAAATAACTCTCTAAATCGCCAACAAATAAATCAAACTAGTTTTCTGTTCTAAAATGTTGACCTTGCCTCTGGCCAAATAATATGCAATTATTGTGGGAATAAAAAAAACTTAAAATTACGATAATAGCAACATAAACATGATAGTTTTAATTTAAAAGTCAACGTGGTTGCTGGTTGTGTAAGTGTTACGTAAAATCAAAATATGTAAGTTGATTTTCTTATGATATTTTCAGTTTTAAGTATATATATATATATATATATATATATATATATATATATATATATATATATATATATATATATATATATATATATATATATATATATATATTCATATATATATATATATATATATATATATATATATATATATATATATATATATATATATATATATATATATATATATATTCATTTCTGGACCGATTTTCATAAACTCTAAATTCTTTTGTTGGATAAATCTCGGAAAACGGCATTAAGAATGTATTTCATATGTTTTTTTACTAATATCATAGCTAACTGCGTCAAGTTTTATGGCTCCCATTTTCGAGAACTCTTATTAGGGCTTTTTAGGGGAGAAAAATGAACAACGGATTCTTAATCAGCACAACCTTAAACTAAAATGTTCGGATTTTCATGGTTCTAAATTATTGGGTGTCCTTGATATTATTTTATGATATTTTTACAATAATAATCATCATTGCGCTATTTTTTAGCAAGCACTTTTCAATACGTCGTCGGATATTGTTCACTACTTTTCTCAATTGTTGTTTGGTAATGCTACGGCAAGCCTGCCTAATACGATCACAAAGATCGTCTCGAATTTGGAGCCTCGAAACATAAACCTTATTTTTAATAGTCCCCCAGAGAAAAATATCAAGAGGCGTGAGGTCCGGAGATCTCAGCGGCCAATTAATTACAGGACTGTCTCGCCCAATCCAACGATTTGGAAAAATTTTCTTTAAGCAGTTTCTTACGTAAGTGTAAATTGTACCGATAATTAAGAGGCAACGCATAAATTTCCTCATCAAACTCATTTTGTAAAAATATAAGAAATCTAGTTGCCTTCAAATTTCCATAAAAAAAATGGGGTCCAATAATAATGTCACGTAAAATACCGCCCAAGCAAATTGTGAAGTCTATTAACAGTTCCGTTTTGATCAAAATATTGGTTTGTGCAAAAAACTGTAATATGATTGATGTTCCGTTCTGGATGTCTTCTATTAAATTCTCTTGCTGCTTTACGAAAAGTTCGCGAGCCATCACCAAGTAATCGGATAATTTCTACATTTTCTTCTAAAGAATAAATCATTATTGCCGTTGATTTTCATGACATACACAGTTTTAATAACAGAAAGTACATGTAATTATTAATAAAATTATAATATACATGTCACAAATAGCTGGGACAACCAGTAATTTAGAACCATAAAATTCGATACTGTTGGGTTTAAGGTGGTGCTGGTGAAGAATCATTAATATTATTATACTTCTCGAAAATGGGAGCCATAAAAGTTGACGCAGTTGGCCTATGATATTAGCAAAAAAAAACATGTAAGACACTTTCTTAATGCCGTTGTCCGAGATGTATCCAACAAAAGAAACTTTATGAAAATCGGTCCAGAAATAAAAGTTTTAAGGGGGTGGTAAGTCCTTATCTTGGACATACTTTATATATATATATAAATGTTTCTAAATCATTCCGGATGTCGATCCGTTCGTTCTGGGACGAGTTAATACGCTTCGCCAAAATCTCATTTGGCATTTTCAAGTGTTGTCCCCTTCGAGTAGAGTCCAACAAGACTTAGTCTTCACTGTCCAACAACAGTTAGAGTCTTCACTGTTGTTGGACTCTTCACTCGAAGGGGCAAACACTTGAAAATGCTAAATGAGATTTTCAGGAAACATCGTGACTCTTCACAGAACGTACGGATCGACACCCGGAATGATTTAGGAACATATATAACACATATTGCGCTTAAGAACAAACTCCCACTTTGTCTGAAGAGAATGTCTTTGATCAATGCGTTCAAATGACACTATTGTGACATCATTGGAAAAGTAAATGAATTGAAATGGAGATGGGCATGCGAAATAGCGAAGCGATGTGACGACGAATGAACCAAATCAATCCTGGAATTGATACCGCTTGATTAAAAACTGCCACGAAGATTATCGAAAACACGATGTACTGATGACTTCATCAAGTATATTAGACCCGAATGACATAGAACAGCTCTGGACTGCGCGGCTTGGAAACAAGCTGATGAGGTTTTCATCCTGCAGTGGATCGACAACGGCTGAGTGATGATAATGATGATGTTATATATACGAGGTATATAAATAAAATTATGAGACTGGTGGGGTAGTATTCGATCTGGCAATATTATTGGCAACCCCTTTGGAGGGCGGAGGGCTGCAGGTCAAGTTTTGATACAGCTTGAATACGAGTTTAAGCTCCCTGGAGTTACTTGGTGGTCCTGAAATGATTAAGTTTTGTTTCAGACTTGGGCACAGTGCGACAATAACTTTTGCAAAACTTCAACGGACCTATGGAAACAGTGTTTTGTCAAGGGGCCAGGTTTTCAGGTGGTTTAGTGCATTCTCAGAAGGTCGATATTAAATTGAATATGAACCTCGTAGTAGAAGGCTTTCAACTACAAGAAGCGATGAAAATGCCCGCAGAATCTGGGGTATAGTGATTTCTGATCGTCGGTTAATGGTCAGAATGATAGGGGTTATAGTTGAGTTTAACTTACACAATCGTTCACTACGTTTAAAAAAATGAATTGAGGATGAAGGTTTCGCTGCACTATGCCCAACTCTGAAAAAAAACTTAATAGCGCACCTTTTCTCGAAATGATTGTCATTTACAGAATACACTACAGAAACTCATTTTAAACTAAACTAAAAAAAACTCATTATTAGCCTGATATGACAGGGTGATTTATTCCTCTACTAAACTTATCTCTTTATGGAAATCGTATTATAATACGAGGGTGAATCAAATATAAACCGGAATTTTACAATTAATTTCCTCAGCCAATCACAAGCGGGCTGTCAGTCCAGGTCGTTGCAGTGCAATTTATTAGGAGTAGGGAAACGCTCGATGGGTTTATTTCACTCGATGGGTTTATTTCACGGGTTATAATAAAGTTTTTAACCAAGGAAGGCGTTACACCATCTGAAATATTAACTAGGTTGAAAGTTCAGTATGGGGACGATATCCTGTCTTAAGATCCAAGTGTTTGGTTGGGACAAGTTTTAGAGTGGATGAGAAAGTGTGGTAAATGTGTCATAATTGACGTCCTCCGTCAAGTGTCATTGCTGACAACATTGGTGCAGTTCACGACCTTATCGAAGGTGTCCAGCGGCTCACTATTCATGAAATCGCTTTAAAAGTGGGCATTAGCTTTGGAAGTGCTCAAACAATAATCAGAAATCATCTTGGCTTCAATAAAATATGTGCCCAATGGGTTCGGTTATGAAGAAGGAAAAACTAGAGAATGTGCATTGGGAAACCTTTAAACACCCTCCATACAGCTCAGATTTGTCACCATGTGATTATTTATTGTTTGCGCCCTTGAAAGATGCACTTGGAGGGATACGATTCGACAACGATCAAGATGTTGAGGACTTCGTCCGCAATTGGCTGATGACCCAAACTCAAAGTTTCTACGAGCAAGTAATTCCTTCCGCTTCCAAATCGCTGGGAAATATGTGTAGAGTGTGGAGGAGACTATGTCGAAAAATTATTAATAGTTTTTTAGTATTATTTTATAAATAATAAATATGTATAAAACAATTTCGGTTTATATTTGATTCACCCTCGTAATATATATAATTAGAGACTGCAAGCTACGAAGGCTATACTGGAGGTCAATGAAAATTTGTTGACGATTATAAAAAATATTTTAAACGCTATGCAAAGAAAAAAAAAATTGTATATGTAAATTATATTTTAATGGATTAATTCGGAGAAACTTTTTATTCTAGAGAAACAATGGAAGATTTAGAGATATAGAGAATATCAGATTAAATTAAAATTCCTATAATAGTATATTGTCAGTTACTTGATTGGATTATTTTAATTATATTTCCTGTAAATACTCCTCATTTTAAATGTGAATGACTTATTTCTCCTTCAATCTTAATGTAATATAATTTAAAATTCCAAATATTTTACTCTAAAAGAAACGTAACATTATACTAATAAAAAAACCCTTGATATCTGTTATAACATCTGATCGTTCAATAATGAAATGTGTTATTTTTGTTTTTACTTCGTTATTTAGACTCAATTGAAAAATTCGTTCTGCACGTGCTTCAGCATCATCCGAATTAATTTTGGTAATACGAGGGCAGCTTGAAAAGTTCTCAGATTATTTATAAAGCATCATTTTATTTATCAATTGAAAACTGCACTTACGAAGGTCTAATATATATACAGTGTGTCGCATTTGAGATGAAGACACCCCCACATTTTCGCTATTTGAAGGAATACAAATTTGAATTTTTGCACAGTCGGACAGATTGATGGGTGACGTTTTTTAAGATACTCAACTGAAATCTGAACTTTAAACTAAGCCTACTACGAATTCACAAAGAGGGTCAATTCAAGAATTAAAGAATTAGAAAAAGTTGTTCAGGATATTATTCTAACCGCATATACCAAGTTTCATGACAAAATTCGCATTTTTAATTTTGTCATTATTTTGGTCTATACACAAAATTATTACAACAGAATCGTAAAAGAATCGAAAAATGTATTTGAATAGACGGAGGACTAGTTGTGAGAGATGACATTTGATAGTTAATTATTTGTATTATGAAAATTATTGTTATATACTATATACATTTTCCTAAATTTGATCAATTACCAAAAATTGTTTTCCAATAATAATAAAGTAATTATTCCTTGTACGTGCTATTTATTTTACTGAAATATTTGAATACATGACACTATTGAAAATGTGTCAAGTTTTTATTCACCATGCCACACTAATTATGAAATTAAACAAATAAACTTGTAATAATTTTGTGTATAGACCAAAATAACGAAAAAATAAAAAATGCGTATTTTTATCATGAAAATCGATATGTGGGGTTAAAATAATATTCCGAACAACTTCTTCTAATAACATTGTTATATTTCTATTTCCTTTTATTTCCTTTTTATATTTATTTTCGATATTTCTAACGCGAAGCAAAATATTGACCTTGTTTGTGAATTCGTAGTAGGCTGAGTTTAAAGTTCAGATTTCAGTTGAGTATCTTATAAAATGAAACCCATCCACCTGTATGACTGTGCAAGAATTCAAATCTGTATTCCTTCACATAGCGGAGATATGAGCAATGGTTAGTTGCCTGACCGGGAGGAAGCCCCACCCATCCCTTACATTGACTATTGTTGTCTCGTTGGACGCAGTCCAAAGAAGTCAAAAAACTGCATTTATAAGCCATCTGACGAGAAATCGGCAAAATGGGTTGTTTGATTGTAGAGAGGGAGTCCCTATTCTTGGCGAGAGAGCATATGTCGGTACCTTGATGAGTCTAACCACCAACAGACGACATATGTGCCCTCCAATGTAAGAGATGGGTAAGGCTTCCTCCCGGTCAGGCAACTAACCATTGCTCATTATGGCGGAAACGCATGTTGTTGTACGATCCACATGAGATTGTGGAACCCAACGGTCGGGGGTGTATAACTCCTGACTACTGTTGTCTCGTTACACGCAGTCCATAGAAGTCAAAAAACTGCATTTATAAGCCATCCGACGAGAAATCGGCGAAAATATGGGTTGTTTGATTGTGAAGAGAGACTCCCTATTCTTGGCGAGAGAGCATATGTCGGTACCCTGATGAGTCTAACCACCAACAGACGAAACATATGCCCTCCAATGTAAAGGATGGGTGGGGCTTCCACCCTCAGGCAACTAACCATTGCTCATTATGGCGGAGACGCAGGTTGTTGTACGTTCCACATGAGATTGTGGAACCCAATGGTCGGGGGTGTATAACTCCTGACTACTGTTGTCTCGTTACACGCAGTCCATAGAAGTCAAAAAACCGCATTTATAAGCCATCCGACGAGAAATCGGCGAAAATATGGGTTGTTTGATTGTGAAGAGGGACTCCCTATTCTTGGCGAGAGAGCATATGTCGGTACCCTGATGAGCCTAACTACAAACAGACGAAACATATGCCCTCCAATGTAAAGGATGGGTGATAGGATAGGGAAGATATGATAGGCATATGCCTATCGCGTATATATGCGCAGGAAAATTTTAATGGTCGCCAGTCTCATCGAAGATATTTGGAAACGGTAACCGGTAAACGGAAAAGGCAACCGGTTTTTATGTTTTCTAAAAATCTCTACAACAGACTGGATAAAACAGGTTCTTTTCTTCCGAAACGAGATTCCGCAGGTCTGTCCAAAGTCCATTCTGTCCAAAGACTCTAACCACCGACCAGGAAGAAGAAATTGTGGTTCGCCTAACCGAAAACCCTGAAATAAGCACAAGACGCATTGCTCTGGGAGGTGACGTAGGCAAGTTCACCGTTTGCAAAATTGTTTACGAGGAGGGACTGCATCCGTTTCACTTCACGACTGTACAGAATCTATTGGAAGCTGATTTGCCAGCCAGACTGGAATTTGCTCCTTTCTGTTGTACCCTGCAAAATGTCGACCCTATTTTTAAAAAAATGTATATTGTTTACAGACAAAACAACGTTTACACGTACAGGTGTATTCAATTTTAGAAATAAACATGCATGAGATTTAGAAAATCCACACTTATTAGTATCCGGACGCCATTTCCAACACGAATTTAAAATTAACGTCTGATGGTGTCTAAGGGTAACTCGGAGCAACTTTACAAGGTATACCTTTTTTGCGTAAAAAAGGTGGATAAAACTATTTTTACATTAAAACGTGACTATACCAAGGCACAAAAGAGTTGTGACCTTTCAAACAAAGTAAAATGGTCGCAGATAACGACCTCTATCATTTACATAAGAATTTTCGAGAAATTTAAATGTCTTATCTTAAAAAAACCCCACTACCAAATTTCGTCCAAGAAAGATATTATTTAAGAAAGTTTTTGACGAAAATTGAAAATAAAATTTTAACTTTAACACCCTATTTCTTGGTTACTATTAACTTTTGAACTAAGGTAAGTCGGGGTAAATCGCAATATTTTTAGTCAACTAATTTGCAGTTTTGCTGTGTACCATTAACGCCCGTCCTTCTTCGGGCGTTGCTAAACATTGTATAGACCAGAACCATTTAACAGCAATAATGCTAAATGAATACATAATTGCAATAAAAGCACGTTGTTAAATTAGTTGAATATAAATAAAAAAACCATATACGACGGTACAAACCTAACAAATATATATACAGGGTGTTCGCTAATTAATGGTACAACAATTTAAATGCACATATCTACAAACCGGTAACTCGGGGCGATATTTGCAAGGTATACGTTATTTGCATAAAAAAGATGGACAAAATAATATTTTCATTAAAAATGCGAATACACTAAGGCGCAAAAAAGTTGTGACCTTTCAAATGTAGAAAAGTACAGACAGCGCCCTCTACAATCTACATAAAAATTTTCACGACATTTAAATTTCCTATCTTAAAAACCCGCCAAATACCAAATTTCGTTCAAGAAAAATACTTTTTAAAAAAATTATTGGCGAAAATTGAAAATAAAACTATAACTTTAACATCCTGTATCTTGGTTACTAATAACTTTTGAACTATGGTTGTGTTAAGTCGCAATATATTTACCCAAAAAATCTGCAGTTTTGCCGGGTACCATTAATTGCGGACGCCCTGTATATTTATATATATAAATATATATATATATATATATATATATATATATATATATATATATATATATATATATATATATGTAGTGTTAGATTTTCTTGGACTGCGTCCAATGACGCCATCCGATGGGAGGTCGGCGAAAAACATGGGTTGTTGGCTGTGGATAGGGTCTCCCTATTTTTGATGGTATGTTATATGTCGGCGCCCTGAAGAGTCTGAACCTCGAGAGATGAAACATATGTCATCCAGTTGAAGGGATAGGTGGGGCTCCTTCCCGGTCAATCAACCAACAAAAGTGTTCATATATATATATATATATATATATATATATATATATATATATATATATATATATATATATATATATATATATATATATATATATATATATATAATTTCTTATTATACAATATGAAGTTTTAGAATTCGAAGCGCCATTATCAGCAAGTGAGCCTATTTGTCGCAGTCATCAGATATCGATTAACACCACTCAGCAACCCCCATGTACTCGTAACATTTGATTTGTGCTTAAGCTTTAATTACTCAAAAAGCCCACCGACTGGCGAGTGTCCAACGTATCTCTGAGACCTCTCAGAAGGTATCAGGGTTTAACCAGCCTGGTTAGAGAACATCGCAACTCTAAGGAATTCCCACAAAACTATAAGCAACACACATACGTTTAGAGAACACCGTAACTCTAAGGAATTCCCATAAAACTATAAGCAACACACATACTTGTAATCAAATTATAAACATTCATAAAATACGCAGAACCCGAAGCACCGTAAAATGTATTGAAATGAAGTTTGAACTGTAATAAAGTACTTTGTTTTGATATCGAAGAATAAACAAACCGTACTAGATTACACTTAAAAAATTGTTCCTTTTCATTTTTGAGGTTTGGTGGGTGGTGAATTTAAACACGATTGTACATCTATTGAAGATGACGATCACTTGGAAAACACAAACACAGCTATAACCGACAAAATTATTACCTACAAAAGGTACTTGAGCTTGTTGACATTATAAATATCTCGAGAGACATGTTCCACTACATTTTCATGATCTGTTGAAAGTAGGGTGTGTATTTTCCGTTTAATGTGTTCGAATGAATAGTTCTAGAGACTTTAAACGAAATTTCTACGTAGTTTCTTTAACATTTTATAACAGTATATAAAAGTTATAATAACCACTACTGGACAGAGATGAAGCAGTCTAAACAGTGGATGCGAGCAGGTGGAAGCAGGGCAGAGGAAGCAGGAAAGAGTCATCACTACGATTTCCTGGGATCTTCATGGTATGGTACCCATAAACTATCTAACAAAGGACCGGAATATTACCGAGGAGTATTATATGGGTCAAATGAAGGATATTATGCTGTACTTTTACAGGAATACTAAATGCCCTTTTACAAGGCTACTGTAGCATACTGTATCAAAAGTTCTGATAGTGCGCCTACAAGGTGTTGCTCTTGTTACGCTTTGTACTGCTTCTTCATGTACCGTATTTACCTGATTTGGTTCTCAACCTTTACTTTCCCCTCCTAAACGAGAAGAAATGGCTCGCTAGATTAAAATTTACTTGAAATAATGAATAAACTGAAAGAGATTCTAAACACCAATTCACTTTTTTAAATTATCGATGCTCATTTCGCTAACCATATTCATGATCAATCACTGCCTGATGATTCATATCATGAGGGGATGATTGATCTGCAGAAGATTGAGTCATCTTCTGATGAGTCATCATCATGGTTAGCGAAACGCTCGTCGAGAAGTTTAAAAAATGATTTGGTGTTTACTGATATACTATATGATATAAGGTATATGGTATATGTATATAATAGGTTCCAATAAAAGAATTAAAATAATGAGGTCAAAAGTGAGAAGGGGTTATTTTTTAGAGTTTGGTAAATCATTTATACTTGGGGGTATTATAACATTAGTGTAAATGTGTTGAGTTAAAAAATGGCTACGTTGAAAAATTAAAATATCCCAAAAATGTACTTTTCTTTACCAGGCAAAGCCAACTTCTGGAACGACCCTTGTATATACGATTTCCTTGAAGAAAAAGTTATGTTTATTCATTACTGAACAAAGTTTAAGATTTTAATAACCAGAAAAACATTTCCACTAATACTCAAAAACAAATATATGAAATAGCAATAATAATAACATGAAATTTATAACAAATATCAATATCAGTTCTCCCAATAGAAACTCTCATTAATATTTTTTTTTTGTTTTTAGTAGTTTCTTTTTTTTCTATTACAAATATTCTTTCACGCGGAATATGAACACTGTATAAGATTTTTTTTGTAATACATATAAGAAACCACGAAGTTTCTGTTAATTGTTTTAATAAGACAATTTATTTGAATGACTTGTAATTGTAAGTTCAACAATCCAAAAAAAGGCGCTTGCATTACTAAATATAATCAGGCCCCAGAACTTTTTAAACCATTCTCACAACATATAATTGTTTAATAAAATTGATTTTTTTAACTGACCATCCTGTTTCTGGTATAATTTGAATTGAGACACTGATCTTTTAAGTTATGGCTAGAGCTTTTAAAGTAAAATTATCAAAGAAATTTATTTATCAGTTACAAAATATTATTTCTGATTCGTATAATATTCAGCTGTATATTAGGTGTATCTATAAGTAATGTCGTTGTTTTCAAATTTTAATGACGTTGTCATCTACTGTTAAGAATTTAACTTAATATAATAGAAACCCTATTCTTGTTAAATATATTTACATTAAAATTTTGAACAGATTAGATAAATCCTATAAAATTGGAAGAGCAAAGTGTGGATATGTTTCAGATTAGACATTTGATGCTTTAAGCCCAACTGCAATCAGTGTGCTTTATCCTAGCACCTTGGAAAGCAGAACATGTCAGTGTTGGTTTAAAAAATTATTTTAAGAACGGTGACTTCAATATTTTCGATGGTAACAAATTTGGAAGACCTGATATGTTTGATAAGGATCTGTTGTTTGAATTTGAAGCTAATCGTATACAAACTATCCAGGCATTACATACCGATGCAATTACATATCCAGGCACAATGTTTCAAAATTTAATGGTGTTTAAAACAACTGAACAGTGTGTAAACAGAATGAATGTGGGTGCCAGCCATATAAACTTTCAGTTAGAAATAAAATTCTACGTGTAACTATCTGCAATGCACGTTTGTCCAGAAAGATGGATTATTTTCTTCAATAAATTGTTACTGGAAATGAAAAATTCATTATATACAGTAATCTACTTAATCAGGACAACCACGTTTGCTTACTCCAAAATCAGATCTACACCCCAAAACAGTGTTAATGTTATTATTATGTCATTTTACAGGATTTATTTACTTTGATGTTCTGAATCCTAATGAAACTATTACGCGTTGAATATTATTGTGCTCAGCTTGATAGACTATACATGACTTTGATTCGAAAACTTCGAGTAATTAATTAAAAAGGTGTTATTCTGCAGTATGACAAATCAATCCTTCATAGCGCCAGAATTACACAAGAAAAAATCAAAGAGTTAGGCTTTGAAATCCTTTCTCATCCACGGTATTCTCCTAATGCTGCAGCCTTAGATTACCATCTTTTAAGATATATGGAACATTTTTTTCGTCGAAAAAAATTCCAAATGCGACAACTATCGAAGCTGCACTCAAGGAATATTTTACTTCAAAATCACCTTCATATTACAGAATGGGAATAGAAAGTTTGTCAGAGAAATAGGTGGAGATTGGTAAAAACAATTAAATATACAGTAGATTAAAACTGTGTTAACTCTCTAATATAATAAAATTTTGTATGGTATCGAAAAAGCTTTACTTAATATAATATTTTGTCCTAAGTAATATTTCACGAATTTGTTTCTTCAGTGACGGATGTGTTAATGAACTGTGCAAAAAATGTGTCTCGTGGTTATTTACTTAAACATTCAAATATTTGTTTCAACTGTTTATTCAATTAGACTATACCCGAACAGATCAAAATTTTTTTAGTTTAGTAATGAAAAACCAAGTTTAAATTTTCAGAAAATATTCATCCAGTTTCTTTAACAGGCTTGCATAGTACCATTTACTTCAGTGATCATGTTATCATCCTGTAGGAAATCATGCATTGAAACTGACCCGAACTTTTCTCCAAATTGCACCGATTTTGGATTCTTTAATTCACTTTCACTATCTTCCTACCCATTATTCGAATTGGTGTTGCGATTCTGATGTGCACTGGCAGATCGATGTGTGCAGCTATAGTTTATTCTTGTTAATACAATTAACAAAAAGACAATTAAGAGAAGGAGCAGTCTCTTCTAACATGCTTAATATGTCGGTATTTCTGTTTGTATGATGTATGATTTCCTATTTGTACATCTTCTTCGTGTTGTTTTACAGCCCGTCGGTAAGCCTTCCATGAACCTTCGCATGCAATCGGGTCGATTTCCATCAGCTCCCCGACCGTTTAATTTTCAGTATTTATTCAATATCTCTTACATTGTCTTGCAATCATGTCTTTGGCCTACCTCTGTTTTGTCTTGCCCGCTATTAGCCCCGTCATGATTTTTCGTGGTATTCGGTTTTTAACATTCTAGCCACCTGTCTAGATCTTTATATAACTGCTTAAGTGCGAAGTTATACTGATCCTCCAAATTCCATTATCATTCACAGCACCAAACATTCTCAGTATTGTTCTTTCAAATACTGCAAGCATCGCTTCAGTTTTCTTTGTGAAAGTCCACGTCTCGAAGTTATAAGTGACTAACCTTCGTGTTGTTTTGAATAAGTTTTGATAGAGTAATGTTTAAATGAATACTCGAAAAAAGCAGGATCTTTTATCTTTTATTTGATGTAACAAAATAAAACTTCACATAAACTACTAATATGAAACACTATAGTAATAATTCACATAAAACACTGGTATAATGATAAAAAAAAGTAACATATTAGTAGACTAGTTTTTTTCCACTTAATAATTAGGGTGTTTATGTCTATTCTGACTTATATACATAACTTTGTTAATCTAGAAGAAATATTTAATATTGCACTTATAATGGTACTTTTTTAAATAAATATTCTAATGTGAATTTTTTTTTTCTGTTTGAAAATAATGAAACTATTAGATTAACTAAAGTGTCGTCGTCTTGTTTTTCGATATATGTTTATTCCGATTCACTCTGTTTTACTCGACATCATTTCACAACTTGAATACATATCTAATCTGCACGATTTCGCATAATATTCCTGTGATTATATGTTTTGTAATCCGCTTGCATATTGAAAGTCAAATTTTTGGAGACAGTATCTGTGGACTACATTAGAAAACAGGGCAGATCAAGAACAGCAAGATCAACTGAAAACATCCAACATGTAAGGGAAATTGTTCGGAAAGCTGCAGCAACTTCAACACGTCGACACTGCTCAAATGAGAATATAACGGTGGTCCTGCAACAAATTTCATCAAATTTTAGAATGAGATCAAGAACAAATGCAAAAACTTAACCCCACATGATTTCCAACTACGATTAAAAGTCAATGGTGCCTACTTAAATCTTACAGTTGCACATGAAAATGTTGCCAAAAAATTGTGTGTATAGTGTTCTACACAATGGAAACAAATATGGTTTAATACAAATTGGTCACTCAACTAAAATGAAAGAAAAATATGACACCATAGCTTTGGCCTTGAGAAGAATAAAGTATCATGAACATCAATTGGTGATTGGACTTGGACCGCAAAGTGGCCACAACAAATATCCTTGCTTCTTGTCCCTCTTAGATAGCAGAGACAAAACACACCACTGGGTCAGAAAAGAGTGGCGTAAAAGAGAAAACATGGACGTTGGAGAAAAGAATGTCATTAACGACCCGTTAATTGAACGAGAGAAAATTATATTTCCTCCACTGCATCAAGCAGTTTGTAAACGCTGTTTTTGAGTACGGTAAAAATTAAAGCAGATATATTTGACGACCCAGAAATAAGTCAACTCATTAAGGATCCTGCCTTCGTAAATTCGATGAATGAGGTTGAGCGAAAAGCCTGGACTGTATTGGATTTATTACACTTTTTGGAAATTTTCTGGGCAAACGCAAAGCTGATCCACCAATGCTGATCCACCCAAATGCAAGGCATAATTTTCTTCGGGTAAGTCCCGTAATTAAAACCGCTGAGCTTTGCAACATGCATGACTTTTTTCATTTCACGTTGTTGAGTACAATCCATGTTTCATCACCAGTTACCATTAGCCTCAGAAATGAAGCTTCATTTTTTTTTCAACAAATTCACTCCTGCAGATTTTGGATCTTTGGTCATAAAATCTTATATCTACTTCACAAGTATTTCCCATCTTTAGACTGTCTTTTAGGCTCACCACGACAAGAGCTAATTTATATCCGCCTTTTTTTTTCTTTCTATATATAAAGGTCATGGTAATTTTGAGGGCAATAAAGTAGTTATAAAAAAAAGATGAAAATATTTACGTGAATTACAATGCAGCTGATAAAAAGTGCAGACAATCCAAGACACAATGTGCAGCTTGTCTGAGGAATATTTGGCGAAGCCACAATGAATGTCATCTTTTACAATGAATGTTACCGTAATGAAGAGACTGATGATGAAGAAAACTAAACCTAAAATAACCAATTAAATACAAGCGTCTAATAAAAAAAATTGTTACTGTTTCATTGACCTCATAATAAAACTTGTTAATTTTATAAATTTGATACGTTTAAGTTTGACGTTTAAGTAAGAGTTATGCTAGTAAAATGTTTCCTACTCCAAAGAGAACGTGTATACATATAACTAAACTTAAAATTAAGATATAAATACAGGTAAATAATAAAAACTGCTGTATTTTTATTACTTAATCTTGCTAAAGTGTAATTTATTTTGTTTCCAAATTGTGATAAAGTGTGATATATAAACAAGTTGTTTTTTAATTTGTCTTCTAAATCTTATAAATCTTTAATAGGTCTTTAAAGCCACGCTCGACCGCTGCCGCAAACATGACCACGCTCCCGTTTCAAGGTTAACAGAGCAATTAATGGAAAATTCATATGAACTTTCCGGACAACCCGATAATATTTTTTTTATATTAAACGAACAAATTTTTATTACATTCTGTACATCCTGAACGGATTTTAATATTTTTAGCATGAACGTTTCTAATCTGTCACGAAAAATATGAGGAACTTAATCTATAATTCACAGTAATAATGTGTTATAGATTTATCTTATTTTAAGGGTTCTTAATACTCTCAAATCGATAAATATTCGGCACACTTAAATTATTTACACATCTTTTAAAACGTATTTCGTAAAATTTGTTATCATTTTATCTTTATTTATTTTGCTAAAATATCAACGCGATAAAAATTGATAACAATTTGTTTGTTCGCTTAAACTAATAACCATACTTGACAGTAATACTTGGAACAGTTTACTTCAGACACCTTTTATCAGAACTTCCTTACACAATATTGATGTAAGCACATATTTTTAGAATAGTTACATTTTTATGCCCATATGTATATTTCAGTTATTTTACCAAAATATTTTTGTTGTTTCAGGAGAAAGCCAATATCAAGCTAATCCAGAGGTGTCAAGATGGCAACAGTAGATCCAGCGCCGAAACCACCGTTCAGTTCTAGAACAGACAAAACAATATTTTCGCTGCTTTCGAATATAAAGCAAACCGAAATCCGAAGTAAAGGTGATACCGTGAAAAGTGATTCACTAAACAGTGACGACTTAGTGATTTTAAGACGTGATCCAACAACAAATCAAAATACTATTAATAAACCAGCTTATTTAAAACTGCACACAAGCCTCTCGCCTAACAGGAATAGTTCGATCGAGAAAATCAAGGAAAACTTTGAACAAAGCGGTGAAATTATTCAACCTAAAGTCGAATTACGGCCCAGTTCAGTACCGGTTCCGAAATCTCGACGATCCAAATTAACGAGAAGCCAGGTAATAATAACTGCTAAACGTGAACCTAAAAAGGTTAGATATAGTTTGAATATAGAGAAGAACAAAGATGTAAATTCGAATCACTTGACGAACAGTGATGAAAATTTGTCGAGCGACGAAGAATATGTGACGATCGTAAGGCGATCAGATTCAGAAGAAAGCATTTCGAAAATTAAAGAAGAATTATCATTTTTTACACTTGACACCAACATGGAAAAGAAAAACAAAACTGGTTTCCGCAAAATTTTCTCGGTCTTTAGAAATAAAGACAAGAAGAAAAGGAGCGAAGATAATAACAAATTGCAAAATAAAGATAACGCTGGCATGTATAGTGATAACTATCAAAATGAAAGTAACACTTTCAGTCGACATTCTAATTTCAGACACACGACTGGAGGAGAAAACCATTCCACAAAAGCACAATCAACCACAAAGGTTCAGAGAAGTGATAGTGACGTAAAAGTTGCTAATCCGTATTTGGATCAACAAATTGAAAGAGAATACGCTCAG
This sequence comes from Cosmopolites sordidus, assembly GCA_031761425.1. Classification (NCBI taxonomy): domain Eukaryota; kingdom Metazoa; phylum Arthropoda; class Insecta; order Coleoptera; family Curculionidae; genus Cosmopolites; species Cosmopolites sordidus. The sequence continues at coordinate 33,272 of JARFXV010000855.1, read as the reverse complement.
AAACACATTGATCAATTCAACAAATACAAGGAAAGTTTTGAAAACGTTTCTAGTCAAAATTCCAGTGCGGGAAATAGAGAACGATACACGCCAATGGACAAACCAATCGCAAAAAACAACAATACTAATAATGGATACATGAATTTACCAGGAGTTCGTAAATACATAGATTCTAGCTCTTCAGCGAGTACCTTAGATTCGGATAAATCAAATCCTTATGCTAACGATGGTCAATTACAACCGAATCAACGCAGCAACGATAACATTGAAGAAAATAAGGAATTAAGTACATTCATACCCAATAGAGTCATTGATGGTAAACGAGACACTCCTCCCAGATTACTGGAGACAAAACAAGATGTTCGTTTGGTAAATCCAAAGGCATTAATACCAATTAATTCAGAAAGAGCGCTTCCAAATCCTTATCAAAATGTTTATCCAAGATCGCCTATTAACTCCTCACCACAGAATGTTTTAAAACCGATAACAAATAATGCATATAAAACAATGCACTCGCCAAAAGAGATCCCGAAACGACCCAACTTGAATGAGACATATGGAACAGTTTTTGATAGTCTCGAAGATAGAACAAGATATATTACAGCTGCTACCAGAACGAGTCCCAGAGAGCAGGAAAAAGTTCCTCGATCTCTCTCTTTGGAGCCTTCCAAATTAAAACTGCCGCCTAATAGAGAAATTGTTCCATTGTCACCAAGAGTACGATCTCCCATACCATTCGATAACGTTAGCACTGAAAAAATAATTGCAACCGAATTATTGAAAATAAAGGGATCGCCAACGCCAACTAAAAAAGGACACAGGGATTTTAGTCAAAGTCACCAAAGACTAGAAATAGATATTGACTATCCTGATAATATACAGAATGTCAGTAAAGAAGTTTTATTAACGAGCACTGACAATATTTCTGCTAAACCGCCAATAGGCACTAACAAACAACAATTTAAAGCATCGCAAGAGAATGGGCGGACAGGAAATGATAACTACAGATTTAATCAAGTATCACCAAGCAATGCAGAAATTGTATATAGACGTAGCCAAGCTTCACCCATGGGTAGTGACAAAATAATAACCAATGCACAAGTTCATATAAATTCACCAGTTAACAGAACTCCAACTCCAAATAACTCTATGCAAAATTTATCTCTCTCCCCAGTTAAGCCACCAAATGGAACGGCACGACCATCAACACCATTAGAATTAAAAATGCATGAATCGCCAAAAACACCGCAAAAAGAAGATATGAGAAAAAGCGTTGAGGCTTATTACTGGAAAGAGATAAAGAAATTAAAAGACCAAGAAAACTATGACCTTTATTTACTTCAAATGCGATATGGCAATATGTATCCATATGAATATGTTGAAGAACCTGCCAATGTGAGAAGGTCCAGAAGTCTGTCGCCATCAGCTAATAGAAATAGCAGGAGAAGTTTAAGTTTACCTCGAGATGTCAAAGGTCAAATGGGTACTGTTCCTGAAAAAAGATATTATCCAAACCCAATACCAGAAAATCAGGCCGTGAATTATCAAATTCATCCAAAAAGTATCCAACAATTGCAATTTCAACAGCAATTACAACAAAAATATTTCAATAGGAACGCTCCAGAACGCAGAACTATTGATGGAAGCAGTCCGAAGAAATATGATAACAACACTAATAGTTTATACAGACCCATTTTCAAGCGAGGTAGTTTAAATACACCCACACAACAAAACTTGGATGATTCGCTGAAAAGAAAAGTTAGCTTTTCCGGTGCATCCGATCAGAATGTGCAGTCGTGGCCAACGAAGAACGGTTTCACCAAAAGCCCCCCACAAAGAAGAATACCGGATAGAAGCCAAAGCCAGGTTGATGACGATGTTTTTGTACCAAACACACAAACTATTTCGAACGATAATCGATACCAATATCAAACGAATTCACGAATCGACCCTCTCAACGAGGAAATGTACTACAATACTAAACAAAACCAAATTAGATCCAACGGAGAAACGTTTTATATTAGTAAGAGCAATCTGAATCCTCAGTATATGCCTCAAAAACAGATAGCTGAAAGTCCATATAGTCAAAGAATACCTCAGCTCGAAGAAGGACTATATGGACAACCAAGAGATGTTATTCTACCTCCAACGCCTACGCCTAGACTTGTTCGTCATGGCTCTATTCAAATAGCCGAAGAATTATATATGCAGAGACCAGGCCAAAGAAGAATATCTTATCAAAATAATAACTTTCTTCGTCGTCCTAGTATTACGTCTACTCCAAATCCTAACCAGGAGGTTCAATTTGTCGCTAGAACCTCTCAACCACCACAATTACGACGGGAGATCATTTTAAATGACGAAATATTTGGTCAGTTTGGAGGATACGTTCCTAATCATGACGTCCGTGGATCGCAACCTCAAAGTATTTATTCTTCACGGCAGAGTGTCTCTGAATATCCTCAAGCAAGACCAACGCAAAGACAAGTATCTGTCAACAACAAAGTATGTGATTTTTATGGGCAAATCCACGATACAGACGCTCAGCGAGTTAAACAAACAGGTGTCATAATGGGGCAATTGCATCGAAATCCTGGAAGTCCAATGGTGATCAGAAATTCTTACTCCCAATTACCAGGAAGAGAACCGTTTGTCCGCAACAGCAGACTCACGGCTAGTGCAAACGATATGTACCATCGCAGTCAGCAAAATGCCCAATACCCTACAGAACAACTTTACGGAAGGATTGAGTCGCAGATGAATGAGAATGATGTTTTTAACAGACCACTTCCACCAGTGCCCCAGGGAAAGAAAGTTATCAGCAGAAACTTACTTTCCGATACGGAGACTACATCAAACATTAGCGAAGGACAAAGAATAATGAATACCAATCGTAATCGAGGTATATACGGTAAGTGAGCTAGTGCTGGGGCTAGTAGATCATGGGTGCTGTCTTTTGGAAGAAACATTTTATTTTTTAACTTTTTGAAACTGCTTTTTTACGAAATTTATTTACTAATACATTCCAAGCATGTGGACTACTTTTTGCTTTAGGCCAACTATAAAATAATATCTAGTCGTTGTAATAAAAGAACTTTTCATTGAAAATATAAAACAGTAAGCTTAAAAGTCAAGGTCAACTATTGAAGATGTTTCTTCCCACTAGCTCAAAATCTTGAATTGATGCTGCTCTTTCAGTTACTGTTTCGTGCTTGTCAAATGCAGTATTACTATTGTGCTTTTAATGTTTTTAATGTGCTTGAATAAATTGTTTTAGAAAGAAACTTTTTAAAAGGCATAACCCTGTCTTAGTAACTATATGCGTATTGATATAAAGAATATCTAGACAAAATTATCAATTATCTATGGATAAAAGTGATTGTCCTTGTATCTTGTATATATACAAAATTATTTTGTACTGTAATTTATATTAATAAATTATATAATATATTGTTTACAACAAACTTTTGTTTTATTTTCACCCACAGTAGCCCTTCAATTCCAGGTTTTGATGCTGCTATTTAATGTAGTGGATATGGTTAAGGGAAACTAAAAAATAGGAAAATATCCAAATGAGTATACTTATTAATATATAACTATAATTATGAACCGAAATACGTCCAAATACATCCTCTTTGAAAATCATAAATTTAAAAAACACTACAGAATCATCAAAACCATCAAACTATTGATAGAAGTAACCTGAGAAATATGATAATATTAAAGTTAATGTAGTTATATCCAAGAGAATAAATAATTAGTAATTTTGGGAAAGAATAACTTTACCAAAGGCCCTCTACCAAGACAGAATAGAAGAAAAGTTATTAAGACTACTTTTGTATCAAACGCATGAACTGTTGTAAATGATTAATCAATATAAGTATGGAATGAATAAGAAATATGACAATATTAAAGTTAATGTAGTTATATCCAAGATAATAAATAATTAGTAATTTTGGGAAAGAATAACTTTACCAAAGGCCCGCTACCAAGAGAGAATAGAAGAAAAGTTATTAAGACTACTTTTGTACCAAACACATGAACTATTGTAAATGATTAATCAATATAAGTATGGAATGAATAAGTTAATCAATATTCATAAGAAAATGTCCATGGATCTCAATATTGAAAGTATTGTTTGCAACAGAGTGTTAATGAATATCTTTCAGTTAGACCAGCATAATGTCGAAAAAAATAACTTCTTAAGAAAAATAAATATTTAAAAAAATAAGACGCAAATTTCTGTCTTACTAATTATCAATAAACAATAATTAACTATATTATTAAATACAATTAACTGTATTATTAAATAGAATTAACTGTATTATTAAATACCACTAGACGATTTCGATTACTAGTTCGATTACTAGGAGGAAAAATTCATCAACATCTTAAGATCAATTTCTTTCTTTAAGAACTCACCAGTTAAGCTCGAATGTACTTCTCTGGAATTAGATATTTTGCCAAAATGATTTTGTTTTTATTCAAAATACATCCCTTCCGCAATAATACACCTATAGCCACGTTCATCCAATGCTAGCATAGATTTTGTTATGTCGTTTTTTGGAATCACCTCAATACCCTAGTCACAGCTTCTTGGACTTATGTCACACTATCACAAAACGTTTCTTTAACGGCCAGTTTGAGTTTCGTGAACAGGAAACAGTCACATAGAGATACATCAGGTGAATACGGAGGATGTTGAAGCACATGGACTTATTTTTTCGACAAAAATTTAAGGCGTGAGGAACAAATCGAGCACAGATTTTCCGTTGGTTTAAATCCTTTGTCCAAAATTCGGTGAATTATGTCTTTGGTCATATTTAATTCCTCCGCTATCCATCTCAGAGAACAATTCACTACGTAGGCAATCATTTCACTCACTTTTTCCACCAACTCACCGCGAATTTTATTTTTTTACCTGCCAAACTTTGGATCTTATTCGAAAGCATCACGATCACCTCGGAATCGCTTATACCACTTCAATATATGTGTACAGGATAAGCAATAATCACCATAAACTTTTTTCGTTAATTCAAATATTTCTGTAAAAGTTTTACCGAGCTGGAAAAAAATATAATATTGGCTCTTTGTTCCATCGTGTTTTTGACAAAGTGACAAAAGGTACTATCACTTTAAACGTTATAACTAACAATCCGTTGATCGATTCCAATGGAGGCAGTCTCGTTTTATAGAGGATATATATATAACTTCTAAATTATATAGTTTCGAGAGATGGCGCTAGTGGTTTTCTTTAAATTTAAAAATTTCCGTTATTTTTCCGACATACTGTATATCTAGTCTTTTTGGCCCAAAAATTTTAATAAAAAATATGAAACCATAAGCATATTACTAATAAGTTTCAAACATTCAAAATATTTCTTTCTTACTATTTTTTAATGTACCTGTGAAATAGTTAGAAACCCGAATTGTCGATAGTGTGACTGATATTATGTCAGTAATAAAACATTACTAATTTATTATAAATAAATGAAGACAAAATAAAAAAGCAAGAAAAGAGAGTACAAAAAATAATCAGTGTTTAATGCCTAGGATGGGCAAATCCAAATCCGAATGATATGAATTCAATGCCAACATGTTCCTTGACCTATTTATTAAAAAATAAATATTACAAATCATTGAAAAATAGTACTTTGATGAAAGTAAAACTCACCAGAAGAAATCTACAATCAACTGAAAACAAGAGTAATAAACGTGAACTGTGAACTCCAAATTGAAATAAGTAAATTAGAAATAAAAGTCATTAAGTAATTTGAAAAATTACAGAACACTAGGTAAAGAACTCAGGGAATACTGAAAAATGGAGAAAAATCTTATTTATCGATGATCTTGACCTACTTTTGAATCAAATATTGCCTGAAAAACGATTATCGGACAAGTGGAATATTGAGTAGCTGAAATACTAATTATCTTTAAAAAGGTAAATGAGAACTAAAAAAATATAGACAGATCCTCCTTTTGAATATCTCTTAAAGTTCTTACAAAGATAACATACAAGACCTACTAAATATCCAACGATTACCAGCCCAGGGAACAGACAGGTAATTATGAGAGGACTACTGTACAAGTAGTCATCTACTAACCAAATGCTGATAGGGAGAACAAATTGATATAAATTACCATTATTTATGGGATGGTAACTCGTGGAGTGGCGACTCGTGAGGGAGAGCGTTGGGGCGCCGCCCCTCCAGCATTTATCACAGTAAACAATTTTTCAGAGCAAAACACCATATTTTATGTTCGTTCAGTTTCTTTCCTTTAACTCATTTTCCTGGTTCACCTCCTGTATAGGGTTTCAATAGCACGAAAAGTAAAAAGGAGGAAGGGGGAAGCAAACAAAATTCTTCAGCAGCAATATTTTCTTCTACGCCCTCCCACTTTAAAAACCCACGAGCGGCCCCAAAGCCCAACCCACTGCTTTAAGAATAGAAGGTAACTACCAGGGTTGTTATTTATGTATCCGGAATTGGCAACAATGATGTTGCCTGGCCTCCTCTGATATATAGCCCGTAGAGTTTGACATTGTTGACTGCATTTGTACTCAGAACGTTTCGTCATACGGACGCTATTTGTGTTGTGTAGTAACTTGAAAATTTCATCTCAGTTAAAAAATGGAATTAACTCATAAGAATTTCGTGCAATGATATGCTACGACATTCGACGTGGATTATCTCAACAGCAGTGCATCGATCAACTCACTTCGACTTTTGGCGATGAAGAACCATCTAAAGCCACTGTATATCACTGGTTTAATGAATTCAACCGCAACCACTTGTTTGCTCACGGACGAATTTAAAGAAGGTCATCCAAAATCGGTTGTGGTGCCAGAAAACATCGATACCGATATCTTACTGATAAAGCAAGACCCCCTCGTAAACTTTAGTATGACAAGAATACACTAGATTTTACATGAACATTTAGCCGTGAAAAATATTTGTGCGCCCTGGATTCCACATAATTTGACAATCGCTCAAAAAAAGGCTCGTGTCGATTAGTGCAATGAAATGATCAAAAAATACAATCGTGCAGTGTTAAAAGCCGCATATAACATCGACAACGGAGACAAATCGTGGATCTATACGTATGAGCCCGAAAGAAAACATCAGTCGACAGGGCATTTCAAAATAAGCCAAGCCCAACAAAAGTTGTTCGCGCCATTGGCTTCGAAGCAAATAGTCCCCTGTATTTTTGCGATAAATGGGCATATGGTTACAGTGCCACTAAAGATTCGTCGAACGGTCAATTCTGAATGGTACACAACAATTTGCTTTCCAGAAATCTTTGAAGAAATAAAAAACAGCCCGCGACGCAGGATCAGTCTTCACCTTGACAATGCGAGCTCTCAAACATCGGACCGAACAACTCAATATTTGGTCAACACATCGAATTGATTGGTCATCGGCCGTAGTCCTGATTTGGCATTCAATAATTTCTTTTTGTTCCCGTCCGTGAAGAATAAACTAAGTGGACAACAATTTTCGACGCCAAAAGAAGCGATTGATGCCTTCAAAATGTATGTTTTGGAGATATCTCAATCGGTATGGAAAAAGTCCTGTGAAAATTGGTTCAAACGTATAAAAAAAGTGTACCGATCATCACGGAGAATATTTTGAAAAACAATAAAACCATTTTTAATGATAAATATTTGTTTTTATTTATTACTCCGGATATATAAATAGCAACCCTCGTATAACTATAAACCAACAAATGTATGTATATACTTGACTTTTGGATTGTTTGACTTCTATTTGGAAATTCGTTATAAATGTTTAATTTAAGCCTTTTATTGTAATGTGTACATGTTCGAAAAGACTTCCACGGTCAGTAATGTTAAGATGTAGAATTACTAGATTCTCATAGGTAGAACCGCGTTTAAAATTTTTAAATCTCGACGTTTCGTCTTCAGCTTTGAAGCCATTATCAAGAGAATCTAGTTGATTTGCTCCGGAGTCTCAATCTGCCTACTCCCGAGGGCTCACAACTAGAAAAAACGTTGTAAGCCCTGGGGAGTAGGCAGATTGAGACTCCGGAGCAAAGGAACTAGATTCCCTTGATAATGGTTTTAAAGCGGAAGCTGAAATGTCCACATTTTGCAAATTGTAAACGCAAGTTCTACCAGACAACCTAATCATATATATATATATATATATATATATATATATATATATATATATATATATATATATATATATATATATATACCCGGGGCTGAACCCTAACGTTTATTTCTTGAACAGACGGCTAACAAGGCTCTGGCAGAAAAAACCCAGGTCGCTTCTGCAGTGGCAACCTGGTCGGCGTCTGTTTACCCAGAGGGTGCGGCTGTACACCACGCTCCGGGAACTAACAATCCCTGGTTCTAAACTGCCAGTGGAAACACTGGACCCAAAAGTTTATAAGCAATCAGGACTCGTGAAAGTAATAACAATAATACCCCAGGTGGTAACGAATCCACCCGTCGACAGATGGCAACCGGGTGCTCGGATTCTGGGGAACCTGGACTTTCATGATTTCAAAAAAAGTCGGACCTTTCCGGCAAATTTGCATTTAAAACTTTTACATACATTGGCACCTTCAACATCAACACGCTAATCCAACCAGGAAAACTTCACAACCTAACCTCAGAACTTAACAGACAAAAGATACTTGTGCTTGCCCAACAAGAAACGCGCATCACAGATGAGGATCCGGTGGACTACGGGAACTATCGCATATTCAAAAGCAGAACAGATAAACGAGTCTCCAGGGGTGCTCCACTTCTGGGCATGGCCTTTGTGGTACACAAAGGGATAGTTAACTCTATTAAGAAAATCACCCCCATAAACAATAGACTTATGACAATGCGCATACAGTGCGTCAATAAAAAATACACCATGATAAACGTACATGCCCCACAAAGGGGGACAACAAGAAAAACTCTACAGAGTCACACAGAGTAGACTACAAAAGTCTACAGAGAAATTCTGGAAACACTAGAAAAGATAATGGCAAAGGTCCCAAAGGATGACATCAAACTTTTACTGGCCGACTTTAATGCACAAATCGGCAGAGAAAAAAATCCGTCAGAAAACCATAGGCAAATTCCCCGGTCACAAATTCACCAATAAGAACGGCCGGAATTATGCCAACAGAATAACCTGAAGATCATGTCAACATCCCCCAGAAAATCTCCACAAAAACAGAAGACATGGAGATCGCCTATACAACAGCAGATACATTCGTGCAGCCTATACAGCCTATACATTCGTGCGCCTATATATACAGCAGATACATTCCACACAAAAAGCACAGAAGAGGAAAAATTCCACACAAAAAGCACAGGAAATGATCCCATTGAAAAAGAACACAAAACACCCTTGGTGTCAAAAAGCCAACAGCTTGTTAACGAGACTAGAAAACAGACCGCAAAAGTTATCAGACAAACTAACTACATGAAGGAACAACTAAACTCTATAGAGGAGAATTTCCGCAATTATAACACGAGAGACTTTTATAGGACTTTCGCAAGACAAATCCGTGGGTACACACCACAAAATCTTTGCTTCAGAAAGCGGAATGGAAGATTAGCGCTAAACAATCAGGAGAATTGTCAGGAGCTGGCACACTATTTCTCTGATCTCCTCAATTGCCCCGAACGCGAAACAAGATTCCCCAAGGAAAACTGTATATATACCCACTCAGAATCATCACCACCAATACACGAAGAGATCCACAGACACATACAAAAACTGAAGAATAACAGGACATTCGGTGAAGTTGGTGTCACCGGGGAACTATTGAAAAACCTCGGACCAAACTTTCTGCGGAAACACACACAAATTATCACGAATATCTGGCAAACAGAAAAATTACCAGATGAACGAAAATGTGCTCTTATACACCCGCTGCACAAGAAAGGAGACAGAACAGATGTGAACAACTACAGAGGAATCTCCTTACTACAAGTCACTTACAAAATCCTCTCAACAAGCCTTCTCCAGAGAACACAGGAATAATTAGAACACAAAATTGGCGAGTACCAGGCAGGTTTTTGCACTGGTCGCTCATGCACTGAACAAATATTTAACTTAAAAACAATATTGAAATACAGAAAATAAATTCATATAAATATGTATGTATATAAATACATACAAATCCTGGACTATCAGGAACGTCCCAATCATCTGCACGTTCGTGGACTTCAAAAAAGCATACGACTGCATCGACCGAAAATATCTGTTCAACATCCTAGAAGAACAAGGACTCGACCACAAAACACGATTAATCAAGCAAATACGATTAATCAAGCAGACACTGACCGACACAGTCTCTAAGGTGAAATTTATGGGAGAAATTTCTGAACCCTTCATTATTAAAACCGGAATACGCCCAGGAGATGGGTTGTCCCCACTCCTCTTCAACCTGGTCCTGGACAAAGTCATAAGGGAATGGGAAAAGGAACTAAAAAATCAAGGACACTGGAAACCAATACGACTTGGACGAATCAAAAACAATATACAAATATCATGCCTAGTCAAAATTATGAGGAAAATTCTCGGCCCAAAACTAACAGAGGAAGGATACAGACCAGGAAGACCACAGAGAGAATATCCAACGTAGCGGTGGACATAAGAAAAAGAAGGTTGAAATTCTATGGACATATCAGTAGACTCCCACCGACAAGACTCACCAACAAAATTTTTACATACATACAAGGGGTGAGGTCAGCAGTACCATGGATCGCACAAGTCAGAACTGATCTGGGAAGGGCACAAATGGATCCGACAGAGATTGAGGACAGAAGCAAGTACAGAAACAAAATACATATGTTGAACGCCGCATCAGAGAGCGAAGTTTCAAGGAGATCGGGGGCAAGTTGAACGGAGGAGAGAAAGAGGATCCACGGAGAGAGGATGGGAGAGGTATGGTGGAAGATCAGAAAGAATACTCAAACATGAGTCGAAATGCTTTGCGTGATCCAACCGGGTCTATACGCAGAGAAAGCTGAGATACGCTGAGAAAAGAACTGGCGTTCTAAGTTGATTTTTTCAAGGTCATTCCTGCGCACTGTATTTTCATCATAGATGGATCGCAGTAGGTTCACATAGGCTCTGTCTATCCCCTGGTTAAGCAATGCATTCATTATGGCTTGCGTTGATATTGAATTAAATGCTTTTTCATAGTCAATAAAAGCCAAGCACAGTGGCATGATGTATTCATTGTGCCTTTCTATAACCTGTTGGACAACCTGGATATGATCCATTGTATTGAATCCGCTTCTGAATTCTGCCTGCTGTCATGGTTGTGCGTCATTCAGTGTTCTTAGTATTATTTTAGACATTATCATGGTGAAAACTTTGTACATTATTGATGTTAGACTTATTTGGCGGAAGTTTTTTAAATCTCCCTGTGTTCCTTTTTGATGAAGAAGAATCACTTCAGCATTTTTCCATAGACTGGGTATTTTTTTATCTTTGGGGCATTTTGTGCCATTATCTTATGTAGTGTTCCACCACCTGCTTTTAAGATTTCAACCGTTACATTATCCTTTCCTGGAGTCTTTCCATTCTTCATCGCTTCTAAGGCATTTGTCACTTCATCCAACAGGATATCTGGCATTTGCTCTTCCATGGGCATTGCTTCCTTTAACTGGTTCTGATTTTCATATAACTGTGAATAAAATCTTCGGATAACCTCTAACATTTCGGTTCGCTCCCTAGGCACTGTGCCATCCTCAAGCATTAAGGCAAACATTTGTGTCCTTTTATTTATCAGCTTTGGTTTTAGCTTTGTTTATTCCCTTTTCTTCTAGTGCTTTTTGAACTAGCTGCATGTTGAACCAACGCGTTTCTTTTCGAATACCTTTTCTTATAGTTTTGCAAAGCTCAACGTACTCGACCCTGCCAAAGCGACTGTCTGTATTCTTTATTGCCCGCCGTTTCTTCATTAAATCAATGGTCTCAGTGATTATTTTGGACTCTTTCAAACTTTTGTCTGCTGGTGCTACTGCAGCAGCCTTTTCAAGCACATTGTCGATGATTTTTTCATACTGATCGTTTATTTCCAAGTGTTCTGGGTCTTGCAACGCAGCAAAGCGATTCAACAACGCAATCTCAAAATCGCTGCCTCTCTTCAGCAGCTACCCAGAATTCACTTTGCCCTTCTTCGATCTTACCATTCTTGTACGCTCTCTTCGATAGCTTATCCTAACCTTTACTCGTACCATTCTATGGTCACTTCCAATGTTAAAACGGTTAAGGACAGTTCAGTTGCAAAATATTGTTTTACCGTTTGACATGATGTAGTCAATTTCACTTGTGAGACCAGATGGACTTTTCTATGTCCATTTTCAGCTGATATTTTTCTCAGTTCTTGTCCTTCAGCAAAATCAATCAATCTGTCACCTCTATTCTTCCGCTCACCACTTCCATATGGGCCAGTTGTAATTTCACCAGTTCTTGCTTTTCCAATTCTAGCATTAAAGTCACTCATTAAGATTTTGTATCTGCATTTCTCGTTGTCTAAAAGCTGGGCCACATCATAAAATATCTCAATTTTCTCATCACCATAGCTTATAGTAAGTGCATTAGTCTAGCATTGGGCTAATCGGTCAGATATACTTTCAAATTTTACGACACTATCCTTCAACTTTTTATTAATGAGGAATCCAATTCCACGACATCGTCCATTATCCGTTCCCCGAGGATAGAGTGTACGTGTCCAGTTGTTTCCAGTTTGATTAGCTCTGCGCCTTTTCTTCGGTTTTTACATAGCCCTATGATATCCCAATGTATGTCAAGCTCAATGTCAAGCTCGATCAACAGTTCTTGCAGACGTTCATCAGTTTTCATTGTCCGAATATTTAGAGTTGCAATGTTCAGAGGCCACTGGCAGCCTGATCTAACCCGGCAATTCTTAGCTCCCTTTACCTTGGGGCAGGTCTTCCCGCTGCAGTAGATAGTTGCCCCTTGGCCTCCGTGAAATAAGGGCCGTGTTTGAAATTGTAAAGCCATGTTGGGGGTTAGACCTTAAACTGCCACCCTGGTCCAATGCGGGTTGGCAGATTTTGTATATATATACAAACATGTATATACTTGAGACAACTAGTAAAGCTTAAATCGGCCTGAGAATTAAACCAATGAACTAAAAAGAAGAATTTGATTAGCATCAGTAGATTTTGCCAAACTAAATTTTGTACTATAAAATATAAAATATAGGCAATATTTGAAGCCAACAAATTTTAGCCAATGCATTCTTTCTGTCTTACATATGGCTCATAAGTATGGACGTGTATATAAGGACATATACTGCATGGATAAGATTACTAAGGCTCAAAGTTTGAAGAATAGAAAGATTCTTTTTGGGCATTTCTTTACACTAATTGACACCAGTTTTTTTTGGGTGATTGTCAAATTATGCTGAATCCAACGTGCACAAATGTTTTTCACGGCTAAATGTTCATGTAAAATCTTGTGTAAGCTTATTATACTAATGCACAGGGATGCTTCAGTCTCACGATATGTTACATGACGACCTTGCTCTATCAGTTCGGGCACAGTATCGATGTTTTCTAGCACAACATCCGATTTTGGACGATCTTCTTTAAATTTGTCCGTGAGCGAACGCCGACTACGATTGAATTCACTAAATCAAAGATATACAGCGGTTTTAGATGGTGCTCCATCGCCAAAAGTCGAAGTGAGTTGATCGATGCAGTGTTGTTGAGATAATCCACGTCGAAAGTCGTAATAAATCCCTTACAAGTTCGTTCAATTTTTTGCTTGAGACGAAATTTTCAAGTCACTATACAACACAAATAGCGTCCGTATGATAAAGCGTTCTGAGTACGTATAACGCCAACAATACCAAACTTTACGATGCATTAGAACATGTTTACTTTTTTCAATTCATCATTGATAGTTCTCCTCCAGGTCTGTGCGGACCTTTTAATACCTCTTTTATCCTGTGGATTCCAGTCCAATGCTAGTGTGGCTATTTTGGTTGTTTTGTTTTTTGAGTATGTGCCCAATCCATCCAGGAAATTTCTGCTGTTGATTCTCAGCGACTAGGTCTTTGTTATATTCATTTCAGGCCTACTTTCGGACTTTCGTTGTAAGCATTTTTAGCTGTCTGTTTAGAAGTCTGGAAATATGGATCAAATTGTTGTATTGGTGCGACATAAGATGTGTGTCATCCTCATATTCAAGGTCCATCAAACTAGAATTGAAGGTCCACTGGATGCCAGATTGGCCTTCGTTGATATTATTAAGGACATAATATAACAGAACATTGAAGAGAAATGGAGACAAGACACACCTATATTGCTTCTATATCGACCATGGGATGCACAACACTCTGCATTCGTATACATTTCCCGAATAAAGTTCATAATCTTTTCGGGTATTCCTCTTTGTTTTAAAATTTTCCAAATACCAGGGTGGGCTAAACAGTCGAATGCCCTATCAAAATCGATGAATAATCAGTAAAGTACTAGACGTAAGTAAAGTACTAAAGTGGCCGTAGTGAAGTGGCGGTCTCCAGTCAGCTGACTGTTCTAGTATGATCCTAAGAGTATTTATGAGATCAGTACACGAATGACCCGATCTGAAGACTCGTTGACCTGGTCGCATTTCTGAGTCTCTTTGGGTAATTTAATTATTAATCCTTTTCTTTATCTGCCCCCGCATCTGATTTATTAAGGGTCGATTCAGTGTGTTCACTTGACTTTGTTGTTTTTTAATGCTCTTATAGCTCGTTGTATTTCAGATAAGGTGCATCACAGTTAATGGGAAGTTGCCTGCTTTCTTCTTATTGTTCTGGCCCCCTTTGTTCTTCTTTTTATTCGATTTGTAGTGGTCCACCTAATATGTCTTGAAAATGCTCCTTCCATCTATTGAGTTATTCTGGAAGTGTGGTCAGAACTTGCCCGGAGATTGCTTTAACGGGTCATGCACCGCTGCTCCTCTTACTTGAGAATTTCTTGGTTATTTGAAAAAGTTGTCTGGTGTTTGTTGCAGAGGTTTGTGCTTCTTGAGCAATTTGTTCCGCCCATGCTCTTTTATCATGACGTGCAGACCTTTTTACAGCCTTGTTTAACTATCTATGCTTCAAGTTCTGTGTTTTATGTCTTCTCCTTTTCTTCTCGTCTTCAGTAGCTGAATATTATTCTCCAGTGTCTGTTTGTAACTTCCTATTCCTTGTGTTGTAGCTAATTTGCTGATGTCGTACCTTTCTCTTCCTAGAGCATTTGGTTTACAAGTGCTTATTTCAAGTTTCTGTAGTATGTAACCTGTTAGAAGATGATGGTCGCTATAAATAGCTGCACCTCTTCTGTTTCGCAAATCCAATAGCGAAGTTCTCCATCTTCTTGAAATCATGATGTATTTGCTTAAGTGAGACCCAGGTTGTTTTATGAATTATTTTCTAAGGGACCACAGTACCACCGATCAGTAAGTCGTAAGTTGTGAACGACGACCACGATTGAATTCACTAAACCAGTGATATACAGTAGTTTTAGATTGCGTTTCATCGCCAAAAGTCACAGTGAGTTTATTGATGCACTATTGTTGAGATAATCCGCGTCGAAAGTCGTAGTAAATGATCGCACGAATATTCTCACGAGTTAGTTCAATTTTTTGCTTGAGACGAAGTTTTCAAGTTCTGAGTACGTATAAAGCCAACAATGCCAAACTTTACGATGCATTAGGACATGTTTACTATTTTCATTTCATCATTGATAGTTCTCCTTCAGGTCTGTGTGGGCCTTTTAATACCTCTTTTACCCTGTGGATTCCAGTTCAATGCTGGATGATGTCTTCGATCAAGTGAGACCCAGGTTGTTTTGTGAATTATTTTATAAGGGAACAGAGTACCACCGATCAGTAAGTTGTAAGTTGAACAAAAATTTGTCCAATCCTTGTTTACCCATTACTCTTTCCAGATTGGTATTATCGTTTCTAATTTTTGCTTTTTAAACCCCCACTACATTAAGGGTGTCAGCTATTGACATTTCTTGTACAGTACGTGAGAGATCATCGTAGAAATTTTGTTTTTCATCTAGGTCAGAAACATCTGTAGCATTAAATTAAGGAGATTTTTCGAATTTTTGTGAAAAATCATGCGATAAATATTCAGTCATTTATAAGTTTGGAGGAGCTAAAACTCTTTCTCGCTCATCATGCTCATCAGTATGTCAACTCCACTTTCGCGTGGACTACCTTCATCTCTTCCACTATACAACAAGAGTTCACCCGAAGCGGCACAATGTTCACCTTGTCTATTACATCGGACCTCTGATAGGCCCAAGATATCCAATCTATAGAAGTTCATCTTTTTAATAGCTTGAGCCAAGCGTGATGTTTCCAATAATGTTCGCACAGTCCATGTGTCAAAACGTAATCTTGTCCTTGTATCAGAAAATCTTTCTGTTATAAGGTGATTTAAGATTTAAGAATTGGTTATTGGGCAAACCTGTTCAATCATGATGGTGGGGCTGCTACCTTGATGCCTTCAGGCGTGCCTGGTTTATTTTCAGGATATTCCTTTCCTTAGCTTAGGGGTTCCAGTGTTGAGACGCCAGAAACTCACCTTCCGCTCGACCAATTCTGAACCGAATTTCCCGGTTTAGTGTCCATATTCGCTTGGACTTGTAGGTATTTAACAATGACACCAGCTCAACACCGAGTGTCTCCACCTACATCCTCACTAACATTGGTGTATCTTAGTCTTGGATTGTCTTACACGGACAATCTATTACACAAAAGTATACAAGTTCTAAACACAGTCAAATAAAAAGATTTGTTTAGGAATCACCCTGTAATAATGAGGATTTGTCATTGGTCACTTATTAAACTGCTTAGGTTTTACAAAACATTCGAAATAGATTAAAATTTAAAATAAAACTAGCAATGATCATAACGATAAGAGAAAATATATAAATTACCTAGAAACTTAAAGCAAAATAAACAAATGCAACATGTAGAACAAATATAATTCAGTTGCAGTATATAGATATAAAGGTATAACTCTCTTGTATTTTATAAAACACTATACAAATAAATAAATCAATCGATTTGGTTAAAATATAAAATATAAATAAAATACTCAATAAATTTGGATAAAATAAATATAGATACAACCCTGCACGTTCAATTTCATCCATAAGCAGTACGAGGGTTATTAGAAAAGATATTCTTTACCTGATACAGATGGCACAAATATGCACAAATGACATGTTCAATTGCGTGCTGTGAAATTTCAGACGTCTACGTGTAGTTGCTTGTTTGTGGCGATTGAGTAATGCACACAAGTTTAAACATTTTCTCACAAATGGCAAAATTAAAGTGTGAGCTGTTATAAGGCACTTTATTGTCATACAAAAAGTATTATATTCCACTTTAAGGGATTATTTATTCACTACTAGAGGCTAGATATGAAACAGCAATTCAAAAATTGGGCGGTGGTCGGTGAGACTGTCAAACAAAGTGAAAATGATTTCACGTGTGGCAAAACTCATGGCTACAGCTTTCTGGGATTCCTGTGGGGTAGTACTCATAGGCTTCCTAGTAAATTCCAAGTGTATTACGGTTCACTTATGGAACAAATGAAGGGTGCTATTCAGGCTCAACAGCCCATCAGAAAACCTGATAAGTATTCGCTTCAGGTTGTTGCTCCAAACCACATACTTAAAGATTCCACATAAGTTATATATTAACCGGATTTGACTACAAACGATTACTTTCTCTTACAAACATGAAGAAATAGCTATTGGACGACGATTCATTTCAAATGATGAAGTCAAAGCTGAAACAATCGTTTATTTTTGACATTGATGTTGGACAAATCGCATATAATGAGAGTATCAAAAAGTTAAAAAGTTGGTCTAAATATATTTCTCTTTCACTAGGTTCCGGTCCTTGCAAGTTTTAAAAAGATTTTGCGCTGATACGGGCTTGTAAGGCAACCGCATCGCAGATATGTTTAGTTTAAAATCGTATCCAGTAATTTTTGATTCAACAAAAAAATGTGCAATAGTTGGCTATTCACAAGTAACATTTGGAAAATATGAATATCAAATTTAATCTACAGTAATACCTCGAACTTAAGCGATAGGTAGAACCGAACGTCAGCCGTGTAAGTCGAATTCGTGTAAGTCGGGGTACAATTTCTTATATAAATGCATACAAATTTTGTTTAACTGGGACCAAGGGTTAAAGAAAACAATAATTTAGAAAAAAAAATATTCAAATTTTAGATAATTAAACAAATTATAATATTATTTTAATGTAAAAACATAAACCGATGTAGAGGGCTTCATAAAGTCAAACAAAGTCGTCTGACGGGTCAAAGATTTTTTCTTCTCAAATAAACTTTCTTCATTGCACGTTAATATTTTTTTACTCCCTGTTTTGTAACCGAAACGCGCTCTTCATTGGAGTCTATGATTTCAAAAATTTCTAACCCTTTTTTAATTGAATTGAGGGCTTGTGTCAGGTTTGCAACCGTCATTTCATCTTCAGATTGAACTGGATCAAAAGAATCATGTTCATCAATGTTTTGTTTACACATTTATATGAGCTGCATCTATGCAGGTAATTTTTTTAGGTCTTCCAAGGAAATCTAGCTTTTACCACCTAAGTTGTTTTGAAGTAATTTAAATAAATAGTAGTTGGGGGGCGTAAGATCGGGAAACCCAGTCAAGTTGTGAAAATTTGCATCAGCTGAAAAAAAAAACACATATGATCTAGTGTTGTCGCAAGGGAACACAATTCTTGTTCTGTTGGTAAATTAAGGCTGATTCGGATTAATTCTTCACTTTAATTCACTTGTTGTGAACAGCATTTCTTCGAATTAATGGTTTAGTTTTCTATGGGCTAGAGACAACAAACGATTCCCCTTTAGCCCCAACAAATGTATAACGTAACCTTTTTCGGATATAAACTGATTTTTGCGCTGATTGAATGGCCATTTTCGCGGCTACACCTGAATCTCTATTTCATCACCTGTAACCATCCAGTTTAAAAAATTAATCGATTTTTTTCGCTTCAATATAGAATCGTGGACAAGTACAAAGTGCAAATCCGGACTATCATATCAAACTCCGTTAACTCATGTGGTACCCAGGCATCAGCTTTGCTAACCATTTCTAGTTCACGTAATCGCCTTAACACTGCTGACTGGATGATTTCAAGAATGTTTCGTATCTATTCCGATCACTTTCAATTAGCGCCAATATTTCGTTGCCATCAGCCTCGGTTGATTGTATAGAACGTGGTGCATCGCTAAAATTAAAATTGTTTTTACGAATCTTTCTGAACCGCTTTCAGCAAGTGGAATCATCATCGGTACCCTCACCATACCCAGCATATATCTTCTTTTGCACCTGTACGAAGCATTTTTATCTTTTCGGTAACAAATAAGGATAATATGTCGACAATGTTCCGTATTTTCTGTGATTATTAATGCTAAACAAAATTTAAAAATGACAACCAAATAACATTTTTTCCCCAAGAACTCGCTGAAATTTCTTCTGTTAAAACACCATCAAAACTTTACACGCGTGAAGTAAATAAATAACACTTCGATTTTGCGATCCAGTCCCAACTGTCGTCAAAAACGAGACGAAATTTTACATCAACCCTACAGCATTTATTATTTTTTACATTATATATTTTTATTTATTATTATTACCTAATACCGGCATCGTGTTGACGAGAACAAAAAAAAAAGATTTCAAGACTTTGGTTTCAAAC
Source organism: Cosmopolites sordidus (assembly GCA_031761425.1). Lineage (NCBI taxonomy): Eukaryota > Metazoa > Arthropoda > Insecta > Coleoptera > Curculionidae > Cosmopolites > Cosmopolites sordidus. Next base: position 13,521 of record JARFXV010000855.1, on the reverse strand, counting down.
AACGCACATAGGGGTATTTGAATCAAAAAGCTTACTAAAATGCGATAATTGCAAACAAGTCAATTCTCCAAAATTATGAACACCTGACCAGCGGTAAGCATCAAAAAAACAATAAATACAGGTCCTTTGTTCTCTGACTCATTCAGTGCGGTATGGTTAGTCGTCATTTGAGCACTTTACTGTATGCACGTACTGGCTTCGAGTGATAACTAATATAAAACGTCATTTTCAGTGTCTGTTTGAACGAGTTTTATCTGTGAATTGTGGTGATTTTTGTAATGCATATTGTTGACCCAGGTATGTACTCATGTAATCACTATTTGAAACTTTAAATTATCATTACTGTTTTGCTATAACTGTATTCTTGCGAACGGCATTAAAAAAAATCGTCAAAAATATTTAGATATTTTAGTTTAAACTATCTATTTATCGTACTTTTAAAAATTAACTACCAAAAATTGCCATATGCATTAAAATTGCATGATATGTTGAATCCCGTATTTATCAAAACAAATTTTGTTTTTCTAACACAATTTTTAATTATTGAATTCTTTCCTTCTAGGTTCTTCTAATATAAGGACAGTAACTCAGGAATATATATATATATATATATATATATATATATATATATATATATATATATATATATATATATATATATATATATATATATACAAAATCTGCCAACCCGCATTGGACCAGGGTGGCAGTTTAAGGTCTAACCCCCAACATGGTTTTACAATTTCATATATAAATATGAAATTATACAATGCATATATGCATATATGCATATATACAATGTATATATAAATATGTATATAATATGTATATATATATATATATATATATATATATATATATATATATATATATATATATATATATATATATATATATATATATATATATATATATATGTGTGTTATATATATAGAGTGCATCGTTTGCCAAATTAAAATGGCCGATAGGGAGGATCTTTTGCTATCTCCTCAGCCTCCATAAAGCATTATTGGGCCCACAGGTTTTTTTATGTTAATTATTTAATTCCTTATTTGAAAAATTCTAAAAGTCAGCATTGAAACTTGAATTAAAGAAGTTATTGGTATAGCCTCTAAATTATCAAAAACAAAATTAGATGCAAGCGACATCTACATTTTTTATAGACTCGCAAAATTTTTGAAAGAAGTAAAAATAAATTTGTGCTCAATTTTGAATTGCATATTTGCATATTAAAAAAACTAAACGTGATCATGGTCTTCAAATTCCTTAGAAAAAATCTTTGGTTTATCCTCTTTCCAACAGTATGCATTCATGCCATAAAAACGTTTTACTAACTTCACTAATTTGCTAACTTTGTGTATCGAGACGCATTAGGCTAATTACTTATTTGCGTAAATTACATACGCTACGTAGGTAGAAAATGCTATCTCACTCTTGCGCAGTGAAATCTGGCTGCTATTTCTTTCTTACATAGAGTTTCTTACATATAGTTTCGCGTAAACGTCGGTAAGTATTTTGGAACGTATGTGGGGAAGGTAAGCGTCCGTTCGCAAAACGTTCTTGATATATTATTTGCGCTCCTGGTGCAACACCATTGACGCTTCCATATGTTATCAAAATGTCCGCGTATTCTTCCTTAGAGAATGCAGCCATCATCAACTCAACAAAATGCCATAAAAACGTTAACAAAACTAAACAAAAACTAACACAACTTAACAAAAACAAATAACACAAGTAAGATAATTAAAAGATTAGCAGCGCTGCGATGGAACAACAAATGCGTTAATCATCAGACAGTCAAATTTCCGAGTAAAAAACTGAACCAATGGCGCGGATTTTTGAGCTGGTTTTCCGTTTACTTAATGAAAGAGAGAGAGAGAGATGATGCAATTCTACTGTGTATGAGGGAGATAACAGTTTTTAGCTGCTTTGCGTGTATTTATACAAAACAGGTTTTTCTCCTGTATCTCGAATATCAGCCTAATGCGTCCCGATACACCAAGTTAGGAAATTAGTGAAGTTAGTAACGTTTTTATGGCATGAATGCCTACCGATAGGAAGAGGATAAACCAGAGATTTTTTTAAAGAATTCGAAGATCATGATACCATTTGGTTTTTTTTATATACAGTTTAAAGTTGTGCCTTAAATTTATTTTTTTCTTCAAAAAACTTTACACATTATAACTTACAACATTATACATTGAAATAAAAAAATAATTTGGATAATATACCAATAACTTTTTTTTAATTCAAGTTTCAATGTTGACTTTTGGAATTTTTCAAGTAAAGAATTAAATAATTACCATAAAAAAATTTGGGTCGAATAATGTTTTATGGAGGCTGAGGAGATACCAAAAGACCCCTCCTATGGGCCATTTTAATTTGGCGATGCACCAAACACCCTTTATATACATATATATATATATATATATATATATATATATATATATATATATATATATATATATATATATATATATATATATATATATATATATATATGTGGTTGGCTGTGGATAGGGTCTCCCTATTCTTGTTGGTATGGTATATGTCGGCGCCCTGAAGAATCTGAATATCAAGACATGAAGCACTTTATATTATGAATTCGTTCTATAGGAAAAATATCAGCATACAATCAGAAAATGGACATAGAAAAGTCTATCTGGACTCACAAGTGAAATTGATTACATCATGACCAACGATAATACAATATTTTGTGATTGCACTGTCCTTTAATGATTGATTAACTTGATTCAACTGTCCGCTTTGCTGTGTTTCAAGATCCGGAGGACATGGAGATATCATTTGTTCAATATGAACAAATCGCCAACAATGTGCTTCAAATGGTTGCTTCAATAGTACCAGAAGAAATATGTTTCAAACAGACAAAACTCTCCACTGAGACCATTTATTTAATGAAGAAACGACGATCAATGAGAAATGCAGGGAGTACTTTGGCAGGGTGGAGTACGTTGAGCTCTGCAAAACTATAAGAAAATGTATCATAGAGCACACGAGCCCATTCAACCTTCAGTTAGTGCAAAAAACCCTGGAAGAAAACAAAGGAATTAACAAGGTTAAGCAGAAACTGACAAACAAAAGATCGCAAAGTTATGCCTTAATGCGTGAGGATGGCACAATGTGCAGGGCACGTACGCAAATGTTCGAGGTTGTCAGAAAATTTTACTCCCAGTTATATGAAGATCAGAAGCAGTCAGAGACAACAATACCCACGGAAGAACAAATACCAGATATCCTAGTGGAGGAAGTAACAAATGTTATAGAATCGATGAAAAACGGCAAGGCTCTAGGAAAGGACACTGTCACTGTCGAAATACTAAAAGCTGATGGTAGGACACTTCAATAACACTGACAAAATTATACTCAAAATACCTCAAAGAACAACAAGTACCTGACTTACGGAAAAGTGATCCTTTTACATAAAAAAGGAGCACAGGAAGATTTAAAGAACTACCGTCCAATAAGCCTTCTATAAGTAATGTATAAAGTTTTCACCAAGAATAGATATCTAAGATATCTAAAAGAATATTAAGAAAATTGAATAACGCACATCCAAGAGAATAAGCAGGATTCAGAAGCGGATTCACTCCAATGGTTTACATCCAGGTTGTACAGCAGGCCATAGAAAAACACAACGAATACACCACGCCACTGTGCTTGGTTTTTATCGACTACGAAAAAACATTTAACTTCTTCTCAAAGCATGCCACAATGGATGCACTGCTTAGCCAGGGGCTAGACAAAGCATATGTTAACCTACTAGGATCGATATATGATGGAGCTACAGCGACAATTCACCTTGATGATCTTGAAGTGGGAATTAATGTAGAACGAGGTGTACGGCAGGGTGGCGCAATATCGCCTATTCTTTTCTAGGCTTGCCGTAAAGAAGTATTCCGTAAACTGGATTGGGAACACGATGGTGTAAAGAGCAATGGTTCAAACTTAAACCATCTTAGATTTGCAGATGATATCGTTCTCCTTTCACAAGACCCAGATGCTCTGCAAAGACGCATTCAAGAACTGTAAAGGGCTGCCTAACCATTTGGCTTAAAAATAAACCTGAAAAAGAGTCAGGTTATGTTCAATAAATTAGCTGAGGACAGGAGAATTTCCGTTTTAGGAAGGGATTTGGAGATTGTTGACCACTTTATATATTTTGAGCAGAGGATTTCAGTGAAGGAGGATACCGCTCGGGAGGTAGAACGGCGTGTTATATGTGGCTGGCAGGTATTTGGCAGGGTCAACTTAGTGTTTTAAGACCAGACTCCCACTTTGCCTGAAAAGAAAAATCTTCGATCAATCCGTCCTACCTGTTATCACATACGGAAGTGCAACCTGGATATTCACATCGCAATCAATTCAAAAACTTCGGGTAGCACAGAGGGGAATGAAAAGATGTATGCTTGGCATTACAAGACGCGACAGAAAGCCCTGCGCATGGATTAGGGAACAAACGAAAGTGTGTGACATCATTGGAAGAGTGAAGCAATTGAAATGGAGATGGGTGGGTCATATAGCGAGGCGATGGGATAACTGAAGGACCAGGGTAATCCTGGAGTGGATACCGCTTGATCGCAAACGTCCGCGAAGAAGACCGAAAACTCGATGAACCTCGGGTATAATACCAGGTATGCCCACAAGGTAGCATAACGGAACCGTGGAGGGAAATATTACAGAAATCTTTCACCTTTTCTCCACGTGGTGCCACCGATCGCCTTCGCCGAACTGTCAACCATGCGACGTCACGTGTCTCTCGGGACCGGTTTCTAGCCTTTCAGCCGTCATCAGCCGAGCTCTAGAGGAACGCAAGGAAAGCAGTTCGGAGAGATGATCGGGGCCAGACCAGATTAACTGGCCATTTTAATGACGGCTCCAGCAGTCAGGACCGCTCGTAACATTCTGCCTGGAACCTCGGGTATAGTACCAGGTATGCCCACAAGGTAGCGTAACGGAACCGTGGAGAGAAATATTACAGAAATCTTTCACCCTTTCTCCACGTGGTGCCACCGATCGCCTTCGCTGAACTGTCAACCATGCGACGTCACGTGTCTCTCGGGACCGGTTTCCAGCCTTTCAGCAAGCAAAGCAGTTCGGAGAGGCGATCGGGGTCAGACCAGATTAACCACGTTACACAGTTTAACACAGTTTTAAAACAGTTTAATAATTTATCAAGATGCAATGAAATTATTACAGAAAATCTGAAATTTGGTTTGTCGATCTTACATGCTCGCATAAGATTTTTTAAATCACCACTGCATTTGTCGTATAAGGAAAATATTAAAAAGTGGCAGATACGATCTGAACAAGATAAACAAACTGTGAAAGCAAGAAAAGAAAAAATAAGGTGAGTTTATAAAGGAACCTGGGCTTCTCGTTGATCACAGATCACAGATCACAGATCACAATATGGCAATAGTAATAATGGCAACATCAGTCGAAGGTTTTTCTCGAATCTCGAAATTTCTGCAAGAATCACAGGGCTTGATTACAGTCTCATGTAAGATTTGCTGTTATATAGGAGGTGATTTCTAGTGGACAAAATATAAACCTAGAAAAATTCACAATATATTGTAATGATATTGTAATGATATGATGATGTAATGATACAGTAAAATTATATGTACCTTATATCCATGATACCCGATGTCACCTACGGTCCACAAAATATTACTCCTCGGACCTATTATAATTAAACACGCTTATATTGCCTATAGGAACTTTATCAGAAGAGGCCGCAGAATTCAGGAATAAACATTTTCGCCGAAAATTTTTCCTGAATTTCTCGAAAATTTTTCCGAGAACAGTGTAATACGGATGTAATAAATAAGCTTTTACTCTCATCTGATCCCTACTTGAGCTCAATTAGACCTAGGCCAAAAAAGCAAACAAAGCCATTTAGTCAAGCTGCTTTAGAAATGTTGCTTCCTTGTGAGGTTCAAGAAAATGAAACATCATTTTCTCAGGAACCTGAAGAACATCCACAAGAATATAATGATGACGGATGGACGGATCCTCAGAATAATGTTTATAATACTTATTACTTACTTATTTACTGTTATCAATATTTTTGGTGTTTCTTTAATTAAAATGATTTTTGTATCTTTATGTAATATAAGCGGTTGTTTTATTAAAGCTCCAAATATTGAATTTAATAATAATAATAATAATAAGCAAATTGCATTAAAGTACTCGCTAGTAGATAACGCTCCTGCTCCATATTATAAGTACTCGCCTTCTCCCGTACTCGAATCATCTGATTCAATTCTCCAATTTGGTTCTATTTAGCTCTAAACCCTATGTCCACATTACTGAAGAACAGTAATATTGGACATAAATTAAACATGGGGAATCCACGAAAGCTCTCCCACCTACTTCATATGGATGACCTTAAACTCTATGGAGAAACTAGAGAAAAACTACACTACTTAATCAAAATTGTCAAAGAATTTAGTAGGGATGTCAAAATGTTATTCGGACTTGACAAATGCTCTACCATTAGCATTCAGAAAGGAATCGTCAATAGTGAACATTCAACTGGTACCAGTTGTAAACGGGTACCAGTTTACCAATGTAACATACAACTGGCACCAGAAGAATCCTACAAATATTTAGGTATAGCTCAAAACGAGAAATTTGACCAGTTAAATAAGGACTTAACTTCTATATACCAAAACAGGCTTACAAAACTTTTAAATACCAAACTGAACAGTGGAAACCTCGTTAGAGCGATCAACGGATGGGCAGTGCCAACTCTGACCTATTTTTTTGGTATTGTTAAATGGTCAGAAACAGACCTTGATGGAGTGGATAGATTAACACGTCGAACATTGACAAAATTCCGATGTCTTCATCCAAATTCATCTATAAAATAACTATATATTCCGAAAAAATTGGTAGGTATAGACCTCGTGAACATAAAGAATCTTTGTCTGAACCAGGAGAGCAAGATGAGAGAGCGTTTCATTAATTCAAGCTGCCCGCTAATGAAGTTGGTTGCTAGAGAGGACCGAGGTTTCACCCCGCCGAACCTAGATAAAAGTGAACCGTGTTGATGGTAGAACAACACTTAAGGATTGTGTCCGAGAATGGAAACACTGCATGGACGGTATCCAAACCCACTCGAAGATGATATCATTGGTGAATCATTTTCTCTGAAATGGCTGACCGATGGGCTGTTGTACCCAGAAACAGAAGGTTTTGCGGCATCTATTCAAGATAAGGTAGTAAGAACCCGGAACTAGGCATATGCTACTACACATATACTAGGCATATGCTACAGGTAGATGTTATCGACCGTTGTAGGAAGTGCAGTACAGTGGGGGAAACGATGGAACACCTTATCGGTGGGTGTACAATTCTTGCCCCTAATGCTTATTTAGGAAGGTATAATCATCTGGCGAAAATTATACATCAGCAAATTGCATTAAAGTATTCGCTATTAGATAACGCACCTGCTCCATATTAGAAGTTCTCACCTTCGCCCGTACTGGAATTATCTGATTCAATTCTATATTGGGATAGACCAATCACAGCAGATCGAACGGTCGATTATAATAGACCAGACATTACTCTCATGCTGCTCTCTCATAATATCAAGAAAACTCAGAGAAAACCACTAAGTATGAAAACCTGACATACGATTTGAAAAACCGGTAGAAACTGTATAAGGTAGAGATAGTGTCTTTTATTATATCCGCCGAAGGCCTAATAAGTAAGACCTTTTCAAAAAGCTTGAAGAATCTTGGTACCTCAAAATCGATTGCCATAGTAGGACAGCGTGCAGTACTCTTGCAGACATGCCACATTGTTCGTAAAATCTTATGCTAAATGAGAGGAGCTGAACTGCTTTCTCATTTTGACATTGTAACATCGACCAGCCTAGGCTAAGATGCTGAATTCAGAATGAATATATAATACTAATAATGATATTAATCGTATCGTATTAGAGTGTATATGTTATATAAAAATTATAGAAACATAAAGAACTATAAAAATAATTTTGTCCATGTTTTTTTGGTCAAAAAACCCATATGTGCTACGAAGGAACACAAAGAAAACATTACCGAAATATGGAGTAAACTGAAAGGAAACAGCTTTAGTTGATCTAATAAACAGTGTTCCTAGAAAACAGTGGCGGCTCGTGGGTTTTTAAAGTGGGAGGGTGTAAAAGAAAATAGTGCTGCTGAAGATTGCTGAAGACAAAAAGTTTTCCCCTTCCTCCTTTTTACTTTTTGTGCCATTGAAACCCTATACAGGAGGTGAACCAGGAAAATGAGTTAAAGGAAAGAAACTAAACTGAAAAAATATGGTGTTTTGCTCTGAAAAATTGTTTATTGTGATAAATGCTGGACGCAACGCCCTCCCTCACGAGCCGCCACTGCTAAAAAGTCAACATCTATAATAGAATGACTTGAAAAAGCCACAAAATATTAATTGTATTAACTGTATCATAAACAATTTTAGAATGTTAAGTATATAATGTTTACGTCTTTTTTTATTTTTCATTTGGAATAACATTAAACAAAAAAGAAATTATATATCATTCATTTAATTAGGAAAAATAACACCATATTAGTTTTACTTTTATTTGTACTACTTATTAATTTCGTTATTTATGTTAATAAAAATAAATTTCAAAAAAATCCTTTTAGTTTTAATTTTTTCGCAGCACTGTAGCAATAAAAACATATCGCCATACCAGAAAAGGTATTTTATATTATCAGTCATGAACTATTTCAATTTGAGTAGTTAATCATCCAGTTTATGTAATATTTATAATTATATTCTACCCCTTTTTTCGTTGAAATGCTAATCGAAAATTTAATCTTCTAGGGTTAGTTTTCATGCCACAAAAAAATATTAATTTAAATAACTATACACTCCTTCCGATATCAGCAAATTTTCCAGCAAAGCAAACAATACTCATCAAAAACAAACAATAAAAAAGCAACTTAATAACGTCAAAGTTACACCGACGAATACATTTTTCACCTCGCCCAGTCATATTATTTAGAAGGGGAGTATTCTTGTTTCCTACTATTCCAACTTTAATTGAGACGTCTTGGGCGACAACCACGCTGCTTTCGAGTCGGCCCGTTTTCAATTTCCAATTTAAATGATAATAGTTCCGTAGTCGCAATGGACTTTGAGGCGTTAGTTGATAGTTGATTCATTGTTTTCTCTTTTTTTTAAACCGGCTTAAAATAGGAATGGAGTTTCCTAGAATTTCGTACTTAAATTGATCTAATATAGGGCGATTTTTTTAGTGCGTCTGAACTTTAAATTAAAATAAAACATCAATCAAATTGCAGCCTTGAAACTATTTATTTTGTGTGAAATAACATTCAGTGGCATTAATGTTTGAAAACAATTTCGACAAATGTCCGCCCCAGCTACCTCTGACAAAGCGCATTCTGCCTTATCTGGTCGCTTTTTCAAGCAATTGGGGTCTTATTTCGGCAACTGTCCAGTTACCAGTTATGTTGGCTTCCAAGGCGTCAATAATTACTGGTTTATCGGCATAGACCAAAGATTTAATATAACCCAAAAAAAAAAATCTAAAAGCCATTGGCGGTTGGTCCATAAGGGCACGTGGACACATGCCCTATCAAACAAATTAAAAAATTAAGTGGAAAAAATAATTTCAGATTTTATATTCATGTATTCTCTGTTCTGTCTATAATCACGCTTCTTGCGAGTTCGATAGTCTAACATCCATAATGTCATTCGCGGTAACGAAATAGGTCGTGGGTTGCCGAAGCGCACCGATTAAAGAACACGTGCTTTGGGCACAGACAAGTTTGTGCCGCTACTGATTTCTTTACTATCGCGTACGAAAAACAAAGACAGCAATGCATCGTTTCGCTAATAACCCGGAGGTTAAACACATTTAAAACGTCACATGTTGGGCGCTACCCCATTCTCAGATATCCTGGCGTTAATGATGGGCGGAGCTTATCGAACCTTTCCACACAAAGAATTTTTGTTAGTCATTTTATTTTCTTTACAAGTTTAATAAGCAATTTCTCTCACAGTTTTGTGATGCTCAAATACATTTTACATTTAACATATTTGAATTGCTCGTAAAGAGTTTTTTACCTTTTCTTGTGTGGGAGTAAATGTAAGGTTATGTTACCTTACCAACTTATGGGTATCAATTTCAGTTTTTTGGGAGGATTTTCAGGTATATTTTGTTGAATTTATTATTGGTAAGTTGATTTTTTACAAAATCTTATTGTATAAATTGTATTGAACAATTTTGGTATTTCTGTTTTACTTGAAAGTGGTGATGTGTTTTGTGTCAGAGTGTAAATATTACAGTGAATAAAAAAATTGTAGATTTTTTACATTTTCTGTCGATACAACTGAGCGAAAAAAGGGTTAAATCTTGAGAGATAATATTAAATATTTTCTTAAGTGGCATAGACCTATAAAAATGATTGCGTAACTTCTAGGCGACTAGATCAGGAACCATCAAAATATTAACTGGTCCCAAGATATTTGATTTTAATATTAAAAGGAAATTTGTGTTTGAATCTCCGGGGAAATGGTATGATATTTAAATATAGATATATATATATATATATATATATATATATATATATATATATATATATATATATATATATATATATATATATATATATATATATATATATATATATATATATATATATATATATATATATATATATATATATATATATATATATATATATATATATATATATATATATATATATATATATATATATATATATATATATATATATATATATATATATATATATATATATATATATATATATATATATATATATATATATATATATATATATATATATATATATATATATATATATATATATATATATATATATATATATATATATATATCTATATATATATATATAAATATATATATATATATATATATATATATATATATATATATATATATATATATATATATATTTCCTTTTAATATTAAAATCAAATATCTTGGGACCAGTTAATGTTTTGATGGTTCCTGATCTAGTCGCCTAGAAATTACGCAATCATTTTTATAGGTCCATGCCACTTAAGAAAATATTTATGTTGTATCGACAGAAAATGTAAAAAATCTACAATTTTTTTATTCACTGTAATATTTACACTCTGACACAAAACACATCACCACTTTCAAGTAAAACAGAAATACCAAAATTGTTCAATACAATTTATACAATAAGATTTTGTAAAAAATCAACTTACCAATAATAAATTCAACAAAATATACCTGAAAATCCTCCCAAAAAACTGAAATTGATACCCATAAGTTGGCAAGGTAACATAACCTTACATTTACTTCCACACAAGAAAAGGTAAAAACTCTTTACGAGCAATTCAAATATGTTAAATGTAAAATGTATTTGAGCATCACAAAACTGTGAGAGAAATTGCTTATTAAACTTGTAAAGAAAATAAAATGACTAACAAAAATTCTTTGTGTGGAAAGGTTCGATAAGCTCCGCCCATCATTAACGCCAGGATATCTGAGAATGGGGTAGCGCCCAAGATGTGACGTTTTTAAATGTGTTTAACCTCCGGGTTATTAGCGAAACGATGCATTGCTGTCTTTGTTTTTCGTACGCGATAGTAAAGAAATCAGTAGCGGCACAAACTTGTCTGTGCCCAAAGCACGTGTTCTTTAATCGGTGCGCTTCGGCAACCCACGACCTATTTCGTTACCGCGAATGACATTATGGATGTTAGACTATCGAACTCGCAAGAAGCGTGATTATAGACAGAACAGAGAATACATGAATATAAAATCTGAAATTATTTTTTCCACTTAATTTTTTAATTTGTTTGAGTAGGGCATGTGTCCACGTGCCCTTATGGACCAACCGCCAATGGCTTTTAGATTTTTTTTTTGGGTTATATTAAATCTTTGGTCTATGCCGATAAACCAGTAATTATTGACGCCTTGGAAGCCAACATAACTGGTAACTGGACAGTTGCCGAAATAAGACCCCAATTGCTTGAAAAAGCGACCAGATAAGGCAGAATGCGCTTTGTCAGAGGTAGCTGGGGCGGACATTTGTCGAAATTGTTTTCAAACATTAATGCCACTGAATGTTATTTCACACAAAATAAATAGTTTCAAGGCTGCAATTTGATTGATGTTTTATTTTAATTTAAAGTTCAGACGCACTAAAAAAATCGCCCTATATTAGATCAATTTAAGTACGAAATTCTAGGAAACTCCATTCCTATTTTAAGCCGGTTTAAAAAAAAGAGAAAACAATGAATCAACTATCAACTAACGCCTCAAAGTCCATTGCGACTACGGAACTATTATCATTTAAATTGGAAATTGAAAACGGGCCGACTCGAAAGCAGCGTGGTTGTCGCCCAAGACGTCTCAATTAAAGTTGGAATAGTAGGAAACAAGAATACTCCCCTTCTAAATAATATGACTGGGCGAGGTGAAAAATGTATTCGTCGGTGTAACTTTGACGTTATTAAGTTGCTTTTTTATTGTTTGTTTTTGATGAGTATTGTTTGCTTTGCTGGAAAATTTGCTGATATCGGAAGGAGTGTATAGTTTATTTAAATTAATATTTTTTTGTGGCATGAAAACTAACCCTAGAAGATTAAATTTTCGATTAGCATTTCAACGAAAAAAGGGGGTAGAATATAATTATAAATATTACATAAACTGGATGATTAACTACTCAAATTGAAATAGTTCATGACTGATAATATAAAATACCTTTTCTGGTATGGCGATATGTTTTTATTGCTACAGTGCTGCGAAAAAATTAAAACTAAAAGGATTTTTTTGAAATTTATTTTTATTAACATAAATAACGAAATTAATAAGTAGTACAAATAAAAGTAAAACTAATATGGTGTTATTTTTCCTAATTAAATGAATGATATATAATTTCTTTTTTTGTTTAATGTTATTCCAAATGAAAAATAAAAAAAGACGTAAACATTATATACTTAACATTCTAAAATTGTTTATGATACAGTTAATACAATTAATATTTTGTGGCTTTTTCAAGTCATTCTATTATAGATGTTGACTTTTTAGCAGTGGCGGCTCGTGAGGGAGGGCGTTGCGTCCAGCATTTATCACAATAAACAATTTTTCAGAGCAAAACACCATATTTTTTCAGTTTAGTTTCTTTCCTTTAACTCATTTTCCTGGTTCACCTCCTGTATAGGGTTTCAATGGCACAAAAAGTAAAAAGGAGGAAGGGGAAAACTTTTGTCTTCAGCAATCTTCAACACCCTCCCACTTTAAAAACCCACGAGCCGCCACTGTTTTCTAGGAACACTGTTTATTAGATCAACTAAAGCTGTTTCCTTTCAGTTTACTCCATATTTCGGTAATGTTTTCTTTGTGTTCCTTCGTAGCACATATGGGTTTTTTGACCAAAAAAACATGGACAAAATTATTTTTATAGTTCTTTATGTTTCTATAATTTTTATATAACATATACA